>CM019706.1:3211475-3598975 GCA_009760885.1 Achatina immaculata | reverse complement strand
GTCAAATAAAGATATGAAAAGAACCATTTTAGACTTTCTGATTCAAACATAAAAGGGTTTACATCATTTTGGGAATCCTCTATCGACTTTGGAGTATTCTATTAATAGAGTTGACTGTGTACTAAATCCAAACGGGATTTTCCGCAATTTAAAATGAAAAGACTTACGTAAACATCGAGTACTTATATACAAACCTAATATTTTAGTGGAATTTTAAAAAATCGATATCAGTCTATATTACAAGACAGAAAAAAGAGTATTACAGTGCTGTATAGAATCAATATTGCTATATGACTGTGAAACTTGAACAATTAATAATGAAAAAAAAAAATGGCGAAGAAATTGAATGCAACAGAGATATTATTTTGGAGAAAGATGCCACAGTACCCTGGGCAGGCAGAAAAATAAATGAAAAAGTCCTCAAAGAAGTTTCATAATAACAAAATCGAGTCAAAATTATAAGAAAAAAAATACAATATAAACTTCTTGGGCAATGTCATGAAAGGACAGGTGCCGGAGAACCAGGTAATGACTGGGACATTCAAGGGGAAAAAAAGGAAGACAGGAAGGCCAAGGGAGAAATATCTCATCCGACTGACCAAGTGGCATGGAAAGGAAAAGCATTTGAACTGATCGGAAAGATCAAGGACCGCACAAGATGGAGAAGCATGATTGCTAACGCTATCCGAAACGGCACATAATAATAATAATATATAGAGAGAATGTACTTTCATAGGACATGCAATGAGAAGAGGTCGCATTGAAAATGTTATAACAACAGGAAAAATAGAAGGAAGAAGATCAAGAGGAAGACCAAGAGAAAGGATACTGGACAGTCTGACGGGATGGTGTGAGAGGAGATCACCAACTGAACTGATGGCCTGCATGAAGGATCGGGTACTCTGGAGAAGCATAATAGCCAACGCCATTCGGCACGGCACCTGATGAATAATAATAATATCGATCTACAGCAACATTAACTAGCAGAATAGATAAGAGTTGGCCAGAAAACAAGACTTTAGATGGGCTCTTCTTCTTCTTCTTCTTCTTCCTCATTCTCCCTGAAACTGTGACAGCCTCATGGCGGCTCGGGCTATGGTGGCTATTTTTTCAGTCTTTGAGAGGAGGTAATAAGCCAGGAGTTGTGCAGTACTTCTCTAGCAGACTCCACCACCATGGGGACCATGACTATCTCTGCTTCATTATCCAGGCTCTGTCTGTTACTGGGGGGGGGGGGGTACCAACGGAGATGTGGTTCCCCAATCCTGACTCTAGCACGTCACCCATGGATCGCTGATTGCCAAAATGGACAGCGTCTTTGTCCCTTTTAGATGCAATGGAAAGAAAAAAAATGGTAAGAGAAAAACGGCTACTGAACCCACGCTCCTCCTGCATGAGGAGCAACCGGATAGGAAGGCAATCCACTATACAGTCAGCCACCATGCACTCACTGAGAGGGTCTGGAACTTAAATTGAACCACAAAACCCATACGTTCTGATACCAGAAATGAAGCTGTCACAGGTATCGGAATCACACACACACACACACACACAAACACACACACACACAAAAGATCTCATGGAACTGTGTAGTATACACAGGACAACAGAAAAATCAATTAAATTTTTAAAATGTACACATGAAAATGTTCCGAAATACGACAGCCTAATTACTTTCAGAAACAGTTTCTAATTATAGTTAATGGACCCTTCGAGGCATACAAGTGTATCTCAACACATCGGTTGGTAACCGCTGATTACATTTGTGTATGTATGTATGTGGCGGGGGGGGGGGTGGTGGTGAGGAACGATATCAACGCCACATACTTACAAAAAATGTGTAGCTCTCTAGCTTGCCAGGAATATCAATTGCGGGCTACAACCTTAACAACTTAAGATATGCTGACGACACAGTTCTGATTTCTAAAAGTGGAGGGGAGCTACAGGCTCTTCTGGACATCATGGTTCGTGAAAGTAAAAGTAAAGGTCTCAGCCTGAATAAAAAGAAGACTGAAGTGATGGCCATCTCAAAGAAAAGGATATAAAAAAAGTGTAGCATTACCATCGACGGCACCTAACTGAACCAAGCTGATAGATTCAAATACTTAGGAACAATTATAACAGCTGATGGGAAATGTCACAGCTAAATAATAAGCAGACATGCCCAGGCCAAGTCAGCATTCCAGAAAATGAGAAACATCTTGTGCACCAGATCCATATCAAAGGAAACAAGATTCCGAGTACTTAAATGTTACATCGAGCTAATTTTGTTTTGTGGATGTGAAGCATGGTCCGTGAATAAGAGAGTACAGCGAGAAATGGAGGCCATGGAAATGTGGTTCATAAGAAGGATGTTGAAGGTACCATGGACAGCTAAGAAAACCAACGAAGAAGTCTTAAGAGAGGCTGGAGTTAAAAGGCAAATTACAGCAGAGATCAGAGGCAGACACGAGAGATTTGTAGGACATTTTCTGAGAAAAGGAAAAGTGGAACACATTGTGGTAACTGGAAAAATTGAGGGAAGAAGAGACAGAGGAAGACAGAGAGAGAAGTTACTGGATGGGCTGTCAGTGTGGCTAGGAAGAAACTCACCGGCGTATCTCATAATCAAGTCTAAAGACATGGAATTGTGAGGAGAAATGATCAGCACGTCACGCGGCACGGCACTTTATTGATTGACTAGCTCATCGATTAGTCAATTTATATACTCGTATTTAGATCAGTGTAAACACTTATAGCTCGCTTGCACCAGAACTAAATTTGTTTATTATTTATGCAGAAATTTCCTAAAGGGAAACCCCCTGACTTTCGGCATACATTTGGCGCATGGAAATACCGAAATGATTCAAGATTCAGGAAGAGTAATACGTTAGGAAAGCTACAGAAGCCCATTCACTTCATGTCTCATTGTTGTGTTTCTAATTCTTCTATCTGAACTCACTATATTACTGTATGAATGCGAGAACAGTTTTCTCATTGCAAAATGAAAAGTGTATATTGACTAGTGTATAAGTATATAAAACTAAGTATATACATGTAGCCACAACAGTAGAACTGTATTAACAATACACACGCAACAAAATGTTAAAACTATTTAAGAAAAAAAGTAGGAACGGCTTTATTAATTAACGAGCACACAGTTGTAACATTTCTATTTGCACCATAATCATACAAAAAACAAACAGGACAAAGAAATAGGGTAAGAAGATAAAACTATAAATTCATATGAATGCCATACAACAAATAGTAATGTCGGTGGGGGTGGGGAAGAATAGATGGAGCAATTATCTGTGACTTGTAAGAAGCTGGGTCCAGGAGTGCGTGTGGTGGAGTGTTGAGAATGTTTAAATGGAGACTTGCGATGAGTGATTGGTTATCCTATCCCCAGTAATGCCCTCCTTCCTTGTGAACTTTCCATGGGATGTCTGTGATAATAACCACGGCGATCTTAAAACTTTACAATTGACTGCCTTTTAAAAAAATCTCTTTTTCTGTCTTTATGTAAATAAATTTCGTAGAGAATCTTCTTGTGATGACTTTCTCTTGAATTTATACTATTCCTTTCTGGTTCTAGACAGTGCTACTAATGACACAGCCCCTAGAGACATAGCTCCTAAAGACAGAGTTATCCACGACACAGCTACCAATGACAGTGGTCCTGATGACAGAACTCTATGACAATGTTCATAATGACGGAGCTGCTTATGACAGAGTTAACAATGAACAGCGCTCCTGGGCGCAGTAACCCTAACAACGGAGATACTAATGACCAAACTCCTTATGACTGAGCAGCTAGCCATAATCTCATGTGCACATTCTTGCTGCACAGCCTTAGAGAACAGAAGCGCTTCCCATAATGGCAAAGTCGACTTCATCCTGAGTCCTCAAAAACTCCTACTATTCTCACCCTCCGCCTGGCGCGATGACTGATCCTTCAGTTCCACGCTGACTGCATGGAACCAGAGTTTCCACTTCCATGGAGATCAAAGGAAAAGTCCATGAAATTTATTCATGAGCAAGTTTATTTGCAAATGATACAGTTATCGAAATAAGCACTTGCCGATAAAGTTTTTACAACCATCAAACAATCAATCACCTTCCTAGTACATCATAATCAGTCATACATTAAATCTTTGGCTAGCTGACGTTAGAAACACGATTCTTCACTTATGTGATCTTAGTTTGTTTTTTCTTTTTTTTTCTGATCTGATCATCTGCCTTTCTCTTCCTATAAATAATGGTTTTACTGTGGACTGAAAGTTTACCTTTGTTTGAAAACTGGGTACGATTTCTTCCTGCACTCATAGATTCTTCTTCTTCTTCTTCTTCCTGGAAGAGGGAGCTGGTGTTCTCTGCACCTGTTGTGGTAAAGATGTTGAGGCATAGCATCGTATCGGGTTGGGAGCGGGTTACGGCGACATTTTTTTTTTCAATCCTTGAGGAGATTTAAAAAGCATGGGATGTACAGTACTTCTTTAGTAGATTCCACAACCATGGGGACTTTGGCGATCCCTGCCCTATTAGCCAAGCTAGGCCTGTTACTTGGGGTGGGGTGGGGATTACCAATAGAGAGGCGGGACAGTGTCTTGGTCGGATATGCTTCGCCAACCATATCCTAACAACTAGTCCGTTATGGTTCGCTGACTGCCAGATCCGACAACTCGTCGTGATTGTCAGTACTTTCACTTCACGAACAAAGTTAGAAAGTTGATACAGATTATGCCTTGTGAGAAAAGTGAGAAGGTTGAAACAGACTGTACAGAGTGAGAAAAGTGAGAAGGTTGAAACAGACTATACAGTGTGAGAAAAGTGAGAAGGTTGAAACAGACTGTACAGAGTGAGAAAAGTGAGAAGGTTGATACAGACTATACAGCGTGAGAAAAGTGAGAAGGTCGATACAGACTATACAGTGTGAGAAAAGGTCGATACAGACTATACAGTGTGAGAAAAGTGAGAAGGTCGATACAGACTATACAGAGTGAGAAAAGTGAGAAGGTCGATACAGACTATACAGAGTGAGAAAAGTGAGAAGGTTGGTACAGACTATACAGTGTGAGAAAAGTGAGAAGGTTGATACAGACTATACAGTGTGAGAAAAGTGAGAAGGTCGATACAGACTATCTTATATCCTTCCCGTGCCGTTAGACGTCACATAGGGCTCGCAAAGTAGTTCGCCAATTTTTCCTGTCTTCGGCGAGTCTTTCAACCTCAACAAAGGATTTTATGCCTGTTAACTTGGCCTCTCTTAATAGTGTCCTCTTCAGAGTTTCACGCGGTCTGCCTCTTTTTCTTCGGCCTGTTGTGTTCCACTTGATAGCTTGTTTTGGGATTCTCTGCTCATTTCTTCTCATCAAGTGACCAACATATGTCCATCTCCTTTTCCTGATCACCCATGAGACTGGTTGTTGTTCAGTCATCTGTCTTATCTCTGCATTGTTCTTGAATTCATTCCACTTGATGCCGAGTATTTTCCTTAGGCATTTGTTTTAAAAAGAGTCTAATTTCTTTTCTATTTCTTTAGTTGTTTTCCAGCTTTCGCATGCATAAATGAGGGTGGATATTACATTTGAATTGAATAGTCTTAACTTGGTTTTTGTGCTTATAACTTTTGAATTCCATATGTTCTCAAGATTCTTGAAGATTGATGCTGCTTTTGCAATTCTGATCCTAACTTCCTTTCTAGTATCACCATCTTGGTCTATGTAGCTGCCAAGGTATGCAAATTGATTGACTTCTTCAATATCTGTCCCTTCTATGTGTATTTTTCTATTTTGATTGATGGGAATTTTCATTATTTTTGTTTTGTCCTTGTTAATTTCAAGTCCTATTTTGCTAGCCAGTGAAGATAGGCTATCTGTTTTTCTTGCATGGAATTCACATTATTACTGATAAGAGTTATGTCATCAGCAAAATCAAGATCTTCTAGTTGGGTCCCATGTACCCAGTCATTACCTGTGTTACCTGTGCAGCATTTTGTCATTATGAAGTCTATTGCAATCCCAAAAAGTAAAGGAGACAGTATACATCCTTGTTTCACGCCTGTTTCAATCTGGAACCATTCATCATCCCTTCTTCTGTCTTGACTGCATAACCATCCATTGTATAAGTCCTTAATGATGTTGACAATTTTAGATAGTATTCCATATAGACATAAAATTCTCCATAATGAATCTCTGTGTATGCTATCAAATGCCTTCTTAAAATCTATGAAATTCAGTATTAATGGTTTCTGCTTTTCAATATGTTCTTCAAGTATTATTCTGAGAGTAAAGATCTGGTTGAGACAGCTTCTCCCTTTTCGAAATCCTGCTTGTTCTTCTCTCATTGCAGTATCCACTATATCTTTGAGTCTATTCAAAATGACCTTGCAAAATACTTTTGACACAACTGATATTAAGGTTACTCCTCTCCAGTTGTTACAGTCACTAAGGTTGCCCTTTTTTGGTATTTTAACAATGATTCCCTTCTTCCAATTAGAAGGGACCTTTTCTTCTTTCCAAATCTTGTTAAACATTCTCTGTAGTTGTCTCATGTTGTCACTATTGATAGCTTTTAGTATCTCGGCTGTTATTTCATCTTCACCTGCAGCTTTGTTGTTAGCCATTAAATTCACTGCTGTTTCAATTTCATGCAATTTAATTTCATCTAGGTTGACATTTAGTTGTGGGGCTGGTAAGTCAGTTTCAAGGTTTAACAATTCTTTTGGGTGTGGTCGATTGAGTATTTCTTGGAAGTGTTCAGCCCATCTTTGCTTTTGGTCTTTATTTGATGTTAATAGTGTTCCAGTTTTGCTAAGGATTGGTCTTTCTTTAGATGTAATAGTACCTGTTAGCCTCTTTTGTATGTTATATAAAGTTTTGCTGTCTCCTGTTTTTGCTGCTTTTTCTGCCTCTTTCGCCATATTGTCCATGTATTCTCTTTTATCCCTTCTAGCTGAACTTTTTACTTTCTTGTCTATGTCTTTGTATTTTGCTTTTGCCGAATCTCTTTCATGATCTGCTTTTGCATTCAACATGTTTAATTTGACTGCTCGTCTTTCATGTATATACTTCCATGTTTTATCTGACTATACAGAGTGAGAAAAGTGAGAAGGTCGATACAGACTATACAGTGTGAGAAAAGGTCGATACAGACTATACAGTGTGAGAAAAGTGAGAAGGTCGATACAGACTATACAGTGTGAGAAAATGTCGATACAGACTATACAGTGTGAGAAAAGTGAGAAGGTCGATACAGACTATACAGAGTGAGAAAAGTGAGAAGGTTGATACAGACTATACAGTGTGAGAAAAGTGAGAAGGTCGATACAGACTATACAGTGTGAGAAAAGTGAGAAGGTCGATACAGACTATACAGTGTGAGAAAAGTGAGAAGGTCGATACAGACTATACAGTGTGAGAAAAGTGAGAAGGTCGATACAGACTATACAGTGTGAGAAAAGTGAGAAGGTCGATACAGACTATACAGTGTGAGAAAAGTGAGAAGGTCGATACAGACTATACAGTGTGAGAAAAGTGAGAAGGTCGATACAGACTATACAGAGTGAGAAAAGTGAGAAGGTTAATACAGACTTTACAGTGTGAGAAAAGTGAGAAGGTTAATACAGACTTTACAGTGTGAGAAAAGTGAGAAGGTCGATACAGACTATACAGTGTGAGAAAAGTGAGAAGGTTGATACAGACTATACAGTGTGAAAAAAGTGAGAAGGTTGATACAGACTATACAGTGTGAGAATAGTGAGAAGGTCGATACAGACTGTACAGTGTGAGAAAAGTGAGAAGGTTGATACAGACTATACAGTGTGAGAAAAGTGAGAAGGTTAATACAGACTATACAGTGTGAGAAAAGTGAGAAGGTCGATACAGACTATACAGTGTGAGAAAAGTGAGAAGGTCGATACAGACTGTACAGTGTGATGAGAAGGTCGATACAGACTGTACAGTGTGATGAGAAGGTCGATACAGACTGTACAGTGTGAGAAAAGTATCAATGCATACAACTATTTTGTACGGGACAGCCTGAGCCCAGAACAGGAAAGAAAAACAGATGTGGGGGAGGGGGGGGAGGAGGAGAACGATGGGCCAGATGGTATGGCAAAAACAGGATAAACATGAATGTACTGTTGCCATTACCTTTCTAAAAAAAACTGTTTCTAGTTCTCTTATTCTGTTCTGTTACTTGTAAGTAGTACATTATATATACAATACACGTACATGTATATACCCATACATATATAAGATCTAGCATCGATTAAAAAAAACACAACCTTAATAAACAGTTTAAAATGAGGGCCTACATTTCTTATCTGCCCAAGACCCATTACCCACGTTGCGTGGAATTGGTACGGGCAGACTTCGCCATTTAAAACTGAGTAAAAATGGCCTTTTTTTTTTTGGGACGCTTCCACAAACTTTCTGGACATACCTGTCAACACTTTGCGGCCACACTGTTTGGTCTAAAGCAGGGATGTCCAACTGGTGGTCCGCGAGCCGCATTTGGCCTGCGAACCTTTTTTTTCCAAAAGCGATGTTATTATGAAACAAAATTTTAAATAATATTTAACAAAAACGTGTTTAAAAGAACCATGTAAAAACATTTTTAAAGACCTTAAGGGCTAATTAAAACAACCCATTCACCGTTACTTCGCAACTATTACCTTTTTTTTTCTTAGTACAGTCCATTCACATGTACTTTGTTAACTATCACTTTTTTTTCCCTTAGTTTTATGTCAGTTGGCAAAGACTAGCCAATTTAGTGCAGTTCGCCACTCCATTTCTGCCACTGAAGTTTGGAAAACACCAGATATAAAGAGATTCGTCCGCAAGACGAGAGGAAGTAAAATATATAGGGCAATTCTGATTTATAAATAAATTGTTTCATATAGTACTTCACAAGTGGCGTGACACTAACTGCAGTACAATTTAACCAGTCATTAACGCGAGGGCAAAAAAATTTTTAAAAAAAACACAGCTAACCAATGAAACAACAGGAGAAACTAGATAATCTACATATTCCTGCCCCACCGTCAGCCAGACAAACCTTCACGTAAAGTATGTCACCTTCATCCATCTTCACAACACTGATAACGCTACAGTTGGCTTTGTTCAGGCGTGTGTCCGTCACACCTACTTCGCGTACCTTGTGATCACTGCTGCTGGGGTTGACAAGTTTGTGCATCAAACTTAACCTAAGTCGCCCGTCGCCATCTTGCAAGTGTGTTAGGGATGTAAGGTACATTCCATGCACAGGAGCTGTAAAATTGCCTGTATCCGGTCTAAAATAATCCCCGATGTTGCTGATAATGTTGGTGAAGCAGAACAGTTTCTTATCTGCAGTGACTTTAACAGGGCTCGGGACATTTGCAGTAAATCCCACAGCAAAAATATTTTCTGTGAAAAAAAAAAAACAAAACAACGTATTATATCATTTCAGTCATTCATTCATTATGAGCATTCAGAAAGACATTTGTGATTATCCCTCTCCATTTTGTGCCGCGATATCCAATCAGATATAAAGAGAGTTCTCGCTTTCCGACGGTCTCATACGGGTGAGTATACAACATACGTACACTATTCTAGTTCTCGCTTTTCGACGGTCTTATATGGGTGAATATACAACATACGTACACTATTCTAGTTCTCGCTTTTCGACGGTCTCATATGGGTGAATATACAACACACTATACTGCCAATAAACTGTAAAGTGATATTAGACCTTTTTTTCTCTGTACAGCAAGAGTATTCTAAGAACGATCATAACAGAACCAGGTCTACAAATTGGAGGATACAATATTAACAACCTTCGGTATGCTGACGACACAGTACTGATAGTTGAGAACCAACAACACCTGCAAAATCTCTTGGATAAAGTCGCCAAAGAAAGTGAACAGAAAGGCCTTACTTTGAACATCAAAAAGACAGAGACTGTGGTTATATCTAAAAAAACAGAGTCCACCAACATGCAGTATAAAATTAAACGTAACTATTCTAAAGCAGGTGCAGAAATTCAAATACCTTGGAGTAGTAATAACTTCAGATGGGAAATGCAGAACGGAAATTAGGAACAGATTAGGCCAAGCAAACACTGCATTTTAGAGAATGAGAAATGTATTATCCAACACATCCTTATCAACGAATGTTAGAAAACGAGTCCTAAAATGCTATATTGAATCTATCTTGTTATATGGAAGTGAATCATGGACAATAGGCAGGTCTGCACAAAAATCATTGGAAGCAGCAGAAATATGGTTTATTAGAAGAATGTTGCGAATTCCCTGGACAGCAAAAATAATTAATGAAGAATGTATGAGAAGAGTTGGAGAGACAAAAAATCTTGTCAAAAAAATAAGAGAGAGACAATGCAATGAAAAGAGGGGGCATTGAAAATATTATAACAACAGGAAAAATATAAGGAGATCAAGAGGAAGACCAAGAGAAATGATACCGGACAGTCTGACGGGATGGTGTGAGAGGAGATCATCAACTGAGCCGATGGCCTGCATGAAGGATCGTGTATCTGGAGAAGCATAATAGCCAACGCCAGTCGGCACGGCACCTGATGATGATGATGTGGTACAGTTTTAAGAAAACAGGTAGGGAGAGGAAGGAAGGAAGGAAGGAAGGAATGGTTATGAAAGATAATAATAGCAACCCAATTTCGGCAAAACTGCTGTTATCAAGGACAGACATCTAAAATAATGATACAGCTGTGATAAAGGTAATTTTGCGAAAAACTAAGTTGTTATTATTGTTTTTCATAAACGCTTCAATGTTCCTGTTCCTTATTACTAACTTTTCTTCCTTCCTGTATATGTATTTGTGTTTGTGCATACTTTATATACACGCATAAATAGGTGTAGGTATGAATATGTGTATGCATATATACGTATATACGAATGTGCGAATATGTTTACATTTATATTGGTGTGTATGTATATATATATATATATATATATATATATATGCGTGTATGGGCCGGCTAGCGTAGTGGTTAGAGCACTCGTCTAGCAACCAAATGGTCGAGGGTTCGAATCCCCAGCTGAGTGGGATTTTTTTTTCCGACCAATACGGCCCCGAGGTCGACCCAGCCTCGTAAAATGGGTACCAGAGAAAATCTGGGAAGTAAAGGCAGCGAGGAAAGGAACTGGTCACCCTACCTCATACGCTGATGACCCAGCATAATGAGGTCTCTAACGCTTCACCCCCTATGGGACTATCTTTACTTTTTTATGTGTCCACGTCTTTATATGTACATACATACATGTGTGTATACATATGAGTGCACTTGTATGTGTGTGGATGTGTTTGTTTATATGTGGTATGTGTGTGAATAAATGCATCGGTATGAATTGCTTTAAGTATAGGCATATGTACTATCAAAGTCTTAATTAGTTTAATCTAAAGTATGACTTGATTGTTGTATCTATTATATTGCTGTTCCAAAAATGTTTATAGTGAATGTGAGAATGTAATGAAGTTTATTTCATGTAGTTGCATAAAGCAGAATGTGGAGTGTATGGAAAGAAAGGGTTTATTACTTATTTACTTATTCTTTTCTTTTTTTGTGTGTGTGCTTTTTCATGCATATTATGTTCAGTAACAAATGCTGAATATCTGTGACTGAATGAAAGTTGAATGACGAATGGCAGAATGGCTGACGGGCCTGTGTGCCCAATTCTTAACTCTTCAAAAATTAAGTCTGTTCCTTCCTTCCTTCCTTCCTCCTCAACCTGTTTTAGTATAAGTGCACCACATACCTCAGACTATAACCTACTAGTACCAGTTCTACAGCAGTTACTATCACAGTTGTCACGTATTATGTGACGTCATAATTTGTACACAGAATTTAACTCTTTCAATCCTGAATTAATTCCCATGCTCTGTCAGAATAAATTTTGATGATAAATTTTAGTAGAAAGAAACTGAAAAGAAGTTACTCTATACCTTTTTTAAATGGTTTGAGTTAAAAGTATACTACTTTATATTTTATTTATATTTTGCTTAAATTTTGCTCTGAACATTGATAAGCGCTCAAGATCTGCCAACACTGCCAATGTGGGTATTGAGGTGAAAGAGTTAAAATAAGTAGTTTTACATTAAATAAATACGGTATGCTCTAAAAAAAATTTGTAAATTTACAATAAGAAGTGACTGGACCGATGATCGGAAGAACGAATCACCGTAAAGCGGGGGACTATTTGTCATTTCGGACAGAGAATAAGCAGCAGGTAAAACTTGTATTTTTGTTCTTTGCTGCTCTATCTGTCCAACAGTCAGTCAGTCATTTGCATGTCCCTTGTGGAACTTTGCCTCCCTAACAGCTCTCATGTAGGCCTCTCGGTTGCAACCAAGATGCCCTGCTGCTGATGCATCAATTTGCAGATTATCAACGATGTCTTGCAGCCATCTTCACCGTGGTCTTCCTCTCTTTCTTTTTCCCATTATGTACCCTTCCAAGACGGTTTTCTCTAGATTACCATGACGTTTAAATATGTCCAAAATATTTAAGTATTCTCTGTTTAATCCTCTTTA
This sequence comes from Achatina immaculata, assembly GCA_009760885.1. Taxonomy (NCBI): domain Eukaryota; kingdom Metazoa; phylum Mollusca; class Gastropoda; order Stylommatophora; family Achatinidae; genus Lissachatina; species Lissachatina immaculata. The sequence goes on along the minus strand of CM019706.1, from coordinate 3,586,445 downwards.
CTAGCTAGCCTTCTTCAATATTAAGTTCTTGTAGTATGGATATATTTGTTCTTTTCTGTGTCCATGATATTTGAAGAACTCTTCTGTAGCATTTACATTCAAAGGCATTTACGTGTTTCTCAGCTGTTCAACATTTTAAAAAATTAATCCGCATTCAAGTGTGACCTTAACTACACATAACTAGGACCAGATTTTCCTAAGAATACGGCTTTTCCCCTCTCGCCGAACACAAACAACCGTGCATAACGAGCTCTGACGTTCTACGCGTGTTAACATACAGTGGTTCGTCCAGTTTCAGAGAGGTTCTCTAGAACCAGTGTTAGGTAAACAGTTTTACGGTTGGATTAACTGAAGCGTAACATGAACCTCTAGAAACCTACGGTTTTAATCTTTCAGAAGGCAGTTCGCAAGTTGAAACCGAGTTGAAGCAATGGTTCTAAAATTTTTTTTCAAGGCTGCCGACCCTTTGTCTCAGCGGTCACAGGGTCTTGGTCAGCTATGGTTCGCTAACCCTGACTCTGGCATATCAGCTATGGTTCGCTAACCCTGACTCTGGCATATCAGCTATGGTTCGCTAACCCTGACTCTGGCATATCAGCTACGGTTCGCTAACCCTGACTCTGGCATATCAGCTACGGTTCGCTAACCCTGACTCTGGCATATCAGCGATGGGTCGCTAACCCTGACGCTGGTATATCAGCTATAGGTCGCTGATTGCCTCATCGGACAGGAGTCCTCAACCCCAGACCACAGAGAGAGAAGTCCAGTATATGAATTGTTCTGAAGTTCAGTATATGAATTATTCTTAAGTCCAGTATATGAATTGTTCTGAACGGTTTCACCTGTTTTATAAGTGACCCGGAAGATCTGAGATTTGGAAAGGGGGGGGGGGGTTAACAAAATTTCTCTCAGAGGTCCTGTTTGGCCCATTTTGAGGACCACTGAGATACGCGGTTTAAAAAAAGGAACAATCATGCTCAGAAATGAGGCAGAAGGGGCAGATCACAACAAAACATTAGTTTCCAATCTGTAGTTCAGGAAGGATCACGTGGGGTTCCGCGTGGCCAATCTGGACTGTGTAGGAGGGTTTTAGTGTAATACTAAGTGTAGTGGTGTAAAGAGTGTGTGTTGGGGGGGGGGGGGAATAGCGGAGGTGAATTATCATTGTTTTCGTGGGTCTACGACGTGAAAAAATGTTGGGAATCGCTGGAGTAGTAGAAATCACAGCTCTCAGTGTTACGCGTTTACAAAATGACCTGCAACATGGTACAACAGTATTGTCATATACACGTACAAGATCCTGATCCTGCTTGTTCGGTCAGATATTGAGCCCGTTCTCTCTTCAAACTGCGGCAGTTCATCTCTGATTGTCAGCATCACTACACAGGTTTCTCCTGTAGATAGTATAGGTCTAACCATTGGCTTCTCCTGTAGATAGTATAGGTCTAACCACTGGCTTCTCCTGTAGATGGTGGAGCTCTAACCACTGGCTTCTCCTGTAGATGGTGGAGCTCTAACCACTGGCTTCTCCTGTAGATGGTGGAGCTCTAACCACTGGCTTCTCCTGTAGATGGTGGAGCTCTAACCACTGGCTTCTCCTGTAGATAGTATAGCTCTAACCACTGGCTTCTCCTGTAGATGGTGGAGCTCTAACCATGCACTTTTCGCGTGTGGGTTTTATGGTTGGAATATCACAGACAGATAAGTTGACAGACAGACATACAGGCAGACAGACAAGCACATACGATAAAAGCAAGGCGCAAACCTTCATTTACGTCGTTGTCTTCCTCTGTGGTATTTTCTTCACGTGCATCGGTCTCCCATTTCTGAAAAGAATGAAAGAGAGGGGAAGAAAAAAAAGAAAGAATAAATAATTAATGGAAGTTGTAAGATGACTCGGAAATGATAAATGAATCTCTGAGCAAAAATTATAGGGCGTTCTATCTGTCTTGTCTTTTTTGTCTGCTTGTCTGTCTATCCATGCATGTATGTGCGTGCGTGTGTATGTGTGCGTGAATGCGCGGAAGCACTTACCTTTTCGTTTAGTTCTCCAGAGATTGTGACATCTTTCTGTATCGTTTCCACTTTCCTCTCTAGAACCTTCACTCGTTCCTGGAGCGTACTGATTATCTGATCTTCAAAACAAAAGGTAATTTAGTGCGTAGTATAAAATATGTAGGGAACACTTTTAATACTTCTGAATTAAAGAAAACTGTATTTTTAGTTACAAAACATTCTCTGCACGATCGCCATTTCTTTCTAGCCACAGACGGGTGCGTCTCTGCCCACTTCAGACAGGGTTGAGTTAACACATGTGGCGGTATGCCCTCACTGCATTTCGAATTCCCTCCTTCAGTTTTTCATTTTACGCACGAAGACTTATTGGGACACCCTGTATATTTGGTATAGTTGTAAGTAATCACTGGTTGCACACAGTGAGGCTTGTTAGCAACAAAAAGAGAGTAATGTCATGAAATTAAATTTGAAAAATTACAGTCAAAACACGTGATTGTAAGAGACAGAAACGTCGTCAAAGAGGCTGAGAATCGAACCCTAGACTCTGGAGTAATGAACAATTGATATGCGGCAGTATGGTTGGCACACTTTTATCTCGTAGCTTGACTTGTTCTCTAAAACATATAAACTAGGAAAAAAGTAGGAACAGCTTTATCACTTAACGAGTACACAGTTGTGACGTCTCAGTGTGAGCCTTAATAGTACAAAAACACTCAGGACAAAGTAATGGATACTTATATCTTATATCCTTCCCGTGCCGTTAAAGGTCACATAGGGCTCGCAAGGTAGTTCGCCAATTTTTCCTGTCTTCGGCGAGTCTTTCAACCTCATCAGGGGATTTTATGCCTGTTAATTTGGCCTCTCTTAACAATGTCCTCTTCAGAGTTTCACGTGGTCTGCCTATTTTTGTTTGGCCTGTTGTGTTCCACTTTATAGCTTGTCTTGGGATTCTCTAACTGTTTCGTCTCATCACAAGACCAACATATGTCCATCTCCTTTCCTGATCACCCATGAGACTGGTTGTTGTTCAGTTATCTGTCTTATCTCTGCATTGTTCATGAATTCGTTTCATTTGATGCCGAGTATTTTCCTTCGGCCCCCGCGGGATCTGCAAAGAATAGGACCACTGTACCCTACCACGCATGATCATAAAAGGCGACTAAGGAGGGTTCGGCATAGGGCCAGCAACCCTATCTGGTAAAAAAACTATCAGACTGCTACAGAAACGGAAGCAATGGAAAAAATAAATGCAGGTGGAAGGAGAAATGCGTATCAGGAAACTGAGTCCATGAAGGTTGTGGATAAAAGCCAGCCACTGGAAGTCCCCAGCCCGACTGCAGACCTCCTGGAACCTAAACACAAGATGCAAATAGGCAGCTGGAATGTAAGAACACTTAACCAGACTGGAAAACTTGCACAAACCATCAAGGAAATGCACAGATACAAACTAGACATACTAGGAATACAAGAAGCAAGATGGACAGGACAAGGCAGAAGGAAATTAACAACACAGCACACAGAAGATACAATAATATGGTCAGGTAAAGAAGATCTTCATGAAGGAGGAGTAGCATTGATTATAACAAAAGAAGCATCAAGAGCATTGCTGAAATGGACCCCAATAAATGAGAGATTATTATATGCACGGTTCAACTCAAGATTCACGAAGCTGTCTATTATAGTTTGTTATGCACCAACAGAAGCAGCTGAAGAGGAATTAAAAAAAGAATTTTACAACAGCCTCCAAGCCACAGTAGAAACAATACCCAAGCATGATATGCTACTCATCTTGGGCGACTTCAATGCAAAAGTAGGTGAAGGAAATGAAGATAGAAGAATAATCATGAGAAGAGAAGGAATCGGAGAAATAAATGAAAATGGAGAAAGACTGTGCAGTTTCTGTGAAGAAAACATGATGACCATCGGAGGGACAATTTTCCCAACACAAAAACATCCATAAGGTGACTTGGAGGTCACCAGATAAAACCACAGAAAACCAAATCGATCACATACTAATAAACACCATGTGGAAACGGTCACTACAAGATGTGTGAGCAAGGAAAGGAGCAGATGTAGGAAGTGATCACAACCTTCTGGTAGCAAAAATAAAACTAAAATTAAGGAAAGCCAAACTCGGAGAACACAGAAAGATACATTTTGATACAAGAAAACTGATAGACCAGCAAACAAGAAATGAATTCTCAATAGTACTTAAGAACCGCTTCAGTGTCCTACAAGACGAAGCAGAAATTTCCATACTAGAATTCAATAAAACACTACAGGAAACAGCAAAAGAGGTGCTGGGATATCGGAAAAGGAGAAAAGAGGAATGGATAAGCAAGACCACATGGGAAAAGATAGAGCAAAGAAAAGAAATCAAGAAAAAATTACTGAACACCAAATCACAACGGCTTAAAGAACAAGTTTTAAGTAATTATGCGCAAAAAGACAAAGAAGTGAAGGAATCATGCCGTCAAGATAAACGTCAATACCATGACAACTTAGCAGAAACAGCAGAGAAAGCAGCATATACAAATGACATGAAAACCATATATAAAATCACAAAGCAGATGACAGGTAACTTCAACACAAGATGTGAAAGTGCAGTAAGGACACAAAATGGACAACTGGTCAGTGGAGAAAGAGAAAAAATTGAAAGATGGAGGGAACACTTTAACACCCTACTAAACAGAACACAAGCAGCACAAACAATAGACATACCTGAAGCAAACACGGAACTAAACATCAATACAGGACCAATAACAATAAATGAAGTAAAGGAGGCGATAAAGAAGCTAAAATCAGACAGGGCACCAGGTGAAGATGAAGTGACTGCTGAGATGTTGAAAGCAGAAGAAACAGAAACACCAAAACAACTTTGCCGGATATTACAACAAATTTGGGATCTAGAAAAAAAAAGCCCCAGAGGAGTGGAAAACTGGGCTTATAGTAAAACTACCAAAGAAGGGTGACCTCAGAGATTGCGGGAACTGGAGAGGCATTACCCTACTGCCACTCACCAGTAAAGTATTTTGCAGAATAATCTTCAACAGAATTGTACCAACATTTGAGGAAAAACTTAGGAAAGAGCAGGCAGGATTTAGGAAAGGAAGATCATGCATAGACCACATATTTGTACTTAGACAAATATTAGAACAGGCAAATGAGTGGCATAGCACAACATATGCATTATTCATAGATTTTGAGAAAGCCTTTGACAGTGTCAACAGAGATGCACTGTGGAAAATCCTAAGATGGCATAGCCTCCCCCATAAAATAGTTAATATAATCAAAGCCCTATACGAGGGTTTTCAGTGCAAAGTTATCTGTGGAGAACATACCTCCAGCAGCTTTAGGGTACAAACAGGAGTGAAACAGGGATGTGTACTATAACCAACATTATTTATCTTGGCAGTAGACTGGTTAATGAAGGAGGCAACATCAGACAAACGCAGAGGATTACAATGGACCATTGACACAGTGCTGGAGGACCTTGACTTTGCGGACGACATTTGTCTATTATCAAGCAGTCACAAAGATATGCAAGATAAAATAAACAAGCTAACTCAGAATGCAAACAACATAGGACTAAAGATCAACGTAGGAAAGACAAAGTTAATGAACCAAAATGTGAACAACAGAAATGTACTCAGAGTAGACAGCAAGTTAGTGGAGGAGGTCAACGAATTTGTATACCTTGGCAACAGAGTAGTAGAAAATGAAGACAGCACAGAGGACACCAACAGTAGACTTACTAGAGCAAACCAGGCTTTTGCAATGCTGCAGACTATATGGAAATAAAAAAAAACTAAGCATAAATATGAAAATCAGGATATTTAAGAGTAATGTTCTAAGTGTACTACTCTATGGTAGTGAATGCTGGAAAATCACCAAAACCATAGAAAACAAGTTGAATTCTTTCCAGACTAAATGTTTAAGAAGAATTAGAAAAATATTTTGGCCAAACACCATAAGAAATAACATCTTATTAGCAGAAATGCAGATGAAACCACTGACAACAGTTATTGAGGAAAGACGCTGGCGATGGTTGGGACATGTGCTACGAATGACTGACAACTCACTACCAAAAATAGCACTAAGATGGACACCACAGGGGAACAGAAGTAAGGGTAGACCAAAAGAGACATGGAGAAGAACAACAGAAAGGATGTTGAGCAATAGAGGGCTCACCTGGGCAAGAGCAGAAAAAAAGGCAAAGGACAGGCATTTGTGGAAAACGATTGCGGAAGCCCCATGTGCCCTGGGCACTTAAGGTTCAGAGAGAGAGAGAGAGAGACATCATTACCTTCATCACTATTTCGCTTTTGATATATTCATCATTATTTGAAAGGATTAAAAGTCATTATGCAGGAAACTCTCTACTGTAGAGAGCAGAACAACAATACAACTCCTTCAGATATCAGAGGAAGTACCCCCCCCCCCCCCATTCAGACAAGTGTTTCGGCCCTATTAAACTCCTGACACTCTAAGGGGGGTGGGCCGTTCTGGGTCATGACTCCCAGAGGTCTTGTGAGTTGTTGCTTTTTTTTATACAGGGATTGAGTTGGCACTGCACTTTGAAGTGCGTCCAGCTTTTGGATTAAATATTCATCATTATTTGAAAGGATTAAAAGTCATTAACTGTTGATACAGCTTTAACATTGACAAATATGTGTGTAAAGTTGTAAGTGTTACGAATATTGTTCGTGGGTTATCAAGATGCTGTATATTATACGTCATTAAACATTAACAGAATATTAACATATATGAAGACAACATTGACACAATAATAACATATACGAAGTCAACATTAACAGAATATTAACATATATAAGACGACATTAACAGAATAATAACATACATGAAGACAACATTAACAGATTATTAACAAATATGACAACATTAACAGGATATTAACGTACATGGAGACAACATTTACAGAACATTAACACATATAAGACAACACTAACAGAATATTTATAGTAGTATACATGAAGACAACATTAACAGAATGTTAATATTTATGAAAACAACATGAAAACAATATAAATGTACTAGATAAAAATGAATTACAGTGTCAACATACCTGGTCAACATAGGCAACAATACTTTCACACAGTTTATCTTTTTCGTGATCAAGACTCTTCAGTTTCTGCATAATTTGATGCATTTGAAATTTAGAGGTGGCCATTTTGCTGATATAAAATGTTATCACAGCTTTACTGCAGTGTCTTCGTGTATAATTATATACTTAGTGTTACTTATATACTTATACACTAATTATTCATTTTGCGATATGTTATGTTGTCACAGCTTTACTGCAGTGTCTTCGTGTATAATTATATACTTAGTTTTACTTATATACTTATACACTAATTATTCATTTTGCGATATGTTCCTTACGATTAGCTTATTAAGAACAACAACAACAATAACAAAAATCTGTTATCTGAAATAATGCAAATAAGTGTATTTAATTTTACACATGGTTTTTTTTTTTGGGGGGGGGGGGTTGGTTCTAAAAATATTCCTCATTCATTCAGTGCCGTGAAGATAAATATGAGAGACCACTTTTATCAGTTGTTCCTCTTATTTCTAGTTATACCAGCTCCCTTATTTTTCCGTTTGTCATTTAGTCAGTTTGTTCAGATACCGCACTTCTACTAAAAAAAACGACACCTTGTACCGTACTTCTATTTTAAAAAGGCACCTTATACCGTATTTCCTTTTACTTAAAAAACAGGCCACCTTATACCGTACTTCGGCTAAAAAAAGGCACCATATACCGTACTTCTACTTTAAAAAAAGGCACCTTATACGGTATTTCTACTTTTAAAAAATGGCACCATATACCGTACTTCTACTAAGAAAAGAGGCACCCCATACCGTGCTTCTACTTTTAAGAAGGCAACTTATACCGTACTTCTACAGACAGATAGACAGACAGACAGATACACATTTGCCTAGCGGATTCGCATTTCAAACAATACAAAGGCTGGCTGGCAGAATCAACCCATAAATCAACTGAAAGCGAATGCAAAACGCTGCTGTACCAAGTTGATCATACAGTTTGCACAATACAAGACCTACAAGAAGAGGAAATGGAAGCAGCAGCTGACAAACCTGATAAAGAGGAGGGGGAGGAGAGGAGGATTCTAATACAATGTATCACTTAAAAGAAACCAGAAATGCTCGCCAAGTAAAGTAACCAACCGTCCCGTATTACACGGGACAGTCCTTATTTTAAGGATTTGTCCCAGAAACATATTACATCCGTCTGGGTGTCTAAATATCCCCTATTTTAGAACGTGTGATCCATATTGTCCTGTATCCTCATCTCTGATCGTCTCATGTTTGGAAAAACCTTAGAATTAAAAAAAAAGTTATAAACCTAGACTACTGGATTAAAATTTTGGGTTAAAGTTTAAAATTTTAACTTTAATCCCACCCCGTAAACCCCCGCGCGATTGAATGTTCTTTATTTGAAGTTAGAAGAAAAAAAAAAAAGATGGCCATGTTATCGTCAAGGGAAAGGTGCAGCATGGAGACATACAACAGAACGCAGATATCCCAGACGTCCCATTCTATAGCTACACAAATAACAGCAAACCATAATTTTCAGGCTCCAAATACTGAACTCTGCATTCTTACAGGGCCCATCAATACAAACTAAGATCCGCTTCCCCCCCCCCCCCCCCCAACCCCGCATGCACACACACACACACACACACACACACATTCTGCAAACTTGCGGTCCAAACATAGCACAAACCTAGTCCCCAGCACGGACCGAAGACTGTGGCGCACATGAAGAACTACTGACAGTGGGACTCATAGAGGCAACCCGTCTCCCTATCTGGATAACTGAGTCTTATGTGATTTAACACCGAAGAAAAATATGTACAACAGCACAATATTGTAGCCCAACACTCGGAAAAAAAAAGATGGTATAAACGCTTGACTACACGCATATCAGTTCGGTAAGCAAACTAAGCTATGTCACAGGCAAACTTCCACAAACAATGGAAATCCAGTCCTGGCTGAAAACACAAAACTTTTTTTGTATACAAGAGCAACAAGCTACATCCGGATGTTATGTCAAAAACGAACGGGGGTTGTTTGGCTGGCCACGCCTTCTATGTCAGTCACGGGAGCACGCGAGGGCACGCTGACAAGTTTTGGACACGACGACAAGACCAGGAAGTATTTGCTAGAGGGCGAGAGATTTATTTATTTTCTGTTACACCATCGTAGAGCTACGAGGAGGGGGTGCTCCCCGATGACGGGGCACAGTGTAACTGATTGTATGTTTTTTAGTTATGCGAGTGCCATACCGAAAGTCGTGAGCAATTTTTTAAAATCAGAATTTATAGATAGAGAAAATATAAATGTATCACCTTAACTTACATCCTTTGCACTTCATGTAGAGGTCACATGACGTCACTATCATGTGTCATGTGTCACGTTACCGCGCGGAGCATAAACAAAATGGCGGGTGCTGAAGTTTCGTTTTCGTCAACGTGCTGTTATTGAATTCCTAGTTAAAGAGGAAATCCCCGCTGTTCAAATTCACCAGACTTCATCTTGCTTATGGAGATGTGTGTATGGGTGCTAGCAGTGTTAGGAGGTGGGTGAAACATTTCAAAGATGGAAACACGAGCATCCAAGATATGCCTCGCAGCGGTCGCCCTCGACCTGCCTCCACTAAACACAACGTGGAAAGGGTTGACGACATCATTAAAGAAGACAGACGTGTCACAGTATCTGAAATAGCTGTAAATCTTGAAATAGGATGCAATGCAGTACAGGTAATGATTAAAACCCTAGGCTATTGAAAAGTTTGTCCCAGCTGGGTCCCACAGGAGAGAACGTTCAGAAAACAGTGCGTCTGTGCCGTCGGTCAGCTGGAACGAAATTCTACCAGGAGGGTATTTTCAAACTTGCAGAGTGATGGGGAAAATGTGTGCAGAGAAATGGAGATTATGTTGAAAAGTGAAGAAAAGGATGAAGGTTAAGGTGATACATTTATATTTTCTCTATCTATAAATTGTAATTAAAAAAAATTGCTCATGACTTTCGGTATGACCTTCGTATGTTTTTTTAAAATTTATATATTCTCATCTTACTTTCATACTTTCTACCATTTGTTTTTTTTTCCTCTCATTTTCCTCGTTCCCTCTGTCGTTTTGTAAAACTGATCCATACACCTTTGTTTACTGTGGCAAACAGGAAACTATATACGCTTACTAAACTTAGCACGACATGGCAGTGTTCGTGCACTTCACCAGAATAATGTTGTTTCAAGAGAGTCCAGGATAGTTTTATATTTATTACTGCTTGCGGATCGTGTCCAGACATGTCAGTAGGATACTAAGATGAGGAGAGAGAGAGAGAGAGAGAGAGAGAGAGAGAGCATCAAAGATCTGTTGTTGTTGTTGTTGTTGTTGTTTTTGCTGTGTTTCCCTGAAACTGCGAGAAGGTTGTTCTTGCAGACAATGGGGTGAAGATGTGGAATCACAAGCATGGTGTCGTATGAAGAGTTGGTTACGTCGGCTACTTTTTCAGTCAGTAAACTTCTTTAGAAGATTCCTACCTCCATGGCGGGGGGGGGGGGGGGGGGGGGGGAGGCGCCCGATATAACGATTTCCCCCCCCCCCCCACCAGGTCTGACCTGTTACTGGGGATGTCAGCGGAAAGATAAGAGCAGTGACTTGATTGGCTGTGGCTCGCCAACCCTCACACAATCAGCCAGCTATGGGTCACTGGGCGCTACTTGGGACAGCATCTTCATCTCCAGTTTCTGAACCGAAATAAGCATTAAAGATCTAGAAATTCATTGCTCACGTACTGAAGAACTAGACGCTCTCGGTGACAGAGATCTGTGAGGAGTATGACCGCCTACGTCGCCCGGCATGACACATGATGATGATGAAGAGCATTATTATTATTTAGTGCGGATGCTCTTTTTTCTTACACGAACTTAAGAAACTGGCTTCTCCGAACACTCCACCACCGTGGAGAAAGCATGGAACGGTGCACCAATGTTATCAATACAGTAAGTGTTAACTAACTGCACTGGGTGGACGAAAGGAATGTTTCCTCGACTGACAGTGCATCCTTCTGAACTTCCAGAGTGAACTGGAGTTAGAACACCTATTCTTTCCCCCTTCCCCACACTTAAAAAAAACATACTTTAATACAATTAGGTGAAAACTATGACCATACTTTAATACAATTAGGTGAAACTATGACCAACTTTAATACAATTAGGTGAAACTATGACCATACTTTAATACAATTAGGTGAAACTATTACCATACTTTTATATAATTAGGTGAAACTATGACCATGCTTTAATACAATTAGGTGAAAACTATGACCATACTTTAATACAGTTAGGTGAAACTATGAACATACTTTAATACAATTAGGAGAAACTATGAACATACTTTAATACAATTAGGTGAAACTATGACCATACTTTAATACAATTAGATGAAACTATGACCATACTTTAATACAATTAGGTGAAACTATTACCATACTTTTATATAATTAGGTGAAACTATGACCATACTTTAATACAATTAGGTGAAAACTATGACCATACTTTAATACAGTTAGGTGAAACTATGAACATACTTTAATACAATTAGGAGAAACTATGAACATACTTTAATACAATTAGGTGAAACTATTACCATACTTTAATGATGAAAGTGAAATTAAGCGTACTGTTATGATGTAAAGCAATGGTTCCCAATTAATAAAAGTACGAGGACCCCCGCTTTTTCACCATCTAGGCGGTGGACCCTCCGCTGTTTAACCATCTAGGCGGTGGACCCTCCACTGTTTCACCATCTAGGCGGTGGACCCTCCGCTGTTTAACCATCTAGGCGGTGGACCCTCCGCTGTTTAACCATCTAGGCGGTGGACCCTCCACTGTTTCACCATCTAGGCGGTGGACCCTCCGCTGTTTAACCATCTAGGCGGTAGACTCTCCACTGTTTCATCATCTAGGCGGTGGACCCTCCGCTGTTTAACCATCTAGGCGGTAGACTCTCCACTGTTTCATCATCTAGGCGGTGGACCCTCCGCTGTTTCATTATCTAGGCGGTGGACCCTCCACTGTTTCATTATCTAGGCGGTGGACCCTCCACTATTTCATCATCTAGGCGGTGGACCCTCCACTGTTTCATTATCTAGGCGGTGGAACGCCCCCCCCCCCTATAGTCTGGAAAAGTTTCACATCTCTATAGTAGCTATGTGCTTTAAGTGCAAAATAATTTTTTTTTTCAGAAAATGCTCGTAACCTTTAAAGAGTAAACGCTACACTACATTAAAAAAAACCGTACAGTCTTGGTGAATGTTAAATAGTATTCCGTTCTGTGTGATTTATTGAATACTAACGTGCCAATATGGCACTAGGAAAGATGTATCTGTTGTGTGTAAAGGTCCAGGAGAACAACTATGAATAAAAGTTAGTTACTGTCTGTCTGTCTGTCTGTCTGTCTCTCTCTCTCTCTCTCTCTCTCTCTCTCTCTCTCTCTCTCTCTCTCTCTCTCTCTTTCTCAGATTAAACAGATTGATATGAGAGGCTACGATTTGTGTTCTGTGATACACTCAGAGAACAATCCACCCAGGCACGCTCCTTCTTTCACTGGACAACAACAGAACATCTGGACTCCATAATTCAAGCTTACAACGCAACAGTAACTCAAACGTAGAAACAGCCAAGAGTGTAGTTCAAATTCAATAGATAACAAATTTATTGATGCGGAAGATGTGGATGATGGATATGACGATGGTAGGAAAAACTGCTGTCATACAGCAATGACAAAAAGCGTAACATGAAAAACTTCCCGAGCAAGCAGCCCCTGCCATAAGGAAGAAACATTCTACCAGCAAGCAGTTACACAAAAAAAAAAAAAAAACGCAGTCCTTACTAATGTCTGGAATGAATAACAACTTCCAGAACAATAAAACACAAACAGTAAGCTCTGATCCTAGCAAGGACACCATAACATAATTCCTATCATACTATTACAAAGAAAAGCTTGTCCTAAAAAAGACAACACAAGCGCTACTACACTCAATTAGGACATGACTGAATTCACTACAAAACTACTACTGACTTGTCTCTGTCACACGATCCTCATACTCTGAATGCAATCATCATAATCCTATCAAATAAGCTTCGAGTTCTTTTATATAACCCGCATTTACTTCGCCATCCTTCCAGAACTTTCACTCCGTGCAATTCACATTCACGCAAAAAAGATAACTGTTCTGAGCTTCATCAATACACGAGATTCATAACTCCATGAAGTTAACAAGTCGTAAACAACATAACCCTGAGCTTTCGTTCCTAAAACAAACAATTAAAACTCTAAAACTTAATTTAGACTATTAAATCAACACAGACATTCCAATCGTTGACACTTAAGAAACATTTCCTAACAAAAGTCGTAAAAAATCTCGAGAAATTCCGCTACCTGTTCAAAATTAGTAGACCCAAGAAACTTCCCTCTCAGAATCCCATGCAAAATAACAGGTGATTACAATTGTGTCTGCCTTTACAGACATGGGCAGGCTAAATCACATGCTGAATTACGTGAACTATGCAAGGGAAATAGTGCAATTAATTCAGATCTAAGGGACAGTGCAATCAATTCAGATCTAAGGGACAGTACAATCAATTCAGATCTAAGGGACAATGCAATTAATTCAGATCTAAGGGACAGTGCAATTAATTCAGTTCTAAGGGACAGTGCAATTAGTTCAGATCTAAGGGACAGTGCAATTAATTCAGATCTAAGGGACTTAAACATACATGACTCTACAATAATGTTTAATATTTCCGATCAGCAAAACAAATCGATCTTAAATGATCTCATCTAAACAGCCTGGTAAATACTGTTACAAATGTAGTTAAGAGAAAACAGCCAGCAATCACCACGCCTACTTGTTCTGACAAATGAGCAGGATATGAAACGTGTGACAGCTAACCAATCTAAATATGGTGAGAGAAATCATGCCTATTTTTACTCCGAACAAACGCTTCCATATCTGGTTCAACATTTCCTATTTTTAAACGTGGAAGGAAAAAAAAACAGTAGTTCGGAAGGTACCATGACTAACAAGGTGGTCCTTCCGTCCAGGTTAAGATTTTAATATAAAAACCCTCACCACCTCACCGTGGTACAATTATCTAACAGCACCATGCGGTGTATAAAAAATATCTTTAATTTAATTTTAAAATAAAAAAAATTAAGAAGAAAAAATATTCAAAAGAAAAGAAAATTAATAATTTTTTTTAAAGTAGACCTTTCGTCCACACATATTCCCCAACAAGTCGGTTGTTAAACATTTCACAGTGAAAATAAACGGAAATAACTTGAATTTTTGTGACGGACCCATGGCAGGTTGCACGAAACCCTGGCCATCATTTGGAAACCACTGACTTAAGGACGTAAGTAAAACCGTACATATAAATTGACGACTTTGCCGACTATCATGACGTACGATGATTTTTTTTTCTCTTTTAATAGCTGCCGCTGTGTCGCTATCTGAAGACAGACAGACAAACAGACAGACAGACAGACAGACAGACACACGGCTACACAAAACACGACCACTTATTTATTGTGTTTGTTTTTTAAATACGTCATGCTTGTTAGATATGTTTTAAACACAAAGTCATTTCAAAGATTTAATGAGCCGCACGTTTTTACGATATGTATGCAGATAAAAATTAATGGTCATTTATTTTCAGTACAAATTTAAACAGTTAAGGGCGACTAATTGGCAAATGGATTACTGCACTTGTCTCTCATGGAGAAGGTCAGGGGTTCGAATCCTGCCGGAGGCGCCCCCATTCTGTAGAAATAAGTACCCGACTTCTTCTGGAGTTGGGGAAGGAAAGGCGGCCAGGCATGATACTGACCACTTCACCCTCTAGTGTGCTGACAGGTCAAGGAAAATATGGGCACTAGCACCATATCATTGGATGAACTTTTCAACGAATCACATTTCCTAGCACTTCATACCTATGACTCGCACAGATAACTTTACTTACTTTATCCTTTCTCTCATACCGCGAAGTGTCGAGGGGAGATGCACTTGGCCTTTTTGGACCCAAATGGGTGGCCTCTGTGACGGTCATGCCATAATTAGCAAGTGTCTCTCTGATACCATCTATCCATCTCTTTCTGTGTCTTCCTCTTGATCTACGTCCTGTAGTTCTTTGTTTGAAGGCTCTCGCGGCTGGCTGTGAGTTGTGTCATTCTCATTAAATAGCCGAACCACTTGATTCTTTGTTTCTCTGTGTGTCGTAGACATGATATAGTTCTTACCATCTGTCTTATGATGTCACATCTTAGCTTGTCAAACCTGGTGACATTTGCCGCTTTCCTAAGGCTTCTCATTTCACATGTGGTTATTTTATTCTTTTCTTTCTTAGTAAGTGCCCATATCTGGCATTTGTAGCACAGCGTTGATAGGAATATGCCCTGGCGAAGCTGTGGCAGACCTAGCAAGCCGACGATGGTTTTTCACTTGGTTCAAATTCAAGAAAGAAGATAAAACGGACTGATTTAAACGTATAAACTAAGAAAAAAAAAGTAGGAGCAGCTTTATTAATTAACGATAACACATTTGTGACGTTTCGGCGTGAGCCTTTGTCAAACAAAAACAAACAAGATGAAGAATCAGAGTACAGATTCAAATGAATTTGATGTTAACGAAACAATGAAAAATGAACAATGAAAAAATTAATGAAAAATTGCAAATGACTTACCTCAGCTTCTGAGACAGCACAGAACCATAGGCGCCTTATGTCGGTAGGAGCACAAACAATATGCACCGGTTGAATTGTAAACAAAGCGTTCGTTCTGAAAGGTGCAAAATTGTGCATGGTTGAGTGTAGAAAATGTTAAGAGACAAGGATGCACACAGAAAGAGTAGAGAATTATTCCAAGAACAGGGATAACTGGAGAGCCCCTAGCCATGGCCGGTGCTCTTAAGGGAGTGAAAGGCGATGATGATGATAATGATGATGATGATGATGGTGGTGGTGGTGGTGGTGGTGGTGGTGGTGGTGGTGGTGGTGGTGGTTGCGAATGGATAGGAATTAGTGATGTTTGATAGAAGATGATGGTAGGGAATGGATGGCAATCTATTTAGGAAACGGTGAAATTAATTATTATGGTTGTGTCAGAGGAATAATAATGTGATATCGCGTGAGGGTACTAAACTATGTGCAACATGTGAGAATGAATAAGATTGTGGAAGTTTATGTGTAGCTGAATAACGAGTTCAAACCATGTGGTTTCAGTGTCCCAAAGTCCTGAATGTAGCGGTTCTCAAGCTCTAGGTGGCTTGTGTCATCTGCATGACATTGTTTGATGGCTGTTAGCAGAAAATCAGTTTTGCCTCTATGGTTGGGGCCATTGAAATGATTTGGGACTGGTTTCGAAGCATGCTGTGTGATATCGTACAGATGTTTCTGTATGCGGTCCCCTACTCTAAGGCCAGTTTCACCAAT
This sequence comes from Achatina immaculata, assembly GCA_009760885.1. NCBI lineage: Eukaryota > Metazoa > Mollusca > Gastropoda > Stylommatophora > Achatinidae > Lissachatina > Lissachatina immaculata. The sequence goes on along the minus strand of CM019706.1, from coordinate 3,569,884 downwards.
ATAAGTTATCCTGCATCTTTTGCATACGTTGACATATGTTACATTTCGGGATTCGTATGTGAATCCCGACATGGAGGGTCAGGATAGTTTTAGGAAATGTGATTGTTTTTGTTTCCCAAACTACAGGGTAGGTAATACAGCGAGGGCGGTTACATTTTCCAGTTCCAACATATGGAAGGTTCCGCTTTAAGTGGCTGTGGACGAGAATGTCCTTAAGATTTGGCTCACGCTTATATGCTAATAGGTGTGGATCAGAGAAGATGTCACGGGTGTCAGGGTCGAGTTGGATTAGTGGCAGATGATGATAAAGAATTTTCTTAACCAGCTGACCTTGCGAGTGGAAAGGCAGTAGTAACTTAACTCTGTCAGAAGAGGTAACAAGCTTTTTTTCTAAATGCTTCCTTGCGGTTTATTAGTTGGATACTGCCAAATGCTTCCTTGAGGTTTATTAGTTGGATACGGTTGAAGGCCGCACGAAGGACATATTTAGGTAGTTGCAGATGAGGGAAAAATTATAATAAATTGTTTAACTGATCGATAAAGTCCGAGTTATCTTGACATGTGCGGCGTGGACGGTGTAGTTGGGAGTACGGGATGGAGTTCTTACAGGCTTCAGGATGGGAGGAGGTGTTAAGTAAATAGGTGTGGCTGCCGGTGGACTTGTAAAAAACTGGAGGTAACAAACCTGTTTGTGCCAAGAGATATTTCAATGTCTAAAAAGTTCACAGACTTGTCAGAAATTTCATAAGGGAATGTTACCATTAAGTGAGTTAGCGAATTCAATAAACTTTTTTAGCTTGTCCTGTGGCATACTAGTGACTTCAATGCCGTCATTGATATATCTTTTATAGAATTCTGGAAGTCTACCAGTGTAGGTTTCCCATAACTTAACCCCCAGAAAGCCCATAAATAAACAAGCATAACTGGGGCCAATTTTTGTTCCCATGTCAACACCACTGACTTGCTCAAAGTATTCGCTGTTGAATTCAAAAGCATTTAGGTTGAGTACTAGTTGTGTGAGTCTTATTATGGTATCAGTGTTAATGGTGGGGTGAGGGTCTTTGTCGAGAAAATAACGGAGTACCAAGAGTCCATCTTCATAGGGGATAGAAGTGTAGAGGGAACATACATTAAAGAGAAAGATGTTATAGGAGTGGTGCGGGGAGAGTGATCGCTTCAAGAGTAGATAAGACGTGGTTGGTATCTTTCAAATAAGAGGGCAGTTTGTGTACTAGCGGTTGGAAAATGCTGTCCAAAAAGTCAAAAATATGCTCAGTGAGGCATGAACACGCTGATACAATAAAACGTTCCAGGTTACCTGGTTTGTGGATTTTAGGAAGAAGATAGAAGGTAGGTCCTTGATGTGAAGAGAAACAGCTCGAGGTGGGAGACTACCTTCTCTAATTACATCGTTGGATGGCTGCTTCCACTTTATTATTATTTAAAAGAGTAGCATCGTTTTTTCATGGGGCATAGAATTTTGTATTGTTGAGTTGGAACATTCCTTTCGCAATATATCTTTTTTCCAAACTACGAGGTTCGATGTTATAGCGGCTGGTTTTAGTACTATGTCAGTAAACCGCAAGGAAGCATTTGGCAATATCCAACTAATAAACCACAAGGAAGCATTTGGCAGTATCCAACTAATAAACCACAAGGAAGCATTTGGCAGTATCCAACTAATAAACCGCAAGGAAGCATTTGGCAATATCCAACTAATAAACCACAAGGAAGCATTTGGCAGTATCCAACTAATAAACCGCAAGGAAGCATTTAGAAAAAAAGCTTCTTACCTCATCTGACAGAGTTAAGTTTGTACTGCCTTTCCACCCGCAAGGTCAGATGGTTAAGAAAATTCTTTATCGTCATCTGCCACTAATCCAACTCGACCCTGACACCCGTGACATCTTCTCTGATCCACACCTATTAGCATACAAGCGTGAGCCAAATCTCAAGGACATTCTCTATGGCAGTATTCTCTTAACTATGGGATATAAGCAGTGTTGGTACTCAGGAAACAATTAATAGAGTGAGCGCCCTTGTTTGAAAGGTATTTTGGTTGAGAGCGTAAGCGGGGGTTTTGAGATAAGCGTGCAGCATTGAAAAAACTGAGTGGTTAGGGAAGTATAAATACCCCTCACGAATAGCAAAAAGAAGAGCCTTATGATGTGTTAGTAGAAAAAGCCTTACTTGTTTTGAGTGTCTTGTTGAAGACATAGTTTTTTCTGTAGTTACAGATTTTGGTAGATGTAGTTTCTAGATAAGATGAAGTAATTTGGTTGAGATAGTTGAAGGTGGTAGTTAGAAGAGTTTTTTTTTCTGTGAGAATTCTTGTGAGGATGTTTTTTTATTGTAAATGGTAAGGTTTTTTCCTCCCATATGGCGTAGAATACTTCACGCCGGGAACTGATGTTGTAACTGTCAATTTTAACGTCTTACCAGCCTGATGGGTTACGTTTCCATCCTCATTTCATCCCTCATTTTTCCCACCAATAAACTTGTGTAGTCTGAATATAAAAACTACACCACTGGCTTTGTTGAAACTCTGACTGCTTGACGAGTTTTGTTTATGTTGGGAGACTTGTCAAGTTCAGTTAAGTTGTTGTATCAATATTTTTCTGCGGAGCTGAAAGCCTGTGAGTCTTGTTGGATTTTCTTAGTGTGTAACAGAGAAAATTAGGTGGTCTTATAGCACCAACAACAAGAAGTAATTTCTAAGATGAAAGGAAAATTGTACTCCACAAGAAGACTAATCACACAATAGAATACGGGTTCAACTTATTTATAGCAAATAATATTCCTCAGTGGCATTATACTATTTTACCTCGTCCACAGCCACTTAAAGCGGAACCTTCCATATGTTGGAACCAGAAAATGTAACCGCCCTCGCTGTGTTACCTGCCCTGTAGTCTGGGAAACGAAAATAATCACATTTCCTAAAACTATCCTGACTCTCCATGTCGGGATTCACATACGAATCCCGAAATGTAATATATATCAACGTATGCAAAAGATGTAGGATAACTTATATTGGTGAAACTGGCCTTAGATTAGGGGACCACATACAGAAACATCTGTACGATATCACCCAGCATGCTTTGAAACCAGTCCTTAATCATTTCAACCATAGAGGCAAAACTGATTTTCTGCTAACAGCCATCAAACAATGTCATGCAGATGACACAAGCCACCTAGAGCTTGAGAACCGCTACATTCAGGACTTTGGATACTTGAACCACATGGTTTGAACTCGTTATTCAGCTACACAATTTTCCACAATCTTTCTCATTCTCACTTGTTGCACACAGTTTAGTACCCTCAAGTATAATCACATTACTATTCCTCTACCACAATCATAATCAATCATTTCGCCTTTTCCTAAATAGATTGCCATCCATTCCCTACCATCATCTTCTATCAAACATCACAAATCCCTATCCATTCACTACCCTCATCATCATCGCCCTTCACTCCCTTAAGAGCACCGATAATGAATACGGGCTCTCCAGTCATCCCTGTTCTTGGAATAATTCTCTGCTCCTTCTGTGCGCATCCTTGTCTCTTAACATTTTCCACAGTCAGCCATGCACAGTTTTGCACCTTTCAGAACGAACGCTTTGTTTACATAGTAACCGGTGCGTATTGTTTGTGCTCCTATCGACATAAGGCGCCTGTGGTTCTGTGCTGTTCCAGAAGCTGAGATAAGTCATTTGCAATTTTTCATTAAAACTAAAAAAAATTTTTTTGTACACCGAATGGTGCTGCTAGATAACTGTACCACGGTGATGTGGTGAGGGTTTTTAGATTAAAAGCTTAGCTTTTTCATTTTTTATTATTTTGTTAACATGACACTCATTTGAATCTGTACTTTGTCTCTTCTCTCTGATTCTTCGTCCTGTTTGTTTTTGTTTGATAAATATTCACGCCGAAACGTCACAAGTGTGTAATCATTAAATAATAAAACTGTTCCTACTTTTTTCCTAGTTTATACATTTTGGTATCACAGCTTTACTGCAGTGCTTTGTGTATAGTTCTATGCCTATACACTAATTATTGTGACTAACTTTCATAACAGCACATAACACTAATGTGGTGTTCTCCTGTGGAGAAGAACAGACATAGTTCATTTCTCCCCCATATAATACGTCGTATAATATGGGACGGTTAGTCAATTTATTTTACCAAAACGTTCAGAAAAATGAAGCATAAATTGCAAAAATGGGACTCTCAAATAAGTACAAACATAAAAGAATTGAAGGGAAGAAAATTCCACTTGCATCAAAGAAAACAAAAAAAACAAAAAAAATTATTGGCATCATCATCTGTTGCAGCAGCAATAAAAAAATTATGCACGAGACGATGACAACAGAAAGAAGAACAGTGAATCCTCAGAGATAAATGGTTTCGTGTTGTCTCCTCTATTTGATGTCACGATTCTTACTTCTCACATTCTGTGTGTGCCTAAATTTATTTCCTGGCTCTGCTATTTTGAGCGGGCACGAGATTATTGGGACAATATTGAAAATGCGCATGTCTCGTGGCCCTTGACACTATTCCAATAACTTTGCGAATGCGCCTGTCTTGTGACCTCCGACAGTGAACAACAACACTGCGATTGATGATGGGGAGTGATTTTTGGCACAACCTTTCGGTGTTTAGGAGTCAAACAAAGTCTTGATAGGGCTCGACGATTTGATTCATACCACGGGATCCTTTTTCCATCACCTGCGTGGACGGCCTCCTCCTCTGTTACCTACAAATCTTAGTATGCAAGTTGGCCAACCATTTAATGAAAAATAAAACAGAATTTTCAAAAAATATAATTACAAGAACCTAAATACAATATCAATAATATTTTGCATGCAGAAACCAACATCTATATCTGATCAGGCCAGCACTTGTCATCTATAAAGATGATGAAGAATAAAAAGAGGACAAAAAAATAAAAAATAACACGAGATCATTTTTACAAATAAGACAGACAAAACCACTTAACACATTTCGTGCTAGATCTGTAATTCACACATTCACAATGAAACTGCTCCAACCAATAGTCACAACTAATCACTCTAAACTCATCACAAACATATGTACAAACAGGACAAACAAACAAATGCTCAGACAGCTTTTGCTGCACCCTACATTGCAACTCATCCCAACATTCTACGCTAAAATAGGACTTTATAAAATTCAGCTCAGTCCCCACCAAACAAGCACCCAAAGATCTGGAACATTCTACATCTTTAACCAAAAAAAGTCTGGCTCTGATCCCTCTAATATGCAGGCTTTAATTTTTAAAAAAAGGCTGGCTCTAATCCCTCTAATATGCAGGCTTTAATTTTAAAAAAAAGTCTGGCTCTAATCCCTCTAATATGCAGGCTTTAATAAAAAAAAAAGGCTGGCTCTAATCCCTCTAATATGCAGGCTTTATTAATAAAAAAAAAAGGCTGGCTCTAATCCCTCTAATATGCAGGCTTTAATTTTTTTAAAAAGTCTGTGCTGACGACACAGTACTGATAGCTGAGAACCAACAAGACCTGCAAAATCTCTTGGATAAAGTCGCCAAAGAAAGTGAACAGAAAGGCCTTACTTTGAACATCAAAAAGACAGAGACTATGGTTATATCTAAGAAACAGAATCCACCAGCATGCAGTATTAAATTAAATGGAACTGTTCTAAAGCAGGTGCAGAAATTCAAATACCTTGGAGCAGTAATAACTTCAGATGGGAAATGCAGAACAGAAATTAGGAACAGAATAGGCCAAGCAAAGACTGCATTTCAGAGAATGAGAAACATATTGACCAACACATCCTTATCAATGAATGTTAGAAAACGAGTACTAAAATGCTATATTGAACCTATCTTGTTATATGGAAGTGAATCATGGACAATAGGCAAGTCTGCACAAAAATCATTGGAAGCAGCAGAAATGTGGTTTATTAGAAGAATGTTGCGAATCCCCTGGACAGCAAAAATAACTAATGAAGAATGTAGGAGAAGAGCTGGAGAGACAAAAAACCTTGTCAAAAAGATAAGAGAGAGACAATGTACTTTCATAGGACATGCAATGAGAAGAGGGGGCATTGAAAATATTATAACAACAGGAAAAATAGAAGGAAGAAGATCAAGAGGAAGACCAAGAGAAATGATACTGGACAGTCTGACGGGATGGTGTGAGAGGAGATCACCAACTGAGCTGATGCCATGCATGAAGGATCGCGTACTCTGGAGAAGCATAATAGCCAACGCCAGTCGGCACGGCACATGATGATGATGATGATCTAATCCCTCTAATATGCAGGCTTTAATTTTTAAAAAAAGTCTGGCTCTAATCCCTCTAATATGCAGGCTTTAATAAAAAAAAAAGGCTGGCTCTAATCCCTCTAATATGCAGGCTTTAATTAAAAAAAGGCTGGCTCTAATCCCTCTAATATGCAGGCTTTAATAAAAAAAAGGCTGGCTCTAATCCCTCTAATATGCAGGCTTTAATAAAAAAAAGGCTGGCTCTAATCCCTCTAATATGTAGGCTTTAGTAAAAAAAAAAAAGGCTGGCTCTAATCCCTCTAATATGCAGCAGATGTAATTCTCTTCATGTCCTGATGTACTTATGTAAGAAATGTAAGCTGTGACAGATGCATGCCTGGGTGAAGGATTTTATGTTGACTGATCATGGCCAAGATAGGTGATCATATTCCCCTTGCAATATAAAAATGATCTTCATCTTCTTCAGGATCCTAGCTTTAAATCAATGTTTCCCAACCTTTTTTTCTTTTTCCTGCTTATGACCGTCTCTTTTTTTTTGCATTCAGAAATGTCTCAGCCATTCCTTGTCCTCTTCCCCCAACCCTGTTACTATAGACAGATATGTCTTTAAGTTGTGGACCTTGGAAAATCAGTGTGACCCCTGGGGAAGCAGGCACAGTCATTCTTTTGAGAAACCTTTCTTCAGATCAGGCTTGGTATGACTAATGCTGCCAGGGTCTAGCTCTAGTTTTCTCCAGGTTCGTTTGCAATTTCAAAGTTTCTGCCTTAGATCTGATCCCACATGCCTAGTCCGCAAAGATGTGTACTGGGATGGGCATTCTTGGTAGCATATATTCTTGTTTGGATTCCTTTCCAGCAAATGGCATTCTCAAATATGAACAAATTAAAAGCCAGACAATATAAAAAGGAGTGATCCTACTAAAATCTAGTGCTAGTTAAATGCACAAATAAGCAATAATTAAGACATTCATAAGCCATGAATATTAAATAATGAAGACTGTGATATTAAAAGCAATGTGAACAATATTACACAAATTAATAACAAGTAGCCAGCCCTATATTAGTGTTTAAATAACAAACAATGTACCAAGTTATTCAATCCTCCTTTTGTTTTCAAAACCAAAAAAAACAATAACTTACATCGAAACAGACTGATAAACCCACTGTGTCTGATGTCCATTCTTCCAAACTTCACCCAAATGGGGGGTACATAACTCTTTTAACAAACCCCAACCCTAACTTCATTCAAGTTATTTTCAAGATGAATATAGTGCCACCTACAAGACAACTTGAGCACAAGGAGAAAATAAAAATCTCACTCTGGAAATCAAAATAATAATCTCAGAATTAAAATTTCTTGAAACAAATACAGAAAGGAATGAAAATTATATGCACATTAAAAAAACAATCCAGTTAAAACACTGGTGTGGGCGATCATATTATATCCCGATTAAAAAACATAATGTAAAAACATAAGGAACAATCCAGACTGCAAGAAAATCATCACATAATATCAAAGCTTTATACTTGCAAGTCTGATTAAGAAAACAATATTTGTGAGCTTTTTCCACAGAAGAAAATTTATTTCTTCATGTACTGTTAAAAGTAATAAATGTATCCTAACGATAAGTGTACACTGTTTCTTCATGCTTTAATGTTACAGTTTCATTCCTTGGTGTCTTAATGTTACAGTCCACTCCTTGGGGTCTTATTATTATAGTCCATTCCTTGGTGTCTTTTTTTCCCCTATTTTACTTTCTATAACCCCAACGACACCCAACACCCTCTTTTTTGCCATTTTTAAAAAACCGCTTTAGGTAATCTAACCATAATTCTTTAAGCAGTAGATTTAAAAGTAATTTCATTTTTCCACACCCCAATTTACCTACTATAATACCACTCATACTTTTGGTAATAAAGAATTGTTTTTTCCATTTAGCTATATTTCATTCCACGATAAATGTTCAACATTCATTTTTTAACACAGTAAAAATAACTTCTCAACATATTAGAGGTAACAGATAAAAGGGATGGCGACTGCAGTAAAACTGGTTAATATAAATAAGGTAGATAGAGGTGTATGGTGCAGTTTTACAAAGTGAGGGAGGAAGTGAGCAAGGTGAGAAAAAAACGAATATAAAGTATGAGAATGTATAAATGGAAAACATACAACATCCGATATTTCGGCGTGAGCCTTATTCGAGGATACATGCAAAAACAAAATACAAATATATATAACTTATCTGAAGCGTCTTGCTCTCAGCAAAGCTTAATTGTGTGTGGAAGAAGTAGGAGGAAGAAAAAAAAAAAACGTTGCCAACAGACAAAAGATTCCCGATATAACCAATCATAGCGAAGAAGCGGAGAGAGAGGAAGGCAATAGAAACATGATAGCCGCTAGAGGTGTCGGGTGGGGGGGGGGGGGGGGGAAAGGGGAGAGAAAAGAGGACGCGAGAGATAATGAATGAAGAACTTAAACACCTACAGGGAGGAAATGTAAAACTGGTGAATGGGACAAGACCAATATGTTGGCAGAGAAGGAAATAGGATGGTGGTAGGGAGGGGTAGCATAGAGAAAGAAATTAGAGTATAAAAAAGGCCAGTGGAAAAAGAAAGAAGTTACAGAAAGCTGAAGACATTGTTAATTCCAGCTGGGTGGAGACAGCCAGTCTGGAAAATAAGGCGCTGTTCTAAGACCCTCCGAGATCGTACATCTGCGGAACAAGAGCGGATCGCACTAACCGAAATGTCCTGTTTGCCCCTGTGGTTACCAAGGCAAAAATGTTTAGCCACAGGTGTCCAGGCCCTCTTAGAAATATCATTGAGATGCTGGCGAAATCGATCTCCTAACCGTAAGCCAGTTTCCCCTATGTACTTCAAACCGCAACGTTTGCACATGATAACATAAATGACATTTCGTGAAGTGCAGGTGAAGCCCTCCTGTACCGACAACGTGGATTTAGGGAAAGAGATCTGGCTGGCCTCGACAACAAACGGACAAGTGTTGCATCTACGGCGTCCACAACGTCTGGTACCATAAAAAGTGTCATCTGTCTTAAGATGACTACGAATTAAAAGGTCCCTGAGGTTTTTGTCACGTCTGTAAGCCACCAATGGGGGTTCCCCAAAAAGTTCACGTGTCTCAGGCTCGGTCTGGAGGAGGTGGAGATGGCGAAACAGTATGTTTTTAACTGCCAAACTATGGGGGTGGTACGTGAGTACTAGTTTCACCCTGTCCGAGCAACAGTGCGGTTTAGGGGTGAGGGCTTGTTGCCGCGATATATGGCTAATGCGGATCCAAGACGACGAGAGAACGTGGTCTGGATAGCCGCGTTGACGGAAGAAATCTAGTAATTTGTGGCCTTGATCCTGGAAATCCAAATCCTCCTTACACAAACGTCGCAACCTAAGAAGCTGGGAAAAAGGAATAGAGTCCTTACACGATCTGGGATGGGAGGAAGAGTACAGGAGGTAGCTGTGAGAGTCTGTAGGTTTATAGTAGATAGAAGTAGTAAGCCCGGAGGGGCCGATAGTGACGGCAATGTCAAGAAAGTTAGCGGAAGTAGCAGAGATATGGGAGGTGAAAGAAATGACAGGATTGTATTCTTTAACAAAACTGATAAAGTTGTCAAGGTCTTCCTCTGGCATTGATGTGATCCCAATGCCATCGTCAATGCCATCGTCAATGCCCCGCTTCTGCCCCCACTAAGGTGGTTTGTATCCCTCCGGATATTCCTCTTTCAGCTGATGAATTGTCTGTCCTGGGGAAAGGTTTACAGTTTGTTCCCCTCCGTCCTTCTGCTGACCAGTTCTCACTCCTTCAAGATGTCCACCGTTTCCATCGCAGACTGCGTTTAAAGTTCCATTTCCAAGACGCGTCCCAACCTTCATCATCCCAATCCACCTCCGATGATGACCCTTTCTCTCGCTTCTCCAAACAACCATCCACCTGGACACCTTCAGCAGGAGCGTCTCGTGCCTTGGACCTCTACATTGATCACACTCTTCACGAAATCCGCAAGCTTCGCCTTCCCCGTGTACGACACTCGAACCTGACCCCCGGGGAGCAACGCGCACTTTCTCAACTTCAGCGCAGGCGAGATATCGTGATCAAGAGTGCAGACAAGGGCGGAGCTATCGTTTGTTGGAAGAAAGAATTGTACATCCAGGAGGCCATGGGCCAGCTGAGCAACACTAAATTTTATGCCTCTCGCCCTCAAGATCCGACTCTGGCCAACAACCACCATGTTCGAGACACGATCAACGAACTCATCCACAAGACCAAGTCTGGTCTTTCTCCCTCGGCTACACATCTTCACATCCGCGACAGCTGCTTAGGGAAACCATCTTTTTATCTACTCCCTAAGATTCACAAACTAGGAAACCCAGGAAGGCCCATAGTGTCTGCTTGTTCCTGTCCTACGGAACAAATCTCTGATTTTCTTGACAGCATCTTTCAACCTCTGGTCACTAGTCTGCCCACTTATCTCAAGGACACCAATCATGCTCTCATTACTTTTGAGACCCTTACACTCCTGCCTGGTCACACCTACCGTATCTTCACCCTTGATGTAGTATCCTTATACACATCCATCCCACATGACCAGGGACTTCAGGCCGTCAAGTTCTTTCTGAACAAAAGACGCAATCCCTCTATTCCTACTTCTACTATTATGCGCCTTACACAACTTGTCCTCCAACTCAATTCTTTTGAATTCAATGGCCTTTACTTTGACCAGATTAGTGGTGTAGCCATGGGTACCAGGATGGGCCCCAGCTACGCGTGTCTGTTCATGGGCCACTTCGAACACAAGATTCTGAGAGCCTTTAGAGGCCCTTTTCCCGCCTTCTATAGACGCTACATAGACGATGGCATTGGGATCACATCAATGCCAGAGGAAGACCTTGACAACTTTATCAGTTTTGTTAAAGAATACAATCCTGTCATTTCTTTCACCTCCCATATCTCTGCTACTTCCGCTAACTTTCTTGACATTGCCGTCACTATCGGCCCCTCCGGGCTTACTACTTCTATCTACTATAAACCTACAGACTCTCACAGCTACCTCCTGTACTCTTCCTCCCATCCCAGATCGTGTAAGGACTCTATTCCTTTTTCCCAGCTTCTTAGGTTGCGACGTTTGTGTAAGGAGGATTTGGATTTCCAGGATCAAGGCCACAAATTACTAGATTTCTTCCGTCAACGCGGCTATCCAGACCACGTTCTCTCGTCGTCTTGGATCCGCATTAGCCATATATCGCGGCAACAAGCCCTCACCCCTAAACCGCACTGTTGCTCGGACAGGGTGAAACTAGTACTCACGTACCACCCCCATAGTTTGGCAGTTAAAAACATACTGTTTCGCCATCTCCACCTCCTCCAGACCGAGCCTGAGACACGTGAACTTTTTGGGGAACCCCCATTGGTGGCTTACAGACGTGACAAAAACCTCAGGGACCTTTTAATTCGTAGTCATCTTAAGACAGATGACACTTTTTATGGTACCAGACGTTGTGGACGCCGTAGATGCAACACTTGTCCGTTTGTTGTCGAGGCCAGCCAGATCTCTTTCCCTAAATCCACGTTGTCGGTACAGGAGGGCTTCACCTGCACTTCACGAAATGTCATTTATGTTATCATGTGCAAACGTTGCGGTTTGAAGTACATAGGGGAAACTGGCTTACGGTTAGGAGATCGATTTCGCCAGCATCTCAATGATATTTCTAAGAGGGCCTGGACACCTGTGGCTAAACATTTTTGCCTTGGTAACCACAGGGGCAAACAGGACATTTCGGTTAGTGCGATCCGCTCTTGTTCCGCAGATGTACGATCTCGGAGGGTCTTAGAACAGCGCCTTATTTTCCAGACTGGCTGTCTCCACCCAGCTGGAATTAACAATGTCTTCAGCTTTCTGTAACTTCTTTCTTTTTCCACTGGCCTTTTTTATACTCTAATTTCTTTCTCTATGCTACCCCTCCCTACCACCATCCTATTTCCTTCTCTGCCAACATATTGGTCTTGTCCCATTCACCAGTTTTACATTTCCTCCCTGTAGGTGTTTAAGTTCTTCATTCATTATCTCTCGCGTCCTCTTTTCTCTCCCCTTCCCCCCCCCCCCCCCCACCCGACACCTCTAGCGGCTATCATGTTTCTTTTGCCTTCCTCTCTCTCCGCTTCTTCGCTATGATTGGTTATATCGGGAATCTTTTGTCTGTTGGCAACGTTTTTTTTTTTTTCTTCCTCCTACTTCTTCCACACACAATTAAGCTTTGCTGAGAGCAAGACGCTTCAGATAAGTTATATATGTTTGTATTTTGTTTTTGCATGTATCCTCGAATAAGGCTCACGCCGAAATATCGGATGTTGTATGTTTTCCATTTATACATTCTCATACTTTATATTCGTTTTTTTCTCACCTTGCTCACTTCCTCCCTCACTTTGTAAAACTGCACCATACACCTCTATCTACCTTAACATATTAGAGGGATCAGAGACACCCTTTTTTTTTTAATTAAACCTGCATATTATAGGGATCAGAGCCAGCCTTTTTTGTTAAAGCCTGCATATTATAGGGATCAGAACCAGCCTTTTTTTTGTTAAAGCCTGCATATTAGAGGGATCAGATCCAACTGTAGTCGCTCCATTATCATCTGTACCAGAGCATACACCATGAAAAGAAGCAGATTATACACAAATAACTATTCAGACTGAAGTGAAAGGTGTGCAGAATGGTGAGATGCAAAGCAGCCTTGTAAGATCAACAGCCACACTTAGTGTGCTAGATGACAAATATCCATGTGACACCTGGATACGTGTGTATACAGACGGATCTGCACACAATGCCATAAAGAGTGGAGGGGCAGGAGCACATATTTAATATCCAAACAACACCACTGACAAAATTTCCATACCCACTGGAAAATACTGCAACAACTTTGATGCAGAAGTTAGGGCAATTATTGCTGCAGTTGAAAAACTATCAGACTCCAGAATTGATACATGTCCTGTAGTAATTCTCACAGATGCAAGATCAGTACTGGAAGCTCTTCAGTGCAACAAACTACCAGACCTTAAGGATGCCTTGTCAAAAATTGGCTTACAACATGGAGTCACCTTGCAATGGATTCCCTCCCACTGTGGGATACCAGGCAATGAGAAAGCTGACCATCTGGCCAAAGAGGGCACTGAAATGGAACAACCAGACATACCAATCACCTATAATCAGAAGAAAAGCATGATAAAAACCTACAGGAAGCCACAAACACCACTACATGATGACTATCACATGCTAAACAGAAAGGAACAAGTCACCATCTTCCGTCTCCGAACAGGACGCACCCGACTCCAAAGTCATATGTATACAAAGTTTAAGATTGGTACTACTAATCTGTGTACATGTGCCCAGGTGCCCCAAACTGTGGAACATATCCTCCAGAACTGCACCAACTATGAAACACTGAGAAATAATTACTGGTCCAGTGAAACCACTAAAGAAGATAAGCTGTACGGTTCCATACATGAATTTAAAAAAAAACAGTGAAATTTATCCAAGAGACAGGACTGCAGGTATAGACAGACAATGCGAACGAAGAAGAAGAAGAGGGATCAGAGCCACCCTTTTTTTTAATTAAAGCCTGCATATTAGAGGAACCAGAGCCAGCCTTTTTTTTAATTAAAGCCTGCATATTAGAGGAACCAGAGCCAGCCTTTTTTTAATTAAAGCCTGCATATTAGAGGAACCAGAGCCAGCCTTTTTTTTATTAAGGCCTGCATATTAGAGAGATCCAAGCCACCCTTTTTTATTATTATTAAAGCCTGCACATTAGAGGGATCAGAGCCAGCCTTTTTTTTTAAATTAAAACCTGCATATTAGAGGGATCAGAGCCACCTTTTTTTTTTATTAAAGCCTGCATATTAGAGGGATCAGATCCACTATTTTTTAAAATTAAAGCTTGCATATTAAAGGGATCAGAGCCAGCCTTTTTTTTTAAAGCTTGCACTTTAGAGGGATCAGAGCCAGTCATTTTTTTTTTAAATTAAAGCCTGCATATTAGATGGATCAGAGCCAGACCTTTTTTGGTTAAGGATGTAAAATGTTCCAACTCTTTGGGTGCCTGTTTGGTGGGGACTGAGTTTAATCTTGTTTGGATGAGTTACAATTTAGGGTGCAGCAAAAGCTGTCTGAGCATTTGTTTGTTTGTCCTGTTTGTACATGTGTTTGTGATGAGTTTAGACTGATTAGTTGTGACTATTGGTTGGAGCAGTTTCATTGTGAATGTGTGAATTACAGATCTAGCATGAAATGTGTTAAGTGGTTTTGTCCGTCTTATTTGTAAAAATGATCTTGTGTTATTTTTATTTTTTGTCTTCTTTTTATTCTTCACCATCCTTTTAGATGACAAACGCTGACCTGATAGATGACAAGTGCTGGCCTGATCAGATATAGACATTGTTGGTGTCTGCTTGCAAAATATTGTCAATATTGTATTTGGGTTCTTATAATTATATTTTTTTTAAATACTGTTTTATTTTTCATTAAATGAGTTGGTCTTGCAGGATGTTAACTTAAACAACAAATATCAAATAACAAATATAATTTTGACCTGGCTCATGTGAATTTTTGTGATCTGATGTACAAATGTTGGCATTTTTAAAAAATACTGCTTTCACTGTGCAGTTCCAGACAAAATCTATGTAATTTAAAAATATGAATTTTAAAAAACTCCTTGCCTTTATGTTTAGTCGTATACACTCATTATTTTTGTTTTTTACTTTTTAAAAATTTTCTTGCATTGCTATTTACCATTCCACTTTATCTTTCACATTTTTCCATGTAGTATTTCAATTATTTAATGATTTGTCAGGAAGGCTTACATTGTTACTGATTTTTTAAAATGTTGTCTTTATGTGCTTATCATTTTTTAAATAAAACAACATAAATTTGTGTTTTTCACTTTGCTTCTCTCTCTCTCTCTCTCTTTCTCTGTGTGCATGCATTTGTGTTGTTATATACTGTGCTGACTGGATTGCTGTGTTTGTAATTTGTCAATGTTATATGTTGTATATTCAATTCTATTATATATTTCATACTTAATTATACAGTACCTGCAAAATACACGTGATCATATTTCCAATATAAGATTAATAATAGAGAATTGAACCGCACACCTTGGGAAGAATTGGGATTTCCGACACATGTGATACAATTTATATCACTGTTATATCTAGACCAACAGCCATCAGTAGGAATAAATGGTGAAAGAACTTGGTTTGACATAAAAAAAGGGGTCTGTCAAGATTGCATACTGTCGCTTAACTTATTTAGCTTGTATGCTGAAAATATTGTGAGGAATATTATGATGCCATAAAAATTGGAGATTCTGAAATACCAGAGATTAGATATGCTGGTGAGACAGTACAAAAAGGAAAGGAAAAACTTATGTCAATCCATAAGAATAGTGAAGAGCTAGACCTTTATCTTTATGCAAAGAAAACTAAACTGATGACACCTAACAAAACAAATAAGGCCGCTGAAATACATATCAACAAGGTAAAATTGAAAGTGCCAAAAGCATATGGGAATACACAAAGAACTAGACAAACAGCTGAGAGGGAAAAAACTTGAGCAAAAAATGGAAGCATTTGGTACCATCACTGCTACAAAAGGGTTGTGAACCAAACAGGCAAAAGAGAAAAAGTATCACAAAGAAGGTCCAGAAGACAGAGGAAAATAGAAATAATACAACAACAGAAGAACCATGCCCGCAAAATGTTCAACAAGGCACACATGAATCAGATAAGGAAGGATTAGACAGGTTTGGCAGTATATAAAAAACCAGCACAATGCCCTTTGCAGGACTGAAAGACTGCAAAAGAAAGAGAGAAACCATATAAGCAAGAGAGAAGTGCCACAGATTCTCTTCTTCCTCTTCTTCGTTCGCATTGTCTGTCTATACCTGCAGTCCTGTCTCTTGGATAAATTTCACTGTTTTTTGTAATTCATGTATGGAACCGTACAGCTTATCTTCTTTAGTGGTTTCACTGGGCCAGTAATTATTTCTCAGTGTTTCATAGTTGGTGCAGTTCTGGAGGATATGTTCCACAGTTTGGGGCACCTGGGCACATGTACACAGATTAGTAGTACCAATTTTACACTTTGTATACATATAACTTCGGAGTTGGGTGTGTCCTGTTCGGAGACGGAAGATGGTGACTTGTTCCTTTCTGTTTAGCATGTGATAGTCATCATGTGGTGGTGTTTGTGGCTTCCTGTAGGTTTTTATCATGCTTTTCTTCTGATTATAGGTGATTGGTATGTCTGGTTGTTCCATTTCAGTGCCCTCTTTGGCCAGATGGTCAGCTTTCTCATTGCCTGGTATCCCACAGTGGGAGGGAATCCATTGCAAGGTGACTCCATGTTGTAAGCCAATTTTTGACAAGGCATCCTTAAGGTCTGGTAGTTTGTTGCACTGAAGAGCTTCCAGTACTGATCTTGCATCTGTGAGAATTACTACAGGACATGTATCAATTCTGGAGTTGAAATTTCAACTGCCACAGATTCTGATTTTCCAAGCAGCTATTTGAACAGCCAATAACAGGTACGAGAGAAGAAGTCCAAACAAAGATCTTCCTAGACAACCAGCCCTTGAAACAAGTGAAACATTTCAAATACCTAGGTAGCATAATATCATCCTCAGGGACAATTGACGCTGAGATTGAGAATAGATGTAATACAGAAAATCAGATCATTGAACAAATGACTCCTTTACTGAAAAACAAATACATCACGACTGAAACAAACACAATTTTCCTCCCGATACTATGCTATCTATCAATATCAAACATGGACACAAACAGCCAAGAAGAACCACAACAGAAATGAGATGTTTAATTAATGAGAATACTAAATGTGACAAGAAGAGACCAAATAAGAAATGACACCATCAGGGCAGAGGTTGGAGTAACACCAGTACAACACTATATCAAGAAGCAGTAAGTCAAATGGTTTGGCCTTGTTACACGGTTACAACTAGACAGTAAATCACAGACAACTTGTACACTAAGATTTGTAGATAACAGAGGAGGAGGCCGCCCATGCAGGAGATGGAGAGAGGATCCCGTGGTATGAATCAAATCATCAAGATGTCTGTTTGACCCCTCAACACCGAAATGTTGTACCAAAAATCACTCCCCATCATCAATTGCATTGTTGATGTTCACTGTGAGTTGAAGGTCACAAGACATGCAGTCGCAATGTTATTGGAATGGGGTCAAGGGCCTCTGAACATGCGCAGTTTCAATATTGTCCCAGTAATGGGTGCACATAGATAAAATCAAGGAGCCGGCAAAAGACGAGGAGATAAGGTGAGAAAATGAGTCAGCTGAATTGATTGGAAGGTCACCATGGTGAAGTTACCCTGTTTTTTTTTTTTAAAATTATATCATAATTCTTTCTGTTAGTCTTCCTGTGTTTTCTGTCATAGTATGATTCTTTCTCTTAGTCTTCCTATTTTCTTTCATAGCATGATTCTTTCTCTTAGTCTTCCTATTTTCTTTCACGGCTTGATCCCCATGATAAAGGACAGCCTATCTACTGCCTCTGCTTCCCATTCCATTTACCTTTAATTTACACACACCCCTTCCTTTTTTTGTCAAATGCCACCAGGACAAACCTGCTCAAATTTTTAAAGTTCCCCATGTTTCTAAAATTGCTTTCTCTCATTTAATGAAAGGTCTGTAAAGTCTCTGAATGTATGGACCCTAATGAATGAATGAATGAAATGTGATATTCACCCATAATTTGCTGGTCATTACTACATCTTACATCCTTCCCATGCCGTTAAATGTCACATAGGGCTCGCATGGTACTGACCAAGTTTTCCTGTTTTCAGCAAGCTTTTCAACCTCATCAAGGGATTTTATGCCTACCAGTTTGGCCTATCTAAACAATGTCCTCTTCAAGAATAGGAAAACTGAATGTGACATTAGTTTTTAAAAAAAAATTTTTAAGTTTTCAAAGAGTAATAAAATTACTCAGTTAAAAGAAATTAAAATGTTACAGAAGTATCATCATTGCACATCAAACAAGCCCATAAGTAGTGATTTCCCTCTGTGAAGGAGCACAAATGAGAAACTTGACAAACTAGAGATAGCAAGTAGCTATTCAAAAGAATGCTGAAAAGTACAAATAAAATAACTAATGAAAAATGTCTTTAAAAAGTCAGTGGAAGAGAAACAAACACCCAGAAATGTAACTAAAACTTTATGAAAAAGACGGTCAACATTCACTGGATATTTGTAGTGAAGGGGCAGACTTGAAAACATCATTACAACAGGAAATAGAAATGGAAAGAGAAGCAGAGGAAGGCTAAAAGTTTTACACAAGGCTATTAAAAAAAAAAAGAATTTACCAATTAAGCTGATGGAAAACATTAAAGATTAAGATACGTGAAAAGGTATGATTACTATCATTAAACTGATGATGATGATAATGATGATGATAAATTTTTATAATTTTGCAGACAGATTCAAACTATATCTATGTGCATAAGCTGAAAGGACATATACCTGCACATTTTCTTTCAACAGAGGATGCAAACATAAGAATCCTAAGAACTGCAGAATGTTTCTCCACATTTGAGTTTCCATTAAAAGTCAAGTTATCTTCAAACTCACAGTGTAAAAAGAAATACTCTCTAAACCAGTTTCAATGATTTAAAATGCTTATTTTATTACTTTTAAGAATATTATAGTAAATTAAAGCATTTTCAAAATGCCCCCGTGTGAAATAGAGTTCTCACAACAAAACAGTTTTTTTACAGTGAACAAAAAAAACCACATGATGACAAAAGTAGAGGTTCAGCAGATGTTCTTTGCTGATATATAAAATTAATCACTGACTCTTGCTTTCCAGACTTTCTGCACACAGATTTTATTTTTCAATAATGGCAAAGAAGGATTATAAATGATTTTAAAAACTATTGAATCATTTAAATGTAAAAGATAAGTCACAGAAGCAAAAAAACATGAAGTTACTATACAGTGTTTTTAAGTGTTGTAATAAAGGCTGTATTTTAATTCGAACAAAACCTCAATACAAAACCTAAGTGAAAGGGATGAAGATGCCGTCCAATGTGGTGGTCAGTGAACCATAACTGCCTGCTTGTACCAGAGTTGGCGAACCAATGCCAAACAAGACCCTGGTTCATCTTTTTACTGGTACCCCCCTGTAACAAGGCCCAGAATGGCTGATGTGGCAGGGATCACTATGGTCCCCATGGTGGTGGAGTCTGCTGAAGAAGCAGTAAACCTCACCTGTCTTTTTTTTTCTTCTTTAGTTCCACTCTTATCTTATATCCTTCCAGTGCCGTTAAACGTCACATAGGGCTTGCAAAGTAGTTTGCCAAATTTTCCCGTCTTCGGTGAGTCTTTCAACCTCATCAAGGGATTTTATGCCTGTTAATTTGGCCTCTCTTAACAATGTCCTCTTCAGAGTTTCATATGGTCTGCCTCTTTTTCTTTGGCCTGTTGTGTTCCACCTGATAGCTTGTTTTGGGATTCTCTGATCATTTCTTCTCATCAAGTGACCACTCAAGTTCCACTCAGGGGTTGAAAAAACAGCCACATAACTCGGTCTCCATTAAACATGATATGTGCTTTACATCTTCACTTCATCACCTAAAACAAAAATCATGTTCACAGTTTCACGAAATTAGAACAAGAACATGAAGTAAAAGCTTCAAAAGTAATGCCATGAAGTGAAATTTCATCTGCAAAATATCAGCCTCACTTCAGATTAAAATTTCAGCCTATAATCCATTTCTAGCTGAATTTTTTTTTTAAAACAACTGAGAAGCCATTTCTTTCATTGTTAAGCATTTTTTTTTTCTTTTCTTGTGCAGATATTTAAAAACAGTACAAACACAATACAAATACAAGACATAATAGTAATTACATCAGCAACACTGTACTACGTCTGATTTTTAAAATATGTTTAAACAGTGTGAAATTTGAGAGATTAACACAAAGTCACATGGGTCTGTGTGCTCAATTACTGTTTGAAAATAATGTTTTTTTCTTCCTGTAGGCCAGTTTCCCAACCTTTTTTGAATCATGCCCCACCTCAACACCTCAAAGATTTTGATGGCACTACTCCCCCCTCCCCCAGCATAATAACATAATAGTCAACCAAGTTCTGAAAAAGAATATAAATATAAAAATATAAACATATTTAAATTGCCTCCCCTCCCCCTTCCCAAAATATTTAAATTGCCTCCCCTGTGGGGAATATATCTCACACTGTGAAACACTGCTTTAATTTAATTTAGTTTCACTTTTTCTACTTGCGCCAGTCCAAAAAGGTCTGTTCCAGTATATGCTGTCCCAACATCCCAGCCCTATAAGGTTTCAGACTTTTCTTTCGTTGAAAACTCTATATAACTTTTCATTTAACCAGTCAGAGCTCATCTGAATCCAAAGTTTAACTAGTGTTTTTCAGCATACCTGATAAAGGGAGACATGTTGAACATCACTATTGGACTGTAATGTTGAAGTGTTTTTTCAAGATCGGGTGGTAGAATGGTCACACCGACCAACTAGACCTACCTTACTATATGTGTTTCTTGTAGCTGTAGACCTGTTAGATTTATTGGATGTAAAAAATATCCATAAATATTGATTTTCTGTGTTGAAATTTGAATGACTACATATTTTATATTGGATTATGACACAATTAAGGTAAGTATAAAGTAGATTTTATTGTTCAGCCCTAAAAAGATTTTTTTAGCGCCAAAAAATTGTTCCATCATTTCATACCAGTTGTGTTTTTTTCCTTTTCTTTGTGTTTTTTTATGACAAATAACTTCATTTATGGAATCTTCATTAATATCCACTTATTTTAATGTGTGATACACAAGTGGTGATCATGAAATTAATTCGATACAATAACTTTTACACAAGGACCCTACCCCCACCCCAAAATGTCCACATTGTCATTTTGGAAATACCACTGGTGGAAAGGGTTCATTTGGTCTCATTTGCAAATAACATCACACCACATCTGCACCACACAAAGAAATATTCATGAAAAAAAGACCATTTTTTAAAAATATTACACACTGAAATGTACAAATATGTAGTGATACATTCATATATTCCACAATACTAAGACATGTCCAGTCTGGCACAAATTGAAGGACAGATAAAAGAAATGTGTTCTATATATAACAGTTTAAAAAAACACAATACATTATTTGTGAAATACATTTTTGATCAAGCAACATCATAAGAGCTTATTCACTTTGAGTTTAAATAATTTTATAATACTTTTTAGCTGTTTCAAACACAGCTTTTAAATAGCTATATTAACTTCTAAAAATAAAATAAGATATTTTTATGATTTATTAGAAAATATAAACAAATATGACAACTATTTATTTCCATACAAACTATTGTACTTTCACACATTTATGATTATTTTACATTATCACAATTTGCTTTCATTTTTAATGTAAATATATGTCACATTAAAAAAATTAAGAAAAACCTTGTAAAATTTCAGCAATATTTTCATGTTACTCATATGAAAATACTGCACTGAAAAATTAATAGGAAAATTAACAGATCTACTTGTAACTGTTTCATACCACTGCTATAGATTCTAAATATTTCACACACATCTTGAAAACTGTACAGAGTGCTTCACATGATTTGTAAAAATTTCTTGATTTGTAGTCCAGATTTATACCATGATTTTCTGATGTTCGTTGACTCTCCTCTCAACTTCTACCAGGTATTTCTCTGGAATGCCAGCTTCTCTATAAAACAAGAAGCAAGAGAATATTTTTAAAATTAGAAATTAAACTTCATCCTTAAAAAATCTGGATAACTAAAAAAAAAAAATTCAGGGAAAATGGCAGGAGTACATACATAAAAGGAACAGATGAAAGGACAACATCAAGAGATGGATGAATGACAGCTTGTTTGTCTAGGCATAATGTTAATGTCAGTGAAAGAGGCTGAACAGATTGGAGATCCATCACAGGCAACATTCAATGAAGTTGGAGGACAATGGATGTAATGGATACTTGATTTGCCAAACAACATAAATCTTGAACAAAATATTACAGTGATAAGTTATTCTAATAACTTCTCTTTAAATGATTGAAACTTACTTCTTCTATTACCGTATGATACATATATTGAAAGCAAAAACAAAATCTGCACCTTTGAGGCAGCTATCTCAAAAGACACAGAAACAAGAAAGATATGGAAGTGTAAAGAAGCTGGACATTACAACACAAAAAATGCTATATTGTTTTTTGCGGGCGATTCTCTCTATAAAATTCTGGTAGAATCGGCCATGGGAGAAGTTGCTCACCACAGTTATGTTCAGCAACTTCTAGCTGTAGCTAACATTCACCTACTTCAACATAATTAAACGTGCCATACATTGAAACTCATAGCACAATATGGTGCAGCATGTGATGCCTACACAAATGTGAGCAAAAGCATACAGAGTCACTGCTGGAAAGGTGTAGAAAGTAATCATAATGTAAAATAACCTTTTGTTTTACATTATCATATATGTAAAAATGATGTTTTAAAATCCTGTAAACTGCTTTACAAACATTTGTGTAGAAAATCTCATGGATGCTCATTTGCTGGAAAAAAAAAAAAGAGCAAAATAAAATAAAACTGAAACTAAAAAATGTTGACAAAATGTCATTCAACTGAACTGGAGGAGGAAAAAAAAAAGCAAAACTTGATAAATTAAACAAACAAAGAAAAAAATTCTAAAAAATCCAACAAGACAACAAATCCCTGGAAAAAAAAAATACCCTAAACTTTCTCTCCTGATGGAACAAACTGAATTTTTCTATCAACCAAAGTCAGATATTGCTCTGGTATTCCAATTTCCCTGCAAGAAAATGTTTTCAGATTTCATGATACATCTGTTACAACAGTAAGGAAAACAACTTTCAGTTCCCCCAACCTTAAGGACAGCAACACTTCAGAACGGAAAGGCCAGATATTGTTTTCACCATGCAGCCAACTGATCACATTAACAGAAGGTGGCCACAGTGTTCTACATTATGCACAGTGTGCGAGTGCTCATTTAAAATTATAAGGTTATAAAGCACAGTTATGTATAATTAACCATGAAACTGTGCTCTATTACTTTACAAGCCCCCATTGTTTCCACTTGCTAAAATTTGTACCTAAAACTCATATCAAACTATAGACTTGTACCTAAAACTCATATCAAACTATAAACTTGTACCTAAAACTCATATCAAACTATAAACTTGTACCTAAAACTCATATCAAACTATAAACTTGTACCTAAAACTCATGTCAAACAAAGTTGTGCCTAAAACTCATAACAAACTAACTTGTACCTAAAACTCATATCAAACTATAAACTTGTATCTAAAACTCATATCAAATTATAAACTGTGATTTGTTTGACTGTCCTGCCCTCAGTGATTTTAGAATTACTCTTCTTTTATGCAGACTAGACTAAAACATTGCATGTTGTATCTATGACATGCTGCAAGGCTAATCAATGTGTATAAAAGTCCAGCCCCTCAGAGAGGCAATTTGTCCTCAACACAAAATGCAAAGTGCTAATTCAAACATCTAGCTCAACTAGAGAATGACAGCAAGAGTCAATGTCAATGCAGTCAGTTTGAGACCAAAGATCAAGAAACTACGTCCTGTCAGTTCGACCAAACCTACCCACTGAACACAATTAAAAATTTAAGCATAGATTAATTCAACAACAACAACAACAAAAAACATACAGTACATGCCCTAAATCATGTCAAAAAGTCAGTCAGTCATTTGCATGTCCCTTGTGGAACTTTGCCTCCCTAACAACTCTCCTGTAGGCCTCTCGGTTGTGAGCAAGATGGCCTGCTGCTGATGCATCTATCTGCAGATTATCAATGATGTCTTGCAGCCATCTTCACCTTGGTCTTGCTCTCTTTCTTTTTCCCATTATGTACCCTTCCAAGATGGTCTTCTCTAGATTATCATGATGTTTAATGTGTCTAAAATATTTTAAGTTTTCTTTCTTTAATCCTCTTTACCAGCCACCCTTCTTCAATATTAAGTTCTTGTAGTATGGATATATTTGTTCTTTTCTGTGTCCATGATTTTTTAAGAACTCTTCTGTAGCATTTACATTCAAAGGCATTTATGTGTTTCTCAGCTGTTTTGTTAAGTGTCCAGGTCTCACAGGCATATGTTGTGATGGGAAAAATGCATGCCCTTAAAAATCTTATTTTTTGTAGTTCTGTCTGTTCCTCTCCAAAGCTTATTTAGTTGTTTTACTTTTTGAAGAGTGATAGATGTCCTCCTTTTAATTTCCCTCATTGTATCTCCATTATTAGTTAGAAGTGATCCAAGATATTCAAAACTCTCCACTTTTTCCAATTTTTCCTCATTAATACATATTTCAGCTGCCTTGTTTGTTTTGTCAGTTGTCATCAATTTAGATTTATTCGCATTAAGATAGAGGTTTTGCTCTTCACTATTCTTATGGACTGACATAATTAGTTTTTCCATTTCTTTTTGTGTTGTGGACAGTAATACTGTGTCATCAGCATATCTAATTTCTGGTATTTCATAACCTGCAGTTGTTATGGCATCATAATATTATTTGTCTACATCTTCTTTAACATTCCTCATTATATTTTCAGTATACAAGTTAAATAAGTAAGGCAATAATATGCAGCCCTGACGGATCCCTTGTTTTATGTCAAACC
This sequence comes from Achatina immaculata, assembly GCA_009760885.1. Classification (NCBI taxonomy): domain Eukaryota; kingdom Metazoa; phylum Mollusca; class Gastropoda; order Stylommatophora; family Achatinidae; genus Lissachatina; species Lissachatina immaculata. The sequence continues at coordinate 3,544,848 of CM019706.1, read as the reverse complement.
AAGTTGTTGTTTCACCATTTACTCTTACTGCTGCTTGTTGGTCTAGATACAGCAGTGATGTTAACTGTATCAAATGTGATGGAAATCCCATTTTTTCCATTATTTCCCAAAGTTTCTGGTGTTGTACAGAGAATGCCTTTGAATAGTCTATAAAAGATAAATATAGATTCACACTGAATTCTCTGCATTTCTCTATTATTAATTTGTCAACAAGTATATATATATATATAATTTTTGTTTGTTTGTGCATATATAAATACTGAAAACTGAAAAACATTCTCAGACAAGATAACGTACCTCAGTTCTTCCAGCTTCTTCTGTTTCACTGCCTCCAGCTTCAACCTCCTTGCCTTTGCCTCCTCATCCAATTTGACTCCTTCTACAAAGAATGCATTCCTTTCTGCAATACGCTCTTGCTCCTTTTCTCTAATCTGAGACCGGACATCATCAGCATTTGCCAGTCTCTTCTTGCGGACAATCTCTTCCTCCCTTTTCTGTTTTTCAACAATTTCCTTCTGAGCCCTGCAGATTGTAACGATTTAAAGAAAGGCATAATGAAATTTTAAAAAAATTTTTAAAAATAGAACACAACAAGCTGTTGCTGATTCTAACTTTGGCAGAAGTAAACAAATTTAGATGGATTTTGAACATTACTGTGTTCATCCACCATGCAATCTGGTGTGTTTTGCTTTGCAGGTAGATATTCCCCAAAGAGACAGGCCCAGCCTGGCTAATGGGGCAAGGATTACTACAGTCTCCATGGTGGCGGAGTCTGCTAAAGAAGTATTGCATCTTTTTCTGCTTTTTTAGCTGCACTCAAGGTCTGAAAAAAAAATAGCTGCCATAACCCAATCCCCATTTGATATGTGCTTGAACATTTTACCACACTGGCTGCAAAGGATATCTAGCTCACAATTCTTCCAGTGAAAAAAAGAAGAGAAAAATGATCAGTGACAAATAAAACTAGTTGCATCATTTCATTAAAATCTAACATTAAAAAATACCCTTTTAAAACAGACTATGTGTTTAAGTATATTTAAGTATATAACAGTAAACAATTTATTTCACAAACCTGAGCACTCTCTCGAATTCTGCCCTCTCTCTCTGTGCCTGCACCGCCATGAAATGTTGCTTCTGCTGCATCTGGAGTGTTCGAGCTTCTTTCAGAGTCTCCTCCACCTCTGCCTTTTTCCTTGCTTCTTCTGCCTCTTTTCTGCGCCACTCTCTTTCAGCCTGCTCTTGTGCCCTCTTGGCCCGCAGGGCATCTCGTTCAGCTTGCTCATCACTGGCACGTTCTTGAAGGGCCCTCAATTTGGCAACCTCTTTCTCTTTCTCAAGCCTGATTCTCTCTTGTTCTTTTTCAAATGCAGCTTCTCGTTCCTGTTATTTAAAAAAAAAATGTGCAAAAAGAAAAATAATTAAACAGCCAGTCAGGTGGTTGGTCAGAGGCATAAGAATCACCCAGATGTAGAAATGGGTACCTGATTCCTTTTAGAGCTGTTGAAAGAAAAGTGGCCAGAAGTCACGATGACTATATCACCACCTAGTGTGCTGTCAGATTAAGGGAAATGTGAGCACTGACATCATGCATCTAAGTGTCCCTATGGCATGACAGGAACTCTTTCAGTCAAAAACAACACTAGTAGAGTTGGCAGATCTTGCATGCCTATCCAAATGAATGGGCAGAACAATATTTAGGCAAAAGTCTAATAAAATAACAGGTAGCATATTTCTAACCCAGCCCATTTTTTTGGAAGTTATAGGTTAGCTTCCTTTCAGTTTCTTTCTACCAAAATGGATATGGATCAAAATGATATTTGAGTTTAGTGTACCTCCTTCTATTTTCATTGCTTTTGTCACTTTCCAAAATACAGAATCAAAAAAAGAAAACAAACCAGATTTCATACAAGCACTGAAAAGACAAATATAAAAACAATAATTTCACTATGAAACAAACCTCTAGTACTAATATTCAAACTAATGTCAGAAATCTTTGCCAGTGTAACAGCTGTTTCCACACCATTTAAGAAATATGAAGTCATTCTTTATTTTCTAGTTCATATACACTTTCAACAGACTGTTTCATTTAGCAAGGCTATTATTCCTTTTATGTTACTTGCATAATGGTCACAATGTGATACTTATTTATAAAATAATTTTAGAAAAACAGAAATACCACTGCATCTTTTTTTTGTTCAGAATAATCTGCTGATAATATAATCTGATGTAGAATTCACACTTTTCTTTCTTTATCTTTCTTTCTTTCTTTAATTTCCTATACATACATACATATATATATATATAGTTTCTAATCAATGAATAAAATTAACAACAGAGTTAACTTTTTTTTTTTTCTTTCTTTTCTTTCTTTCTTTCTTCAACTTCCTGTATATTAGTCTCTCTAATCCATGAATAAAATTAAGAGCAGAGTTAACTTTTAACTTCTGAATGTAAGCAAAACTGTCAAATGCAAAACACTCACAGCTTTCTGCATCTGAAACTGCAAAACTCTGAGGTCCTCTGCCTTTTCTTGCAAAGATTTCTGCTCCTTTCTCTTCAGTATATCAGCATTGGCCTTATTTAGCTCATCCTGCAGCAAAACCAAATGAGACACAATGCAGTAAGTTACCAATAGAAGTGCCAGAGGACTGTTAAGTTATCAGACAGGGGACATAACTCAATAGAAGATACCTACTCATTTTTTTTCAGAGTTCAAATATGGGACACTCAGTTGTGGGGAGTGGGGCTGTTAACACAAATTTCACTCATTTATTCACACGGACACTTCTTCTATGTTTGAGATCTTGATCCCTGTTGACATGGCAAAGCCCGCAGTCCCCTCCAGATCCTGATGGGAGCCCCAAAGCTTTTGTCCCAAGCTTGTGTCTTCTGGCCATGTCTCACGCCTCAGGTTTGCATGGTTTGGGCACACAGACACTGAAATTCCCTTTATTTCTGAACATGTAGTAATCAAAGTTATTAGCACAAAAACCAAGTTAAGATTATTCAGTTCAAATGTGATATACACCCTCATTTATGCATGCAAAAGCTGGAAATCAACTAAAGAAATAGACAAGAAATTTGATCTTTTTGAAAACAAATTCCTAAGGAATGTACTCTGTATCAAGTGGAATGAATTCAAGAACACTGCAGAGATAAGACAGATGAGCAAACAACAACCTGTCTCATGGGTGATCAGAAAAAGAAAATGGACATATGTAGGCCATGTGATGAGAAGAAACAATCAGAGAATACCAAAATAAGCTATCAAGTGGACCACAACAGGCTGAAAAAAAAAAAAGGTCAGCCACATGAAACTCTAAAGAGGACATTAAGAGAAGCCAGTGATGAAGTTGAAAAACTCGCAGAAAACAGGAAAACTTGGCAAACAACTATGCAAGCCCTATGTGACGTTTAAAGGCATGGGAAAAGTGTCAGATGTAAGTAATCAGAGAAGATAATATGAGACAATATGGGGACACATATTTTAAAATCAGGGACATGTAGGCATCCCAATCATAATAATGATTCCCAGGACAAATATTTAAAATGAGGGGCTGTCCTATTTAATATGGTATGGTTGCTCACTTTATCATACAAGCTTTCACTTGTGTTGTAATGTCTTCAATGGAAGCATGAATGACTATGCAGGAAGCACAATGAAGTTACCAAATCAAGAAAACTAGCGCTGACCATGATCCTGTTCTAAATCTTTGTGGTGCCCCTTGGTATAGACTGTGATGTTACATCAGCTTGGCTAGCAGTGTATGGTTCAATGAATTTCTTGTGGTGGTGGAGTTTGTTTAGAAGGCTGCTTCTGGGATTCAGCCTAGATATTAAAGCTAGTCATGGTTGCTTCTGGGATTCAGCCTAGAGATTAAAACTAGTCATGGTTGCTTCTGAGATTCAGCCTAGAGATTAAAACTAGTCATGGCTGCTTCTGGGATTCAGCCTAGATATTAAAGCTAGTCATGGTTGCTTCTGGGATTCAGCCTAGAGATTAAAACTAGTCATGGCTGCTTCCGGGATTCAGCCTAGAGATTAAAACTAGTCATACAAGTTAACAGGCATAAAATCCTTTGTTGAGGTTGAAAGACTCGCCGAAGACAGGAAAAAATTGGCGAACTACTTTGCGAGCCCTATGTGACGTCTAACGGCACGGGAAGGATATAAGATAAGATAAGATGGCTGCTTCTGGGATTCAGCCTAGAGATTAAAACTAGTCATGGCTGCTTCTGGGATTCAGTCTAGAGATTAAAACTAGTCATGGCTGTTTCTGGGATTCAGCCTAAAGATTAAAACTAGTCATGGCTGCTTCTGGGATTCAGCCTAAAGATTAAAGCTAGTCACCACTGTCCATTTCCCAACCCACCTCTAGGCCAGTATTTCAGCAAGTATTGGCTGCAAAAAGAAGTCAAGTAATCTGCATGTAGTTACAGATGAATGAACAGCCAAATCACCTTCAGTATTCCTTTCACTGCTTCAGAGTAGAACAACCACCCAATCACCTTCAGTAATTCCTTCAACACTTCAAATGATTTCAACCAGCCAGTCACCTTCAAAACTACCTTCACTGCTTAAAATAGGAACAACCAGCCAATCACCTTGAGTTCTATGTATCTTCACTGCTTCAGATGAGAATCAATCAATCATCTTCAGTACTTTCTTCACGACTTTATGTAAAAAACAATAGTTTCTATTGCTTTCTGTTATTGTCTTCTTCTACTGCAGTGTTCTGTTTCTAGTGTGTATACAAAGGCCTGTTTTATATATCTTATGTAATCTTCCTGTTTACAGAGAAGATGAAGGAAAAAAATTCTGAATGTGATTTAAAATGACTTAGTTTTTTCCCCTTAAATGATGCTACTCTTCAGACAGAACAAATTTTATTTACAAATAAAATAGTAATAAAATGTCCTTAGCCATTTGAAATCTATAGGGGTGTGAAGTGTTATTGCCTTCACATGTCTGGGCCACATAAATGTGAGGCAGATAGGTCAGGGTCTGTCCTTGCTAACCTTTGTTTTCTCTGGAAAATTCTAGGTACTCATTTCTAGATCCTGGACTGACCACAGTGATAATTAATCTGGAAAAATTCTCTTCCAGAGGGAAATCTAACCTCAGACAAGCAGTGTACTAACAACTACACCAATGCAGCACATTAGATTTGCAAGACTAGAGAACAGTCTTAACTGGTTTTTTTTTTAAGTCTTGATACATTTTAAAACACTGCCCACTGTATTACACAAATATCAAGAGTAGTCAGTCAACAGAATCATTATGAAATGTCATAAGCAGCTCACACATAAGTAGCTCAACCTATCATGACTCATTTAAATGGCTTTAAACAATAACTATAGTCACTGTTTTGTGCCATAGCCAGAAGTTCAAAATTTTAAAGTACAATGATTTATATCAGTGATCCTAAATCATTGCAGTCTCATGACATGCCAGTCTAAACACATTTCATATGTGATTAGTAAACTTTTTAAATATGCTATAAATCGATAATTCTTTCATTATCTGCAGAGGCATCTGAATGATATTTCTGTCCTTAGATACTTATCTTGACATGTCCAAAATAACATGTAAAGCTTGGCATATCAATTGCCTTCATGTAAATCCATGTTTGACATGACTTATTGGGGGGGGGGGGGGGAGCTGGCGTCTTCAATTTCAATTGTTATAAAAGATCTTTGACAACCTCTCTAATTTTCTCTCTCTACTCTATGACATACTCTCAGAGCCTGTTGCTCCAGTTTTCTCCTTTCTATATTTTGTTGATCCTCCTCCATCAGGGTTTCAATGTATCTGGAAAAAAAATATATGAAAGAATGTAAGAACTTGTATTCGAGTGTTCAGAACACTACATGAAATAGAATGAATTTTCTTGTAAAATAATATGAACAGACTCTTCAGTTTATTTACCCCCCGGGTGAGCTCCTTTTAACAACAGTCACAGGCATGTAAGCATGTTAACTCTTAACCTATCATGAGCCTTTAAATGGCCTTTAAAAAAAAAAAAAAACTTAAGAAAAAATATCTGGAGTCTTATGGTTTTATTCCATAACCAGAAGCTTTATTTTAAGCTAGCATACTTATAAATACCAAAACACCACATAATTTCCTTATAAAACATCATGGTTGAGATTTTTTTGTTAAAAAATTATTTTGTTTGTAGGTCATGGATGTTCGGTATATTAAGAGTTAAAATTTGGAAAACGCCAAAAAGAAAAAGAAAAACTGATCTCATGAACACAAAGTGGTAATAGGTTAAAGAATTTATGGAAAATACTTAACAACAAAAAAAAAAAGTGAATAAGAAACCATTTATCTTTTCCCTCTGTGAACATTCAGAACTTATAACAACAACAACAGCATTTTTTTGGCTTGATCATATGTTAGAAGCTTTAGAAATCATTAAAAAGATATCTTTTTTTGCATCTGTAACCTTGAATATATGAATATCTGCCTTTTCTTAAAACACATGCACACAGCCATTTGTACAGTGTGTGCTGGTATATTTCACTGTGCAATCAATATATTCTATTTTAGTCATGTTCTGTCTTACAACACAAAAGACTAAGAGGTGTGACATTGCTAAGAGAACTAAGGACTCATGAAAAAAAAAAATCCACAAGACTACAGGTTCTGACCTCAAGAACTTTCACTTAATATGTGGAAGTTTTTAACTCCTGAGCTACCCCCAGAAAAACTGTATGGGAGACTGGGGGTGGGGGGGGGGAGTGAAACATAGAGAAGAAATGACCAAGGAATATATGTATTTAGTCACAGAAATCTTGCTGCACACTATAGAGACATATAAGTTATATTGTGCTGGTGCCTTTATTTTCCCATTTTTCTATGTCCTATTATGGTATCAGTTATGCTCAGTGTTTTTTTTTTAAATTTTTTTTAGTCATTCACTGCTTCAATTTTGCTTTATCATTTTCTGTCTCGTTCAAAACGTCCCCTGAGAAAGACCCATTAGTCTAAAATATGTATTGTTGTGTCTATTACTTTAAACCTACATTGCAATCAGTCACTCATTTGCATGCCCTTGCGGAACTTTTACCTCCCTAACAGCTCTCCTGTAGGTCTCTTGGTTGTAAGCAAGATGCTCTGCTGCTGATGCATCCATTACCAGATCATAAACGATGTCTTGCAGCCATCTTCGCCTTAGTCTTCCTCTTTTTCTTTTTTCCATTATGTACCCTTCCAAGACTGTCTTCTCTAAATTATCAATAAAATTAACTGTTTCCACTCACGCGAGCCCCATGTGGATCTTTGCGGGATGTGCTATCCCACCCTCGAGAGCCCTATACGGCTTCAGAGTTTCTTTCACTGAAAACACGATGTTACTTTTCATTTAACCAGTTAGAACTCTTCTGAATCCAAAATTAAACTAGCATGCGGATGAATAAGCCATTTTGGATGTTTAGATAGGGGTTTTTTTCAAGTTTATTTCGAGACTGAGTGGTAGAATGGTCACACTGACCAACTAGACCTATCTTACTATATGTGTTTCTCGTAGCTGTAGATCTATTAGATTTATCGGATGTCACAAACATCCATAAATATTGATTTTTCTGTGCTGAAATTTGAATGACTATGTATTCTATATTGGATTATGGCACAGTTAAGGTAAGTATAAAGTAGATTTTATTGCTCAGCCCTAACATTTTTTTAGTGCCAAAAAATCGATCCATCGTTTCACACCAGTTTTTTCTTTTTCTCTGTTTTTTTTTTTTAATGACAAATAACTTCATTTATGGAATCTTCATTCATTTCCACTTATTTTAATGTGTGATACACATGTGGTGATCATGGAATTAAGTCAGTACAATAAATTTTACACAGGGACCCCCTTCTCCAAAATATCAGTGCCCTTCTCCAAAATATCCATGTCGTCAGAAACTAAGGAACATTTTGGAAGTAACGCGAGTGGAAAGAGTTAATATGTAAAAAATATTTAAGTTTTCTATGTTTAATCTTCCTTACTAGCCAACCTTCTTCAGTATTAAGTTCTTGTAGTATGGATATATTGCAACAGATAATTAAATTATTTAAAAGAAGGTATACACAGTTTTATTGCAGTGGTTTTGTGTATATTTGTAGATTTTATTTCTTATTGTTTCTGTGTAACTACAATATAATAACATTCACAAGTAAGTTCAGAAGTATTACAATCACACGTACCTCTGCATCTGAATGTTCTCCTGGTCCTTACGTTCAAGTTCAAAGAGTTTCTCTTGTTCAATATAATCGATTTGTTCCAAGAGTTTTGCAGCACCCAACAGAGACTCCTCTTTTTTCTTCTTCTCAATCTCTTCGCGAATCTTGATAGCATTCTGACGATCAACCTAGGTCAGAAATTTACCAGAATCTGTTAGTACTGGTCCCAGTCTGTTCTGGATGACTGCTAACAGGATCAGCTGAATCAGTGTGACACAGCTTTACCACCACCTATACCTTTGGCCACTGTTTGCAGGAGCAATCATCTTCTGGTTACCTTGCGGTACCTTTCAGAACAGCAATAAAAAAAAATTCTCTCCACTCCTCATGGTCTGCAGCCAGACTCTGAATGGTGCCCAAACTATTTTCTGAATGCTGTCACTACTGGCCTAGCATTTCTTCATACAAATTGCTATTAGTCAGCTTCTCTTCCTCTTTCTCACTGATATTCATAGCATGGGTGTTCTGGCCACAATGGAGTCTTCCTTCAGCATGACCTCAAGTAATGTAACAGTTCAGTACTTCCTATCCTGTTCAACTAAATTACCACCATCACTAAACTAACTCAACAATTCACTGTCATCAGTCTTCACTGCATCTTGGAGTGCATAAGATAAGAGTTCTTATTTTCTCCTTCTTCTGACAAAAAGGGCATTTGTTGTCTTTCAGTCTGGCACATTCGGCTTTTGCTCAACATAATTTTAGGACTGGGTTCAACTTCTCACTGCGATCCATATTCGCTCACCCAGACTACTGTTTGTTTCCAGCAGCATCTTTGGGAAGTGGGGACTGGGTTTTTGTTGACTGTGGTCTGCCAATCCTAAAACAAGCAGCCATTTTGGGTCACTAACTGCTCCCTCATTCAGTTTGAGTGCCTATGTGCTCATCTCTCAAGCAGATTTAAAAACTCACTATCCAGTCCAGTCTCATGCATTTCTATTCAAGTCTCCACAAATATTTCATGCACTTCGGAATTCTGCCTGACTGATTTATGTATTCATATGCTCTGAAGTCTGTCTTGTCTTTTATCTCCTTATGAACACTTAAAAATTAAGAGTGGTGAAGAGTTATACATAACAGCATGATACATAAACATGCCAACTCATGGTCTGTCTTACTGACTGTTCTGGTTCATGTGTAGTCTACCACCAATTTCCTTCCACACCCCCACCCCCACCCCCACCCCAAAACTTTTTTTTTATTTTGACCTCAAAGTTCAAATATTTATTGCAAATCTGTGATCTGATTTCCATGATCCTCACTCTATCTCCCCACGGTAATCCCAACGCACTTCCTAATTCTTTGCCTTCAGAATCTCTTGAGAATGCTTTCTGTTTTCTTAATCAATGTTCCATAAATATCATCAGGGGGTGAAGACACACTCTGATTAGGCAATCAGCAACCCATAGCTGATATGTTAGCTTCAGGGTTAGCGAACCATAGCTGACCAAGACCCTATCCCACCTCTCCATTGGTACCCCCTAGTAATAGGCCCCATGGTAGTTGAGTCTGCTAAAGAAGCATTGCACACTCCCTCCTTTTTAACTGTACTCCGGGACTGAAAAAATAGCCCACATAACCCGCTCCCACGCCGATATGATGCTTTATCCCAACACCTCCACAGCATCAGCTGCAAAGAACGCCAGTTTGCAGTTACTGGGAGATAACAACAAGACAAGACAAGACTTATTAGTTCTGCTTTATAAGTTAGCTCAATAAAACAACAAGAAAATAATAACCTCCATCATAATGTCCAGCCTCTTTTGCTCTTCTTTCAGCTCCTTCTGTATCTGTTCCTTTTCCAAGATTTGAGCATCCCTAATGGCATGACACTTGGCATTCAAAATTGCCTTAAACAGAAAAAAGTGTTTTATGAAGTGATGAAACGAATCATTATTTAGATGGCTATACCTGTTGTCACACAGTTCAAATAATTTTTTTTTTTAATTTAGATGAAAGTATATAGGATCTCTTTAAAAAATTGACTGAAAAGTGGATCGCTGCCGTAAAATTGCATTTTTTTAAAGGTAATATAGAAGTGGAGTGATAAATTTTAAAAGTGAAACATTTTACAATGTGATGAAAGAACCAAAAAAAAAAAAAAAACAAACAAACAAAAACACACACACACATACACACACACATACTGACCAAAGCAATTCTTCAAATGTACTCATTTTTAGTCAGATAAGTTTATCTATTACTTGTTTCTTTTATGTTTTATTTTTACATTTAATAAAATTAATCATAAACAGATTATTTATGGACAAGGAGATGAAATGTCATATTTAAAGTAACAAAAGAAACCCTGTTAAAAAGTTTAGTACAATAAGGTAATTAAAGTTTCAAACTAATTACAAATATAAGAATAATAATAATAATAATAAATTAATACAATTTAAAGTTTATCGCATTAAAATGAATAAATTATTTTTTAAATTTGCTACATTAAAGTGAATAATGTTAATTATAAAAAATTAATTATTAAAAACTGCATTAACTACCTTGGTATTTATCATTATATGGGTCAAGTTTTCCATGCTAAATAATTTACCCCATGCAATATATGGGGTAACCTAGTTTTGATCTCATACAGAGTTAAACATCAATAATGCTCACAGTAGTTTTGTGCTGAAGAAGGCTGACTAGTAAGGAGGATTAAACAAAGAAAACTTAAATATTTTTCACACATTAAACATCATGATAATTTAGAGAAGACCATCTTGGAAGGGTACATTATGGGAAAAAGAAAGAGGAAGACCAAGGCAAAGATGGCTGCAAGACATCGTTGATGATCTGCAAATGGATGCATCAGCAGCAGGGCATCTTGCTTACAACCAAAAGGCCTACAGGAGAGCTGTTAGGGAGGCAAAGTCCTGTAAGGGACATGCAAATGACTGACTGACTGACTGAGTATTGTGCTGCTATAAAGTGAGTGAAATGAGGTCAATCTTCTAAAAATATTTATGGGAAATCTTTCATTAATAATAATGAGTGGGCAGGGCCATCAGGGCACCTACCAAACATTTTCAATATGGTTTTTTTTTCTTCACCAGAAAATTAAAGCTAAGGTGGTAAAAGTGAATAAATTAATTATTTAAAAAAAAAGATAATTACATTAAATTCAACCAAATTAATTATAAACAAATTATTAAATACTTCGTTCAGTCGCTTTATTTCATCCTCCTGCTCCTGTCTGAGCTCGTTGGCTCTGGCGAGGAGATGCTCCGCCTTTTCCTTAGCCTCCTCCTCCAGGTCGTTGAGTTTCGCATTCTTCTGACGTGTGATATCCAACTGCTTTAGTCGATTCTTACGCTCCTGTGCTTCATCCTAAAATTAAATGGAACATATTTTTTTTTTCTAATTTTCAGAAGGAATAAGTAGGTATGCATTTGAAGTAAAGCTTGTAAAACAATACAAAGCTCAGAGAATCATCATCATCATGTTTATACACAGCACAAAAAAAACACTACTAGTAAGTATAAAAAAAAACACAAAAAAACAAACAGAAACTGTTGTGTTATAGGCCACCAAAAGTAACAAAGCACTAACATCTTGTCTTGCCTTGTCTTCTATTTCCCTGGAAATGTGAGCTGGTGTTCTCTGCAGCTGATGCTGTGAAGGTGTTGAGGCACAATCTTGTCAGCTTGGGAGCGGGTTGTGGCGGCTATTTTTTCAGTCCCTGACTGCAGCTAAAAAAGCAGGGAGTGGGCAATACTTCTTTAGCAGACTCCGCCACCATGGGAAGTATGGCAACCCCTGCCCTGTTAGCCAGGCTAGGCCTGTTACTGGGAGTACCAACAGAGAGATGGGACAGGATCTTGGTCAGCTATGGCTGCCAAACCTAATGCCAGCATGTCAGTTATGGGTTACTGATTGTCAAAATGGACAGCATCGTCACCCCCCCCCCAGTGCAGTGCAGGAAAGCAGCAAATATTTTTATGGAAAAGTACAAGAAAAAAAGACAGAAGTGCTCTTTAAAAAAAGAAAAATTAAATACCTTTAACTGTTTATGCACATACAGTTGAACCCACTTAATATCACATCGCTGTATGTACTGTCATCATAGTTTGAAGGTCCCGACGATGTGATGTTAAACGGGTTCGACTGTATTTACAAAAAGAAAAGAATGAACACCATTTCTGTTATTTGTTTTTTTTGTTAGAAAAACTATTAACTCTTTCCCTGCCGTATTCGATATCGTGATAACTTCCTGTTAGTCTAGTGACTGCCATGTTCGCTATAGCGATTTTGGTTGCAACGTAAAACCACTGTAAAACTTTTTATTGTACACAATTTACCTGCGCATGTCTGGTGACCTTTCATAGTTCAATCAAAAGCGTGGCTAACAAGCGAGTGAAATTGTTGTTTTACCTGAGAAATGTCAGTATTTATTGATTTCGGAGGCATAAGGACATGTCCTATGACCCGACCACTGTTCCTGAATGTACCCCAAGTACATCTAGACCTATTAAATGGACTGGAGAAGTAGTTAGATGGTTATTTCAGACATTATTTTAGTGAGAATGCCACCACATGATGAGATCAGACGAAAATTTAAGTAGATCTGGAAATCGCCGATGGTAAACATTGTACATCTAGGCATCGCCGATGGTATGCACTACACAATTATCATCTAAAATCATCACACTACTTCTTTTTTCCTAAAAAACTCTTCATTTAACTCTTCCCGTGCGTAGGACGAAAAGCGGACGTATGGGTACAAACGGGACTAAAAATGCGGGTCTTGGTCTGTAAGGGGGTATAGTTATAAAATGGAATGGAAAACAGTATTTCCATGCACTTCCGTATACTTAATATGTTTCAAAGTATAGCTAAATGGATGAAAATTTCATAAATGCAGAGTTTTTTTAGGAAAAAAGAAGTAATGTGATGTTTTTAGACACTGATTGTGGCCAGCTCACCATCGGCCAGGTCTAGATCTACACTACTTACCATCTGAGATGTGTAGATCTACTTGTCGATCTCGTATTGCGATTCTGCGTTGCATTCTCACTGAATGAATGTCTGAACTAACCTCCTAACTACTCCTAACTACTTCTCCAGTCATCTAAATATGTCTAGATCTACTTAGAAAACATTCAAGAGCAGCGGGGTGGCCATAGGCTATGTCCATACCCCTATCTACATCGTCAAAAATTGAAAAATGTCAGTGCTTCTCGTCCTTTTTCTCGCTCGGCATCATTCGTAACTAGGCACTCTTTCGCCATTTTGAAAAGTGTCACCGGAATCACGGACGAAATATGTACGATCTAAATGTTACACCGGTTGTTTTATTGAAACAAACAATTGTCACTATAATGACTATACGGAAGAATTGGGATACCAGAAATGTCACTATAATGACCAAACGCACGGAAAGTGTTAAGAAATCTTCTTACATTTACAACTATTTTCATGCATAATATGTATACTTTTAAAGTGGAAATACTTTGTACATTCACTTTTACAACTATACCCCCTATACATATCAAGACCCGTGCTTTTTTTTTTAACGGACAGGAACATCCGCGTTTTTTTCTGTGGCATGGGAAGAGTTAAAAAGCCTCCCTTCTCTGCCTAAATGATTTACTAACTTATTCCCAGTTGCAGAAAGCTGCACCTAGTCTTACCAAAGCTTTGTCTTTCTCCTCTTTCAGTCTCTGTGCCTCTGCTTCCCTCTCTTCCTTGGTGAGTACTCTTGATGCTTGCAAGATGCGGAAAAACTGTTCCCTCGGAAGAATAATGGACTCGCCTGATGGATCGTCTGATGGAACACTATTGTAATAACAGAGAAAAAGACAGAACTAAGCAATCTATTAGCAATTATTTTTTGCCTTAGAACCATTATAAAAAACTGACCAATGTGCGAAGAATCTGGGGTAGCTCTCTATGCTTATGCTAACCAAACTTTCATTCATGCTTTATACCATATATAAATATAATCATCATCAAGAGCTATGTTAGTAGGTGTTGGTATACAAGTTTCTCCATAAATCTCAATCCTTGATATTTTCCATCAAGTGACTTTTTGTTGTGCCATTGTTTTAGACATCCATTATTTTTTTTCTTCTGGTCTTCCCTGCCTCTCTTCCAATTTATCTTTCCTGTTATGGTGTTTTCAAGTGCTATCCTTCTTATTATGTGTCGTATGAATGATAACTGTTGTTTTCTTATAGATTTAATTAAGTTCCTTTCTACTTGTTGTTATCATGTTTCAAGCCCTCTTCCTCTCATTATATGTGATAACAGGACAAACAGGCACAAATAACACAGTGCACACAGCTTCACTGTGTGGGATCTAAGAGCTAGGAGTAAAAATTTACTAATGTCACTTGCAAGGTCATGCTAATGGCACAAAAATGATCTAAATATTCACAGAATTAGCATCATTACTTGCCATACACTGAAGGTATGGGCATCTGAGTGGCAGTGTGATTAGTGCGCTAGTCTCTGTCTCTTACGGCGAAGGCTGATGGCTTGAATCTAACCAGTGGCAACCCGGTTACCCAGCTGTTGTTTAAATGCATCTTCTGAAGCTAGGTAAGGAAAGGTAGCCTAATGTAATGTTAAGCACATCACCCTATAGGTCAAGGAAAATATGGACACTAACACCATATCCCTTAGATGCCTCTATGGCATAATAAGGTTGTCTCTATCTTTACTGAGGGGTAGGTAAGACCACCTGTAGATAAGCCAAGAGTGCAAGGATGTTAATTAACCTACCAAAGGAGACCAAAAATAACCACATATAATTAATTAAATGTTATTTCAGTCTTCTAATTCAAATAGAACCTTCCCTGCCAGCACAGTTGGGGTGAAGGCAATGTGATGTAGTGATGATTGACCCATAGCTGACTACTTGATTCATGGCCGGCGATCCATATATGACCAAGACCCTATCTGACCTCCCCCCCCCCAATAACAAGCCCACCTTGACTAACAGGACAGGGAACACCATTGGCCCCATGGTGATGGAGTCTGCTAAAGAAGCATTGTACCTCTCCTGCTTTTTATCTACATTTGGGGCTTGAAGAAAAAAGGTGCCATAACCTACTCCCCATTCAGTACCATGCTATGTCTCAAGACCTTCACTGCATCAGCTGAACTGAACATCTGCTCACAGTTTCATAGAAACAGAATAAAAACTGTTAACACAGTCAGATTTTTTTTGGCTTCTAAACTGCATGAGTATCTTAATACAATGAAAACTTAAGACACATCTTAAGTTAAGCATCTCTAAATGTTTATGAGAATAATAAATAAAAGGATAAAAAAAGAACAAAAGTTTTTGCCATAGAAACTGCATCAAATACTAACATTAACTTCCTGATCAGATCTTTGGTTATGATTGTCACAAGCTCTTTCTGATGCTTTCCCTGGCCACTCTTGCGACGACTGCTTCTTTCATATGCAAGCCGCTCAATAGGTATACCATCTTTGCATGAAGGCATTTCCTAAATGTAAAATGCAATCAATCATTTTGGTATATTAAGAAAGATTATATACAGACTTAATCTCTGACAAAATTCAGTTACTAAATTTTAATAAAATGACAAACAGATTATTCTTACTGCAAGACACTGCTATCTGGGAAGACATATTTTGAAGCAGTGACTGTTAGAATGCTGAAATTAGTTCAGTTTTAATGTAAATGGTAAGATAGCAATATGACAACATGAAAATGAATTACGCTTCCACAAAGATGATGTTCTTCACAAGAGCTGATAACTACATTTATGACTGATATAGAAGTCTATGAAAAACTTTTTTTTATGACTTTTTGTGATATGTTAAAACTTTCACAGTACTTAATATCAGGTGGGAACTTCCTATGTTCATTCTCTGTTCATCATAGAGGTATTTCTCTCAGTGATCTATGTTCATTAGCTTTCAAGTCAGAGCTGTTCTCTGTCAGCATAAGGAAAAACTATTGTCCAAGACGTAATCCTGTCATCATGGCTGGTGAACCAAGAGCTGGTAAAGGCCCTGTCTTACCTTCAACAGATGCTGGCTGCTGGTAAACATGGTGTTGTGGTGCTCCAGCTAGACTCAGGAAACTGGAAAAAGGGCCCAACTCCATTGTTGGGGCCTGGGAAGCTCTTTTTACATACATGTTCAGCTTCGACATCAGAATGTCCTTCAATGTTTCTAAAGAAATGATTCCAATGTTATATTGGCTGTGCAATGCGCATGATCTAGCATTTAGTTGGGATTTGTATCCACTGCCCTTGGCTACACGTAGATCAGTGAGTTCAGCGTGGTGGATACTTTGGAGGAAATTACTTTAGCTTCACCAGGGATCAACAAACTCCCCTTGGTGGTAGATCTTGCTGAGAAGTATGCCTGTCAAATCAGTTTATCTTTTTTCCTTCTATCACTTTTCAAGCTGGGTTTTGCTTGGCAAGTGATTGTGCTTGGATTTTTTTCAACTGGTACAATTGTACCTGTCTTTCACCTTCCATTACAAATTTTTCAAAATACCGGCTTTCTCGATGAAAGAATTCAGTATATTACTTTTTTTTTTAAAATTTAAAAATACACACACTTTACAAACATCTGCAAAAATTAAACAGTCATCTAAAATTCTTTTCTAACCTTATTTTGGTGAGATTTAATTTTTATAAAATGCTTACATGCTGTACCAAAGTCAAAACTGGAGGATTCTCCTTCGTATAAATTAAGCGTCATAAACTTACTGGCCCAGTTATCCTCCATTCAAATCACTGGTTGCTTTTTACAAAGTTTTTGATAATATAAACTGGTTATGGTAACCAGCGACCTCCAAAACTTTCAGTTTTTCTATTTTTTAATTAGTAATTTACCGGTAATTGCCATTTAATGCTATGCTTACTCTTTTTCTTTCTTGTGCCCTTTTCTCTACTTTCTCATTCACTAGCTATTATCAGGCTTTGAATTGCTTGACTGGGGTACATGTAATACAATAACAATAACAACAATAAATAAAACAACACTGTCAACAATAACAATAAATACAACAAAAAGCAATAACTTATACATACCTGAGTATCAAAGAACCTCTCCTTCAGCTTGGCATGCCTTATCTGCTGTGACTGTGGTTCACCAAAGAGGCATTCATCAACATGCGAGTGCTGGTTGATAGTGCGGTACTGACGAGTCTTCCCTCGACGAGACCCATTTGCACTGGAGCATCCTGACACCGAATTTGCACTGCTTGGCTGGATTGAATGAATGAGTAAATTAACTTCATTTTTAAAATGTGAAGGTTCTGGAAAATGATGACCTGTCAGACATTCTGTCTTTTATCTCTCAGCTTTCACTCTGTTGTAAACAATCAACATCAGTTTTGTGAAGGTGTAAAATGCGCACACCTGTAATTTTATAATCAATCAATGATACTGGGCAAATAACTTGACCAAATTGTTTCTGTTAAGAAAATTTTGCTAATTTACATATTCTATTTGTAATATGAATATATTATGTTGATTTTGAATTCGAGTGTCAGTGTGAAAGTTGACAAATAATGAGAAAAATTAATGAAGAGTCTGCATGAAATTTGTATAAAAAAAAATTATGTTCGTTCTTGATGGCTGATGCTGTTGTTAAGAACTAGATAAAAATAAAAACAAAACTCAACAATGCATCAGGGAGTGTTTATTGCAGCATCCCCTTATTCGGTAGAGTTGATCTAAAAAAGTTCAAGAAGCATGTCACCCCTTACCAGTTGGTCAGGTACTAGTATTATAAAAGACTGCAGCTTGGCATCAGAAGTGAATGCTGGAAAACTGTCAAAACCATAGAAAACAAACTGAATTCCTTCCAGACTAAATGTTTACGTAGGGTTAGATGAATATTTCGGCCAAATACCATACAAAATAACACCTTGCTGGCAGAAATGCATATGAAGCCATTGACTATTCAGGAAAGATGATGGTAGTGATTGGGGCATGTACACTGGATGACTGGTGATTCAGTGCCTGAAATGAATGCTTCAGGGAAACACGAGTAATGAACACTTCAGGGAAACATGAGTAAGTGTAGACAAAAGGAGACATGGAGAAGACCAACAGAGAAGATGTTGAACAACTGAGGGCTCACCTGGGCAAGAGCAGAAAAAAAAAGGTGAGAGGCAGATGTTTGTGGAAAACCCTTGTGGAGGCCCCATGTGCTTTAGGTATTTTTTTAGGGTTCCGAGAGAGAGTAGCCTGACATGACCAGGTGAGTTTTATATGTTTCTTCTGGTAACGGTTCTTCTTAGGCTGGTCACAGACAGTAAGATAAGCCTTAATGAACACTCCCTGTCTAATATGTCTTTTTAAACAGCAGCCATCAATAACCTCATGGAGATAGAATCTGATTTTGAAAAGCTTTAGTCTGCTTGGCACAATGACATAATAAACTCAGCCTTCACTTATGAACAGCAAACAGCATGCAAATGTACACAAACATATGGTTGATACCTTTATACAACAAAATACAGACTGCAGTTTTAAACAGTGCTTAGCAACAACAAGATGTAAAAGTGTTGTTTGATTCCCTGGAAGTAATGAAAAATTGTAAAGTATTCAATGTTTAGCAATGAAAACTGTATGAGAATGTGCAAATTAGTGTGCACTTAGTTACTCAGTAATGAGAATCATTGCATATTTTCCTGTGATGAAAGAAGAAACAATAAACTGGTACTCTTTTAGTTATGAAGTGATGACAAAGTACAAACTCTTGTGTGTTTACAAAGAAATGAAAACAATGAACTGTTACACTTTGATTATAAAGTGCAAAATGGGCAAATTAATGTATGCAGCTTATCTAAAATCGTTATAGAAACTGGCCTACTTAAACAAAAATAGTGATAGTGTGGGTATTTTGGGCTTAAACTTATAAAACAATTTTGGGCTTAAATTTATAAAACAGTCACAAATTAAAAAAAAAAAAGAACTTCGAATCTGTGATGTTGATATACACATTTCAAAGCAACGATAGAATGATTCTCCCTTACTGAAATACACAGTACATTCTAAGTATTCACAAATGATATTCAGCACATGGCTATCTCTTGTGAATGGTATCACCAGTTAAACATTTGGATTAACTAATAACTAAAACACACCATTGCAGTTGTAGCGTTTCCTCTCAGAGGTCTGTTTTTAGTCGCCTTCTCATAGAATGCAGTTAAAGGCTTCGCCGAGCTTGTTAGGTTGATTACCGCGTTGTCTTGGATACGGGATCACTGCGCATGCTCTAATTTTTAAATGCCAAAACATACGCTAAACATACCTATTCAGCAAAATAAATTCGTCGTTATAAACAGATAAATAACTAATAGCTCTAGTTCTCCCGCCCCCTCCCGATGTAAAAAATAATTAAGCTTCTTCGCTCTAGCACCGTTTTGCAATGGGGGGTGGGGGATGATAAATGTGACAGACTATAAGCAATTGCCGTTGCTAAAATCTTGTAAATTACATGGTTAATTTAATATCTCGGGGCACGAATCACACGATAGCGCAACATGAAAATATTTCATATTCTTGGGGACTGAATATCCAGAGTAAATTACACAATTCACAAAGACGTGATGATGATGATGATGATGATGATGATGATTATGATGATGATGATGACTGTTGCGAACATTTCTGAGCACTGAGGCTTTCCAGTGTATTTGCCCAATGCACGGAGTGGTTCACTCTATTTAGTTGGGGGGGGGGGGGTATCCAAGCTGTTCATACAAAGTTAGTATTGTTAGAAGAATCTTTTCTAAAGCATTTTTTAAAAGTATGCTACAATGAACAGACCTTTTCTGCCACAAGGTAACATTTTGCGCAGTGTTTTACAGTAAGATTTTGTAAATCTTAGCTAAAGTACGCGTAACCAAGACACGTTATCAGTAAATGCAGATTTCAAAAAATGAGTTTTTCCAATTTCTGCTGCGAGATTCTCTTTAGAAAAAAAAAGTTGTAATGTGCTCCCTAGTCCATACTTGCCAGTAGCTTCATTTCCTTGTTCAGTCCCTACTTTCGCGTTTAAATCACGTAGCACAAAGTTACTTCCCATGGTTTGTACTGTTTCATTGCCATGTCCAGATTGTTGTAAAATTCTTTTATCTCATCATCAGAGCTTTCTAAGTTTGTGCGTATTACTTGGGTGAGATTTGTGTATATTGGGTGTCCCTGTAATATAGCCATTAACACTCTGTCTGATATGCACCAGAAGCCTTTCACGGTTCTTGCTGTCTTCTTATCCAAAATTAAGCCAACTCCATTTCTATGCTGGTTTCCCCCGGAACATATTATATTGAAGTCTTTATGATCTCTGCTTCCTGCTCCAGTCCATCTCATTTCACATAAACCAAGGATGTTAATTTCCATTCTTTTCATTTCTTGTTCGATGTTTTCCAGTTTTCCAAATTCTGTTAATGTTCTAATGTTTCATGTTGCGATTACTGTGGTGTTGCTTATGTTTTCATTGCGTACAGTGGTTGGACAACGATCTGTTATCACCTGTCACGCGTGATGATCCCTACCGGACGAGGTGGTTCCACTGAAGCCCCCATTAACGTCGTTATGGTTCAAAGAATTGTAGATTGTTATGATCGTTCTTGGGAATGTACGGTGTTGGTTTCCCCTTGCCTTCTGCCGGTTTGTTTATGATTTACTCCATTAGCCTTTGATTCTGCCTTGAGCCTACCATACAAGGCAGCAGGGGGTTTAAAATCAGAGTTTTCCTTCTTCTAGATGAGCTACCAACCAAGACTAACACGTCTCATCTACCCGAAGCGTCTGGTTTTCAGGCGCCAGATACTCACCTTTCGCCCCTTCTCCGGTCAGTTTAAACAGTTCCGCCACGAGAAGGCCAGGAACTGGACTTGGACTGTCAGAGGCTATTTGAGACGCACGCCTTGGAGATATTTAATTGAAGTGGAGAGCTTATCCTCCACCCCACCTCCGGCTATTACAGTCCTTAGTATGGACTAGGAACCACAAACAAAAGAGGAGAGATGTTGATTGAGTGGGCAGAAAGAATAAAATGATAATAGGAAATACTTGGTTTCAACAATACCCAAGGCGACTATGGACATGGAAAAGCCCAAATAATAACATACGTAACCAGATAGATTACATTATGATCAACAGAAGATTCGGGAACTCACTAATATTCGTGAAAACAAGACCAAGCGCAGATTGCAACAGTGACCACATCCCAGTCGTAGGAAAAGTGAGAATCAGGCTAAAGAGGTTAAAAGTAGCAGCTAAAACAAAGAACTAGATAGAGAGCTATTACGGAAAGATAAAGCAATACAAGAACAATATAGGACCATAGTACATAATAGATATAATGCTATAGAGAAGACTGAAACGATTGGTGAACAATGGAATATGCTCAAAGACTCTATTCAGCAAACATCTATCGAAATCCTACCTCCAAATAAAAGACATGCTAAACAGGGGTGGATGACAAAAGAAATTTTGCAACTAACGGATCGGAGAAGAAGTCTTAATGAAGATAAAGATGAATATGACAAAATAAATAAAGAAATAAGACACAAATGCAATAAAGCTAAAGAGGAGTGAATATAGTGAAATAGAGACATACCATCATGGAAACTCAAGAGATATGCATAAACAAATAAAGGAGTTAACAAACAAAAGGATATACCACAAGACTGGTTGTCTGAAGTCAAAGGAGGGGCATACAATAATGGACAGATATGAAATAATGGCAAAATGGAGTGATTACATTAGAGAACTCTTTGAGGGCAATAGAAACAAAATAGATATACGAAATAATAATGAAGGGCCTAACATATTAAAAGCAGAAGTGGAAGAAGCCATCAAACACATGAAAAACAACAAAGCACCGAGACCAGATAAAATCACCAAGGAAGAATTGGAAGCATTAGGAAAGCTTGGCATAGAAATAATTACCAGATTGCTGAATGACATCTATAACAGTAACTATATCCCTCTTGCAATCAATTTTCATTGAACTACGAAAGAAACAAGGTGTAGTTGAATGTGAAGACCATCGAACCAGTAGTCTTATGAGCCATGTTACTAAAGTCCTGCTTCGTATTGTTATGAGAAGAGTCAGGAGCAAAATAAAACCAGAAATCGATGAAGAACAGTGCGGCTTCGTCGAAGGAAAAGGTACAAGTAATACCATATATGTAATAAGAACATTGATGGAGAGATCAACAGAAGTAAAGACGGACCTATGCTTATACTTCATAGACTACTGTAAAGCAGTTGATCAAGTGAGACACACAGAAATTATAAGAATGCTGGAAGACATAGATGGGAAAGATCTGAAACTTATCAAAAACATATATTGGCATAAATCGACAGCAATGAGGGTTGAGAACCAAATAGGAGCATTCCAAGACATAAAATTGGAATTGAGACAAGGATGTGTTTTATCTCCTGATCTCTTCTCTTTGTACACCGAAAACATAATACGAAATATAGAGAACATGCCAGGAATATCAATTGGCGCGTACAACCATAACAACTTAAGATATGCAGACGACACAGTTCTGATTGCTAGAAGTGAAGGGAAGCTACAGGCTCTTCTGGACATCGTGGTTCGTGAAAGTAAAAGCAAAGGTCTCAGCCTGAATAAAAAGAAGACTGAAGTGATGGTCATCTCGAAGAAAAGAATATTTTAAAAAGTGTAGCAATATGCTATCGATGGCACAGAACTGAAACAAGTTGATAGATTCAAGTACTTAGGAACAATTATAACAGCTGATGGGAAATGTCACAATGAAATAAAAAGCAGACGTACTCAGGCCAAGTCAGCATTCCAGACAATGAGACATATCTTGTGCAACAGATCCGTATCAATGGAGACAAGATTCCGAGTACTTAAATGTTACATCGAGCCAATTTGTTTTATGGGTGTGAAATACGGTCTATGAATAAGAGAGCACAGCGAGAAATGGAGGTCATGGGGATGTGGTTTATAAGAAGGATGTTGAAGGTACCATGGACAGCCAAGAAAACCAACGATGAAGTCTTAAGAGAGACTGGAGTAAAAAAGCAAATTATAGCAAAGATCGGAGGCAGACAAGCGAGATTTATAGGACATTTCCTGAGAAGAGGAAAATTGGAACACACTGTTGAAACTGGAAAAACAGAGAGAAGAAGAGACAGAGGAAGACGGAGAAAGACAGAGAGAGAGAGAGAGGTTACTAGATGGGCTGTCAGTGTGGCTAGGAAGAAATTCACCAGCGGATCTCATAATCAACGCAAAAGACAGGGAATTGTGGAGAGAAATGATCGCCTACACCATGCAGCATGGCACTTGTCCTGAACTGAATTTGCTCCCAGCTATGATACCCTCCCGCCCAACGCTGAATGCGATCACAAGTATCAGGAAACATGAAGCAAAAGAACGACGAGCAGTGAGCTTAGAAATCACCCTAGTAAAATGGTGATGTGTTTTTTGTAAGCCATCATCTACCTTAACCCTCGAATCCGCGGGTGTGTTATGGGAGGAACCTTGCGCGACCCAAAGCTTTCCAAGTCAACCAAGCTTTGGCTGACTCTGCGACGAGCTAGATTCTTACTACGACTGTAGATTATGAGCTAGTAACCAACCTGATTTCTCCGAGAAGGCTGGGCATATACTCTGTTTTACTGACTTGTTTACTTGTAGTACTTTGTGTTCGTGGTGAAATTACGTTGAAAATATCCAAGTATTTCAATTTATTAAAACATATTTTTCTTTCTTTCTTTCTTTTTTTTAAGAAAGACAGCAGCTCTGAAATGTAATTTTACAAGAGGTTGAAATTTTGTTCGGGTCACATCTTCAAGCAGAATTCTAGTTCTAAAGTTACTGTTTTATTTATTTATTTATTCATTTTGTTCGGTTTTCACATGCTCAGGATTCTACATGTGTGCCATGGATTACGCATGATCTGACAGGTGGTTATAAGTTGTAGCTAATGAAAGTGAGGAAAAGGATACACACTCATGCAAAACTGAGCAGCACGATTTGTTTTATACAGCAGCAGAAATACCTAAATATTTTGGACACATTAAACGTCATGATAATCTAGAGAAGACCGTCTTGGAAGGGTACATAATGGGAAAAAGAAAGAGAGGAAGACCAAGGCGAAGATGGCTGCAAGACATCGTTGATGATCTGCAAATGGATGCATCAGTAGCAGGCCATCCTGCTCACAACCGAGAGGCCTACAGGAGTGCAGTTAGGAGGCAAAGTTCCACCAGGGACATGCAAATAAATGAATGAAAGCAGGAGAAATTATTCATGGAATATGCAACAAAAGGAAAGTTCAGTCACGGCTGACTGCATTTGTTCTTGCTTGTATCTCTCTAGAACCATGAACGCTCATGGTCATTGGGGCCCAGGTTTAAATCTTGGGAGAAAAGAAAAGGATCACTGTCACCTTCCGCGCATGTTGTTAGAGGGCAACTATGAGAGCTGCAGTTTGATGGAAATACGGAGAAAAAAAAACTTTGTCTTGGAAAAAGAAGAGACTCTGATAAAAGAGCGTCTATGGAGGGAAGTTGAGAACAAATCCAAGAACATACATCCTTCCCGTGCCGTTAAACGTCACATAGGTCTCGCTTGGTAGTTCGCTAAGTTTTCCTGTTTTCGGCGAGCTTTTCAACCTAATCGAGGGATTTTCTGCCCTCTAAAACTGGTCTCTCTTAACAATGTCCTCTTTAGAGTAGATTACAGTGGCCTGGTTCAAGATCCAGTGTGGACACAAGGAATGAGCTCAGGAGAGTCCTATCATGTTTGATGACAGGAAAACTGTCTTGGAAGGGTACACAAAAGCACACACTGCTACGAGTAGCATCATGAAGAAAGACAGAGCCCTGGTCAGTTTTGGTTTGCTGATATACCAAAAAAAAACCAAAAAACTGACTAATCAAGAGCTCCAGCAGGAGGGCCCACCCAACACAAGATGAGTGTAAATCAGTTACTGTAGGCTGAAAAAGAGATAAGAGCACCTATATATGTGTCCGTGGTGCTTGGATGATGGTCTTTCCTTTCCTATATAACTAGTTCATTCATTCAGTTTGCATGTCCCTTGCGGAACTTTGCCTCCCTAACAGCTCTCCTGAAGGCCTCTCGGTTGTGAGCAAGATGGCCTGCTGCTGATGCATCCATTTGCATATCAGTAACGATGTCTTGCAGCCATCTTCGCCTTGGTCTTCCTCTCTTTCTTTTTCCCATTATGTACACTTCCAAGACAGTTTTCTCTAGATTATCATGACGTTTAATGCGTCCAAAATATTTAAGTTTTCTTTGTTCAATCCTCTTTACTAGCCAGCCTTCTTCTTGTAGTATGGATATATTTGTTCTTTTTCGTGTCCATGATATTTGAAGAACTCTTCTGTAGCATTTACATTCAAAGGCATTTATGTGTTTCTCAGCTGTTTTGTTAAGTGTATACAGGTCTCACAGACATATGTTGCGATGGGAAAGATGCATGCCCTTAAAAATCTTAGCTTCAGTTCACTGTGCAGGATGCAGACAAAAGGAAGAGAGAAATTTCAAGATACAGAGCAAACTGGATGTGATTTTTATTACTTGCTTTGCCTACCTTGACCATTCTAATTTCAACACTGATCTTGTTCATTCTTGCTATGTATCTAATAATCTAGGTTTACTTCATTAGACTGCACTTAGCTTTTTCACAGTACTATTCTTAGACATCAGTCATGTGATAAGCTTGCGGAGGTGCCCTAATCCATCAGAATATATAAAAGGAAACATGATATTTCTTGCAGCTTATGAAAGGAAAGGCTCAGGTGTGATACTGATTGTATTACTCTATAGTGTGCTCACTAGTCAGGAAAAGTATATTCTTTAAATGTCTCAGATAGCACGGAAAAAGGCTTTGCTCCTTTGAAAGCAAAGTTGCCAACTCTTTTTCTGCATTTCTCTTCATACATGACTAATGAACACACACACTGTTTGTTAATGGTAAATTTTGCCTTCCTCCCACACATAAATCTCCACTCTGGCTAGTGATGTAAATGCTACTGTAGCCAATAGTATCACTCTGCTGATTCCTGTTCTTTCTTTTGTAATATGTGACGGCTCAACTCTCATTTCTGTCATTCACAATGACTCAACTCTCAATTCTGTCATTCACAATGAGTTAGCTCTCAATTCTGTCATTCACAGTGAGTTAACTTTCAATTCTGTCGTTCACAATGAGTTAACTCTCAATTCTGTCATTAACAATGACTCAGCTGTCAGAATACTGTATTCCACTTTGCCTATTCCTTCCAGCCGACACATGCTATATAAACATTCTCCACACATAACTTGTCTATACTATTTAACCCTTTAACCTGTGCTTGTCAGGATAAAACATCCTTTTATCATTCTCTTCTATCACTGCTATACAAATGTTAGAATATCATGCACTCTGTGCCCAATGTGTTAAGGAACTGTATTAAGGAAAAGTCAAGATACCTGTATACTTTTTTTCTTGTCTTTTCTGCTGATTCGCAAGCCTGTTCATCACGAGCGACATACAACTATTTTTAGTACTCCATGAAGTCTCTGCATGCACACACACATATAAGTATATAAACTTAAACGGTTAACTTCTGTCACCTAAAGGAGTTAATAATTTGATTCAGAAGTGTAAGTACTAATATTTTTCTTTAAGATAAAATCTTTATAAGTAATTCATTTATGGGGCAGGATTTACATTTTATAAATTGTACATTTTAATTACATTTTAATTTTTGCAATATTTGCACTCTAGATCACAACGTGAATACTGTCATCCACAAGCAGCATGGCCAACAGGGTTGAGACTGATGTGCTCTCCAAGGTAGTGGAGTCTGCTCAGAAGCCTGCTTCTCACCTGTGCTTTGAGAAATAAAGACACAACAGCCCAAATTTTTTTTATACATCTTAGCATTCATCACCAGCTGCCCAGAACTCAAAGTTTGAGGTCATCAGGCAACCAGTCAATCACTAGCCAACTAAATGGTCACACCAATCAGCCAGCTAATATGGCCAATCTATTTAGCTAACTAAAACAGCCTCAGCACTTAGCCAGCTAAAACAGCATCATCATTTAGTCAACCAACCAACATCTGTATGCACCGTTATATGTTGTAACCTTTAAAATGATTCTCAACGTCCCAGGTTCCAATCCTCCCTTCCTCCTCTTCTCCTGTGTTCAAGTGCCGGGTCATGCTAAACTGGAAGCTGGGTTGCTTGGATGAAGCCCACAGTTCTCTCCAGGTCCTTGTTGCAGCCCTGTGACTTCTGCCTCAGGTCCATCCTCTGTGGCCAGGTCTGGCATCACAGGTCGGGCACTCTGGAATGCTCCACATAAATATATTAAATGATCATCCAGAGAGCATTTTCACCATTATACAGTACATTCTATTACAGTTATAAAATTAATCCCCAGGAGAGCCGCTTGCCTCCATGCTGAGAATCAGTGCAACCATTTCATAAATAATACCATTATCATTAGTTCCACACATACATCACATACAATATACAATTTATAACACACAGCAAGAATATAAATGAATACAAAACAACAAGCGAACAAGTTTAATGTAAATCAACACATCTATCAAACAGCCGCTGCTGAATGAATATGGACGGAATGTGAGATAAAACTATGAAAACAAAACGTTATCAGTGAACATACAATTAGAACATTTAAATAAACATTCCAAACTTCTTTTTTTTTTTCTTCAATCCATCAGCTTTCAACTTTAGTACAGTTTCATTAAAGGGACAGATTTGTATGATAATGTCTTGTCTTTTCCTTAACATACTGACAACACTGTGAACCTGTTATATGAATCATCTCTGTGAACCTATCACAGAAGAAAAGAGCTTCATGACACTATCAAACTGCAAACCTATCAAATAAATCAACTTTTGTCACACTATCAAATAAATCAACCCTGTGAACCTATCAAATAAATCAACTCTGTGAACTTTTCAAATACATCAACCCTGTGAACCTATTAAAAAAAAAGATCAATTTTGAAGATCAATTTTGTGACCTTGTCATATATATCAGTTTCATACAAATATCACATAATATTAATTCTTGTGAACCTTTGAAATATCTCTGTAAATCCATCCAACTCATGATTTCAGTAAAACATATCATACAAATCAATTCTGTGAGTCTATCACATAAATCAATTTCATGAACCTATAGC
This sequence comes from Achatina immaculata, assembly GCA_009760885.1. NCBI lineage: Eukaryota > Metazoa > Mollusca > Gastropoda > Stylommatophora > Achatinidae > Lissachatina > Lissachatina immaculata. The sequence continues at coordinate 3,516,442 of CM019706.1, read as the reverse complement.
ATAATTCTGTGAATCTACCAAACATATACAAGTTTTCTTAACCTATCAATTAAATCAACTCTGTGAAAACCTATCTAAATCAACTCTGTGAAACCTATCTAAATCAACTCCACTGTAAACAACAAAAGTCGCCTATTCAACTTTCTCTTCACAAGCAAAACTATGACATTTGTCATCTATCTTCTAAGTCCCGCATCATTTGCATGCAGCAGGGGTGTGTAGTGTTAATGCCTTCACATTTCAAGCCCGTTACATTATAGGGATGACAGCACCTGTCCTCGCTGCCTTTTGTTTTCCCAGGGAAACCCCAGGTACCCGTTTTTTTTTAGGCTGGTTTGACCTGGTGCCAGTTGATCTGAAAAGATTCCGCTAGAGTGTGAAAATCAAACCAGATATCTTCTCATTGGCAGGCGAGTGCACTAACCACTACACCACCATAGCATCTTGATGTTTATTATAAAAATCTTGAAAATATCATAAACATTTTCAGTGCTAGAACATACACAACAATCCTTCTACCAATAAAATTGTGACAATTTTAAAGGAAGGCAAACTTTTCACAAAGATATAATTAGGCCAAGTACAAAATTAAAAAAAAAAAAACAGCATAATAAATTAATGAAACAAATCACAAGACAAATCGGTCAGCTCCGTCCTCTCTGAAAGCATTGTCCAGCTTGTTTTCTTCTGCTAATGACCGGAAATGCTGCAAGAGGACATGGAGAAAAACAAAATAATTATGCACAGAATTATCATCTTCAGTCCACACTGTTAGTATTGAAACAATGATGGCTTTACAATACAAAATGCAGCTATACTTGATTTATAAAGTGTATAACGGATGTGAAGAAAACAAAAATAATACTAAATAAGCTGGAATTACAGGATTAAAATGCTTTTAAATTAAAGCATTAAAAAAAAAATTTGAATCAGTCATCAACATCATCATCATCATGTGCCCTCTCCCAAAAGAAAGCTGACTGCAATGGTCCTCATACTTGCTCTATTTGCTGTTTTCACAGCACACATGGCCAAGCTGAATCCAACCCATTTTTTTTTTATGTTGTTAACAAATCTAAATCCTTGGATGGATGTTGCTGCATGCAGTGGAGCATATATGGGCATGTCCTGAATGCAATGAAAACAGAGTCTGAATTCTGAACTTTGAACAAATCTAAATCATTGTCCTCTGCTCTTTTTCCTTCTACTTTTTCCTCTGCTTTTGTTTTAATTATCATATTATCCCACTGGTATGACAGAACTATTTTAGGTGCCTGGTTCTTATTAAAACTCTGCTTTCATATTTAACAAAGTGAACTTATTAAACAATATGAACTTTCTTAATTAAACACTATAAACATATTTCATTAAACAATATAAACTCATCTCATTAAACAATATGAACTTATTAAGAACAACTGGAAAATTTGTATGTAAAGCTTATACAGTAGATTTTAGTGAAACTGAAATATTGATTTAGTTTAATATTTAAAATAAAAATATGACAGAATTTTTTGTTCATTTTCACTCTGATATTGCTTTCTTTAAAAAAATCTAGATCTTCTGATCTGACTGGACAGCAAGAAGATTAGGAGGCTCTCATGCCGTAGTCTGCGTGCGCTTTCCTCTCCTCTTTCATCTACCTGTAGAACATAAGATACTCAGATCTCCTCAAATCAAACCCCTGGCTTCGGTTCATCCTGTCAGTCAAAGGCCTACTCCTCGTAAGACATAGTACACTGTTTCAAGGTTTTCAACATGGGCTAAGACTGGCTGAATCAACAGGGTCATCGCCCCTCTACCAGCCTCAAGACTCTGGGGTGTGGGATCACCGTTCATTCTGTCAAAGAGTTCTTGCTGGCGTTTTAGAGAACCTCCTTCCTAGGATGACACTGAGCACTTCTGGACTTGCCTGACATGCAGGGAAGATAACTCTTCAACATTTTTAAAGAATTCAAGTAAGATAAACAACCAAAAAAAAAAAATCACAAGATGAAATTTAACAAAAAAAAAAAAAAAAGCAAGCCATACTGGTATTTGTGCAAGTCCGCGGCTTACCTGAGAATTCTTAAACTCCGAGTACAGCGTAAATAAGACATGCAGGGCTTGGATCTTCTCATTATGATGGTTTGAGTTCTTGTAGATGGGGATGTCCAAGATTGCTGAGAGATGACATAAGACAAAAGTTTACACTAATTTTAACTCTTTCCATGCTTATGGTCGAATTTTCAACATTTCCGGTGGTCCCAAGCGTGCGTATGGTCGAAAATTCGACATTGTTTGTTTCATTAAAACAAGCGGTTTAACATTTAGATTGTACATATTTTGTCCGCGATTCCGGTGACACTTTCAAAATGGAGAATGCGTGCCTAGTTGCGAGCGATGCCCAGCGAGAACAAGGACGCGAAGCATGGAAATTTTTCAAATTTTGACGATGTAGATAGGGGTATGGACATAGCCTATGGCCACCCCGCTGCTCTTGAATGTTTTCTAAGTAGATCTAGACATATTTAGATGACTGGAGAAGTAGTTAGGAGTAGTTAGGAGGTTAGTTCAGACATTCATTCAGTGAGAATGCAACGCAGAATCACGATACGAGATCGACAAGTAGATCTACACATCTAAGATGGTAAGTAGTGTAGATCTAGACCTGGCCGATGGTGAGCTGGCCACAATCAGTGTCTAAAAACATCACATTACTTCTTTTTTCCTAAAAAACTCTGCATTTATGAAATTTTCATTCATTTAGCTATACTTTGACACATATTACGTATACGGAAGTACATGGAAATACTGTTTTCCATTCCATTTTACAACTAGACCCCCTTACAGTCAAGACCCGCGTTTTTACTCCCGCACGCCATGACACGTCCGTGTTTTTCCTCCAGCACAGAAAGAGTTAATATGTTGTTCTATCTCCCTGGAGCTGTGGGCAGGATGTTCTTTGTAGCTGATGTAGTGAAGATGTTGAGGCACAAGCATTGTGCTGATGGGGAGTGGGCTACAGTGGCAGATCTGAAGTGAAGACAAAAAGCAGGGGAAGAGTGTAATGTTTCTTTAGCAGACTTCACTTCCTTGGGGGGTACAATGATCCCTGTCCTATGGCTGGCCTGTTAATGGGGACACCAACAAAAAAGAAGGACGGGGGAGGGGGGGGGTCTTGGTCGAATATGGTTCACCAACTCTGACATGTACATGGTGACTGTTGTTTCATGGAGCGTCTTCATCGCTACAAATTTTAATAAATAAAATTAAGAAACAGAAACTGGTGGTAACAGGGATGTGCTTCCAGAGAGAGCTGAAACATCTCTCTTAGATGGCCATAGTGTTTTCTGATCTGGCAGTCAGCAAATCTTGGCATAAAATCCTTTTTTTGAGGTTGAAAGACTCGCCAAAGACAGGAAAAATTGGCGAACTACTTTGCGAGCCCTATGTGACGTCTAACGGCACGGGAAGGATATAAGATATAAGATAAGAAGTCAGCAAATCTTAGTTGACATGTCAGCATCAGAGCTGGCCAATCAAGACCCTATCCCACCTCTCCCCTGGTACCCCCCCACACAAGTAACAGATCTAGTTTGGCTAATGGGGCAGTGATCACTAGTTCCCATGGCAGCTGAGTCTGCCAAAGAGGTAGCGTACGACCCCCTGCCTTTTAGCTCCATTAAGGCAGTGAAAAAATAGTTTTTGTTGACTCACTGCCAAGCTGGCATGATGCTGTGTTTCAACATCTCTGCCACATCGCCTGCAAAGAACACTGGCTCACAACTCCAGGGAAATTGAAGAAGATGGCCAGATAAAAAAAAAAGACGAAGTTCTCAGAGAAGCAATTAGTTAAAACCATATAGGAAGGGCTATCAAAATTCTATAAGAATGTAGTTTGGTATTTATAAACAGATCATTCTCTCTCTTTTTTTTTTCATTAACACTTCAGTCAGTCTTTTCCATGACTGTTGGAATTATTCAAAGAAGCATGAGACCCACCCTCTTAACTGGGCCAAAATGCTCAGTTAGCCAGGGTTAAGGAAAAACCACTCCCCTTTACTTCTATAAATAGTCCATGGTTTTAATCTCAAAATCTAATTAATTTCTATATTTTAACTCTAATCCTACCAAACAACACCCAAGACCACATGAGCATTTTTTGTAATCAAACAACACCGCTGCCATGTTTTAACATGAAATGACTTGGTGCCTATTTTTAGCATTCACAGAAGCTAGAAATTATAAACTCTTAAATTCTGAACAAAACCACACATGGCTGCAGTTATTTTATTTATACTTATTTATCTTCTGCATTCAGTTTCATATGCTCAGCTTTCTAAACATTGACCTGGGTTGTCTCCACAAATCCTGCTGTCAGCAGGAGGTTTTCATATGAACCCCAGAGTTTCTCCTCCATGCTTTCTCTTGGGGGCTATACCTAGGCTCTGAATATGGTGCAGATATGTAGTATGTGTGTGGGAGTCTGGAGTTCATTGACTGGCACAGTCTTTATCTTGTGGAGATCAGCGTTAAGTCTGCAGTGTCCAGTTCATGATCAGAAGATTGTTAAAATAAAAAAGGTTGTCCAATGAGAGTTAAATGTAAAAAAAAGCCAAGCCCAGTGTGACACAGCCTGGACAAATCTACAAAGAACAAAAAAAAAAAAATGTGGATCTGACCTCGATCATTCATGTCACTAGGACGAAGAACTTTAAACTGCTAAAACTACCTGATTACCAAAGCAATGAACTGGCTGATACTTACAACAAATGATTTCAACATATTCTCCTAGATCACAATCAAGTTCAGCTGTTGGAAGTCCAACCTGCCAGATAAAATCAACCAGACATAATATATGCGCTCTCAATGCTCCCTCATATATGAGATAACCACTGTATGACTAACATATACTCTTCATTTGACCTCTGAACTTTTCTCTTTTAATGTCTTGTGTTGGTTTTACTTTTCCTCATATTTTTCAAAATGAGAAAATGCTTAAAGTTGAAATAAGAATTATGCATCCATAACTATTTTCCTTTTTTTTTTTTCAAAAAATTCTTTCACCGAACCCTCCATCACTGGCATTCTGTACTGAAATACAAAACAACTGAAGAAGATCTACACATATCATTACCTGGCACAAGAGGAAAAAAAGAGTAAGAACTCGGAAACTTGGTGATAATAAATGTCAAACTGACAAATGTCATCTTCACCGACTTCACTCACCTCTTTGAGAAGCTGCTCAAACTCTGGTGGCCACTCCTGCATCAGCGTGTCTATATCAGGCATGTTCCTGAAACATCATAAAGAAGTGTGTCTATATCAGGCATGTTCCTGAAACATCATAAAGAAGTATGTCCATATCAGAAATGTTCTTGAAACGACATAAATAAGTCTGTCTATACGTTCTTGAAACCACATAATGATGTGTGTCTATATCAGATATATTCTGAAAACCACATAAAGATATGTGTCTATATCAGATATATTCTCAAAACCACATAAAGATATGTGTGTCTATATCAGATATATTCTTCTCATCTAAACAGAAAGCAGGTAAGATCTTTGTAAATGAAATACCCTTAAGGATGGACAACCAACCCACTTACTTAGGAGTGACTCTTGACTCAAAACTGACTTGGAAGCAACACATCAACAGTGCAGAAGCAAAAGCCAGAAGAAAACTAGCCATATTAAGAAAATTGAGTGGGACTACATGGGGAGCTAGTGAAAGAATCCTCAAGAACGTATATCAGCAAAGTATTCTACCACATTTAGAATATGGCTCAACATCTTGGTGCACAGCATCAGACACTACGCTGCATAATCTAGACAAGGTTCAAAATCAGTCACTACGGATTATCACAGGTGCCATGAGGTCCACACCAATAGTAGAAATGCAGAAAATAGTTGGTAATCAACCGCTAAAGGAACGTAGAGACACAAAGGTCATGACCATGGGAGAAAAATTCCTTAGCTCTGTAAGCCATCCCCTGAAGGAGAGATTCAATAACTTGGCATTAGGACGGCTTAAAAGAAGCAGCTTCATTCATCAGGCCAAGCGTATGCGTAAGCTGATACCTGACCTTCCAACTGTAGTCACTCCATTATCATCTGTACCAGAGCATACACCATGGAAAGAAGCAGATTATACACAAATAACTATTCAGACTGAAGTGAAAGGTGTGCAGAATGGTGAGATGCAGAGCAGTCTTGTAAGATCAACAGCCACACTTAGTGTTCTAGATGACAAATATCCATGTGACACCTGGATACGTGTGTATACAGATGGATCTGCACATAATGCCATAAAGAATGGTGGGGCAGGAGCACATATTGAATATCCAAACAACACCATTGACAAGATTTCCATACCCACTGGTAAATACTGCAACAACTTTGATGCAGAAGTTAGGGCAATTATTGCTGCAGTTGAAAAACTATCAGACTCCAGAATTGATACATGTCCTGTAGTAATTCTCACAGATGCAAGATCAGTACTGGAGGCTCTTCAGTGCAACAAACTACCAGACCTTAAGGATGCCTTGTCAAAAATTGGCTTACAACATGGAGTCACTTTGCAATGGATTCCCTCCCACTGTGGGATACCAGGCAATGAGAAAGCTGACCATCTGGCCAAAGAGGGCACTGAAATGGAGCAACCAGACATACCAGTCACCTATAATCAGAAGAAAAGCATGATAAAAACCTACAGGAAGCCACAAACACCACCACATGATGACTATCACATGCTAAACAGAAAGGAACAAGTCACCATCTTCCGTCTCCGAACAGGACACAGCCGACTCCGAAGTCATATGTATACAAAGTTTAAGGTTGGTACTACTAATCTGTGTACATGTGCCCAGGTGCCCCAAACCGTGGAACATATCCTCCAGAACTGCATCAACTATGAGACACTGAGAAATAATTACTGGCCCAGTGAAACCACTAAAGAAGATAAGCTCTACGGTTCCATACATGAATTACAAAAAACAGTGAAATTTATCCAAGAGACAGGACTGCAGATATAGACAGACAGTGCGAACGAAGAAGAAGAAGAAGAAGATATATTCTTGAAACCACATAAAGAAGAAAATTACCCACCATAAACAAATAAACAAGGAAATGAGGAAGAGAACATCAATATCATCACAGGAATGATGTCCACCATAAGCTCAGGCAAGAGAAGCAGGGCCAAAAGCTTCAGACTCTGCACTGGCCACAAGAGACTAAGCCATCCCAAGTACAAGAAGATAAAGATGGGCACAACCAATGAGTACACCCTGTGGCACTGGAAAAATGACAGCCCCAGTACCTCCTGCAGAAAAAGCAAAGCAAACACACATGATCACCACTACCACCACCAAAACCTAACCAAGCTGTATGGTGATGTCAATGAACCAAGGCAAACATGCATATTTCAGACAAAATCCAAGATGATGTTATGAGCTTGTTCAACAAAGGAGAATATATCAAGAAAATCTAGCCATAGATTATTTCAGTCCAATAAAATCTATGCTCCCTGTCACTGAGGTATATAATGAATACTGTGGTGGGTGACCTCTATTTTACCTGACCTGTCAGCCTACCAGAATGTAATCATAACCAGGCCACCTTTCCTTCTCCAACTCCAGAATGTCAGCCCACCATAATGCCATGTAGCCCCAGCACCATGCAAGGCTGCCTTTCCTTCCCCAACTCCAGAATGTCAGCCCACCACAATGTCATGTAGCCCCAGCATCACACAAGGCTGCCTTTCCTTCTCCAACTCCAGAATGTCAGCCCACCACAATGTCATGTAGCCCCAGCATCACACAAGGCTGTCTTTCCTTCTCCAATTCCAGGATGTCAGCCCACCACAATGCCATGTAGCCCCAGCATCACACAAGGCTGCCTTTCCTTCCCCAACTCCAGAATGTCAGCCCACCACAATGTCATGTAGCTCCAGCATCACACAAGGCTGCCTTTCCTTCCCCAACTCCAGAATGTCAGCCCACCACAATGTCATGTAGCCCCAGCATCACACAAGGCTGCCTTTCCTTCCCCAACTCCAGAATGTCAGCCCACCACAATGTCATGTAGCTCCAGCATCACACAAGGCTGCCTTTCCGTCCCCAACTCCAGAATGTCAGCCCACCACAATGTCATGTAGCTCCAGCATCACACAAGGCCACTTTTCCCTCACTAGAATGAATTACTTAATTTTTTTTACTGGGGTACCTCCTACTAGATTCAAACCACCAACAACCAATTAAAAGACAAGTACATTAGCCACTTTACTACACACGTCTGAATAAAAAAAAAAAAGTAAACAAGTCCTCTTACTTGCTGTAATGTACATGTGGAGCTGGTTTGGAACGATGCAGTTCTCGAATATTCTCAATCCAGTTTTCAACGTGTTTTGGATTCTTTTCTGCGTTCTTTAAACTCTTCACAACCTGATTTTTGAGAAAACAAAATTTCTCACATATAAAACATTCATATGCTTAAACATACTCACAGTGTTGCGGTCACATTCATTCATTCATTTGTATGTCCCTTGTGGAACTTTGCCTCCCAAACAGCACTCCTGTAGGCCTCTTGGTTGCGAGCAAGATGGCCTGCTGCTGTTGGATCCATTTCCAGATCGTCAACGATGTCTTGCAGCCATCTTCGTCTTGGTCTTCCTCTTTTTCTTTTTCCCATTATGTATCCTTCCAATACGGTCTTCTCTAAATTATCATGACGTTTAATGTGTCCAAAATATTTCAGTTTTCTCTCTTTAATCCTCTTCACTAGCCAGCCTTCTTCAATATTAAGCTCTTGTAGTATAGATATATTTGTTCAGTCACATATAGTTTACATATTTGAAAGCATTAACAATACTGCATTCACATATAATTTACATATCTGAAAGCATTAACAATGTTGCATTTACAAGTAATTTATGTTGCAATGTGCTTGTGATTTATATATTTGAAAGCAGTAAAGATGTTTTTAGATGTAATTTATATGCTTTAAAGCTCTCAACAAAAGAGTATTTACATGTAATTTATGTGCTTGTGAGCACTCAACAATTTTGCATTTAGACATAATCTATGTGTTTGAAAGCACCCACAATGTTGTTCTAATGTGATTTATATGCTTGAATGCACTCAGTGTTGTATCTACATGCTTAAAAGCATCCACAATGCCAGATTTACACTATATTTTGGTGATTAAAATGCTTTGTCAAAGGCTTATTGTCAATGCACTTCGGACAAGTCCATTTGCACTCCAGTCTCCTACAAGACAAGGTTTCACCATGGTGCTAGTACTCCTCGGCACAAGTATGAACCCAGACGAATGGAAGAAGTGGCAGTGTGCCAGGGCAGAACCTATGACCTATAGTCCAAGAAGCTGCGATGATGCAGATTCAGCATTAATGAGAGTCCTAAAATGCTATATTGAACCTATCTTATTATATGGAACCTATCTTGTTATATGGAAGTGAATCATGGACATTAGGCAGGTCTGCACAAAGAGTCATTGGAAGCAGCAGAAATGTGGTTTATTAGAAGAATGTTGCAAATCCCCTGGACAGCAAAAATAACTAATGAAGAATGTATGAGAAGAGCTGGAGAGACAAAAAAATCTTGTCAAAAAGATAAAAGAGAGACAATGTACTTTCATAGGACATGCAATGAGAAGAGGGGGCATTGAAAATATTATAACAGGAAAAATAGATGGAAGAAGATCAAGAGGAAGACCATGAGAAATGATACTGGACAGTCTGACAGGATGGTGTGAGAGGAGATCACCAACTGAGTTGATGGCCTGTATGAAGGATCGTGTACTTTAGAGAAGCATAATAGCCAACGCCAGTCGGCACGGCACCTGATAATGATGATGATTGACAGTTTTGATAAATATGATGTTCAGATTATGCATTTCAGTATGTGAATATACCATCTACTGAAGATACTAACAATGGAATAATGTAATCAAATCTACATTCAGCCCTACACAATAAACATTTTAAAACTTTCCACCATATTATTCTGGGCTCTGTATCATTTTCATTAAATAAAAATTCAGTCAATTTCTGACAAAATTCAGAGCCACTAGACTCCAGAATCACCATAATCAGAGTCTCATAAATTCAGTTACTTTTTAAGTGGAGTCAGACTTAGTGTCATGGAATACATTACATTTTTGGTTTAAGTTATGAATGAAACTATGAAATCATTTATTGGCTGGAACCAGAATAAGAGTCATGGAATCAATCATTTCTTTGGGTGGAGTCAGGAGTCAAAAACATTACTTTCAGACTCTGACTCAAATATTTTTAGAACTGTCTAAAAATAATAAACAAAACAATATTGTTATTCTTAAAAAAATTATATTAAAAAAAAACCACTGCTACCAAAGTTACAAATGAAAGAAAGCCTTATTTATGTCTTAAAATACCAGTCTGTCAGATAATGTTGCTAGTTCAACCAAAAGAAATAAGGTCAGTGATAAAATTGGTTCTAGTAATGAAAGAAGATGGAGGTGTATGGTTCAGTTTTACAAAAAGATAAGAGTGTGGAAAGTGGGCAGAAAGCAAGATGAGCACGTACAAATGAAGAACATACAACAATCCAATATTTCAGCAAAAGCCTTTTTCAAGAATCACATACAAAAACAGATAAACAAGTGCTTTGTTGTTTCTTTTTCTGTATGTGATCCTTGAAAAAAGGCTTTTGCTGAAATATTGGATTGTTGTATGTTCTTTGTTTATACATGCTCATCTTACTTTCTTCCATTCTTGTTTTTTCCTACTTTCTTTACTCTTTTTAATCTTTCGGTAAAACTGAACTAAACACCTCCATCTAATTTCATTACTAGCTCAGTCAACATCAAAGTCAAGACTTGAGTCTTATTACTTCAGTTACTTTTTAAGTGGAGTCAGACTTAGTGTCATGGAATACATTACATTTTTGGTTTAAGTTATGAATGAAACTATGAAATCATTTATTGGCTGGAACCAGAATAAGAGTCATGGAATCAATCATTTCTTTGGGTGGAGTCAGGAGTCAAAAACATTACTTTCAGACTCTGACTCAAATATTTTTAGAACTGTCTAAAAATAATAAACAAAACAATATTGTTATTCTTAAAAAAATTATATTAAAAAAAAACCACTGCTACCAAAGTTACAAATGAAAGAAAGCCTTATTTATGTCTTAAAATACCAGTCTGTCAGATAATGTTGCTAGTTCAACCAAAAGAAATAAGGTCAGTGATAAAATTGGTTCTAGTAATGAAAGAAGATGGAGGTGTATGGTTCAGTTTTACAAAAAGATAAGAGTGTGGAAAGTGGGCAGAAAGCAAGATGAGCACGTACAAATGAAGAACATACAACAATCCAATATTTCAGCAAAAGCCTTTTTCAAGAATCACATACAAAAACAGATAAACAAGTGCTTTGTTGTTTCTTTTTCTGTATGTGATCCTTGAAAAAAGGCTTTTGCTGAAATATTGGATTGTTGTATGTTCTTTGTTTATACATGCTCATCTTACTTTCTTCCATTCTTGTTTTTTCCTACTTTCTTTACTCTTTTTAATCTTTCGGTAAAACTGAACTAAACACCTCCATCTAATTTCATTACTAGCTCAGTCAACATCAAAGTCAAGACTTGAGTCTTATTACTTCTAATAGAAGTAAACTTCTGTTTATGTAATATGTTCTAATAGCATTTCTTTTTTCTTTTTCTGAGAAATATGGGGGGGTAGCGACTATTGACAATAGAATTAACTACATCTGTCATGGGCAAACAGGCGTGCTACTGACCACAACACACTTTCATCTGCTGATGGTCTTGGAAATATGGGCCTAACATCATATCCCCAATATGCCTTAATGGCATGGAAATGGGGGTCTTACCTTTTACCTTGACCTCTTGGGCAAACAGCCTCACTGAAGACTTCTGTTTCTTCTGAAAGCATAAACTCCTGAAAAAAAACAAAAATCACTCTTCTAATACAAGAAATGGGTAACTTCAAGAACTTACCAACTGCTTGGCTGTTGTCTGTTTCGAGATAGCCCTCAGCTGCAGATCCAAAACTGTGGGGTCACTTTGTTTGGCACATGGTTCATCCAGGAGCGTCAGCCCTAGGGTGTCTGGTTTGTTGTCTGGTCGAGCGATCTGGAACATTCAAGAAAACATCAGATTATTTTTTTTGTAGCTTTGAGGTAGCTTTGTGTGTAACATATTAATGCATACCATCCATCATTCTCTCATTCTTATTATTGAATAATGTATTACCATTTTCCCTCTAAAATAAATCATCATTTAGCAAGCCATTTTTGAAGTTTAATATGGCCTATGTTTATATCACATTCAGTTTCATTCACAAGACAGATTATGTGGAAAATTTACAATAAAAAGTTTCATTCACAAGACAGATTATGTGGAAAATTTACAATAAAAAGTTTCATTCACAAGACAGATTATGCAGAAAATTTACATTAAAAAGTTTCATTCACAAGACAGATTATGCAGAAAATTTACATTAAAAAGTTTCATTCACAAGACAGATTATGCAGAAAATTTACATTAACAACAATGAATTTAACTTGATGGTGAATTTAAAACTATCATTTCTCTCCTGACAACACAGCTGAATGAGAAGTTTCTATAGCTACATGTAAACTAAAAATGATCAAGAACCTGGGAATGGCAGCAATGGGAAAGCTGTTGGATATTTTCAATATGTGCTGGAGCACAAGTAAGTTACCTCAAATCTGGAAGGAAGCAAGCATGGTACCACAGCTAAAACCAGGGAAAAACAGTGATACTGCCTCCAGCTACAGGCCAATCAGTCTCACTAGCTGCCTATGCAAAACGATGGAACGCATCATTGACCTGAGGCTAAAATGGTACATAGAAAGTGAAAACCTTCTCGTTCCACAACAAGCAGGATTTAGGCAGTACTACAGTACGGAAGATCAAGTGACCTATCTCTCTCAAGAGACTGAGGATGCATTCCAAGAGAAAAACCTTGTACTAGCAGTGTGGATAGACCTGAAGAAAGCCTTTGATAAAGTATGGAAAAAAGGTCTGCTGTGGAAACTAAGAAACTGCAATGTGAATAGAAGACTGTACAACTGGATAAAGTCCTATTTACACAATAGAAGAGCTAGAGTAGTAATGGATGGACACAAAAGCCAGAAAGTACTGCTGCGACACGGCGTACCACAAGGAGGAGTCCTTTCGCCTACACTATTCCTTGTATTCATTAATGACCTGGTCAAGGAACTTCCCTATGGAATCAAAGCGGCACTGTATGCAGATGATCTGGTCATGTGGTGTACAGATGAATATGCGACAGTTGCTACACAGAGACTCCAAAGAGCAGCAGACATCTTGACATCATGGACAAACAAATGGTGTGTAAGTATCAACACAGAGAAATCAAGTACCACTCTGTTCACCCTCTCATCTAAACAGAAAGCAGGTAAGATCTTTGTAAATGAAATACCCTTAAGGATGGACAACCAACCCACTTACTTAGGAGTGACTCTTGACTCAAAACTGACTTGGAAGCAACACATCAACAGTGCAGAAGCAAAAGCCAGAAGAAAACTAGCCATATTAAGAAAATTGAGTGGAACCACATGGGGTGCTAGTGAAAGAATCCTCAAGAATGTATATCAGCAAAATATTCTACCACATTTAGAATATGGCTCAACATCTTGGTGCACAGCATCAAACACTACGCTGCATAATCTAGACAAGGTTCAAAATCAGTCACTACGGATTATCACAGGTGCCATGAGGTCCACACCAATAGTAGAAATGCAGAAAATAGTTGGTGTTCAAGCGCTAAAGGAACGTAGAGACACAAAGGTCATGACCATGGGAGAAAAATTCCTTAGCTCTGTAAGCCATCCCCTGAAGGAGAGATTCAATAACTTGGCATTAGGACGGCTTAAAAGAAGCAGCTTCATCCATCAGGCCAAGCGTATGCGTAAGCTGATGCCTGACCTTCCAACTGTAGTCGCTCCATTATCATCTGTATCAGAGCATACACATGGAAAGAAGCAGATTATACACAAATAACTATTCAGACTGAAGTGAAAGGTGTGCAGAATGGTGAGATGCAGAGCAGTCTTGTAAGATCAACAGCCACACTTAGTGTTCTAGATGACAAATATCCATGTGACACCTGTATACATGTGTATACAGATGGATCTGCACATAATGCCATAAAGAATGGAGGGGCAGGAGCATATATTGAATATCCAAACAACACCATTGACAAGATTTCCATACCCACTGGTAAATACTGCAACAACTTTGATGCAGAAGTTAGGGCAATTATTGCTGAAAAACTATCAGACTCCAGAATTGATACATGTCCTGTAGTAATTCTCACAGATGCAAGATCAGTACTGGAAGCTCTTCAGTGCAACAAACTACCAGACCTTAAAGATGCCTTGTCAAAAACTGGCTTACAACATGGAGTCACTTTGCAATGGATTCCCTCCCACTGTGGGATACCAGGCAATGAGAAAGCTGACCATCTGGCCAAAGAGGGCACTGAAATGGAGCAACCAGACATACCAATCACCTATAATCAGAAGAAAAGCATGATAAAAACCTACAGGAAGCCACAAACACCACCACATGATGACTATCACATGCTAAACAGAAAGGAACAAGTCACCATCTTCCGTCTCCGAACAGGACACAGCCGACTCCGAAGTCATATGTATACAAAGTTTAAGGTTGGTACTACTAATCTATGTACATGTGCCCAGTTGCCCCAAACTGTGGAACATATCCTCCAGAACTGCATCAACTACGAGACACTGAGAAATAATTACTGGCCCAGTGAAACCACTAAAGAAGATAAGCTCTACGGTTCCATACATGAGTTACAAAAAACAGTGAAATTTATCCAAGAGACAGGACTGCAGATATTGACAGACAATGCGAACGAAGAAGAAGAAGAAGAAGATGTAAACTAAAGTATCATGATGCCTCCACTCTGGCTAATGTATACTAACTGGCCATTCTGATAGACCATAACTAATTGATCTGGTGTGACATATCTGCTCCCTAACCTCAACATAAACCACAAAAGCCTTTGCTCCAAAGACAGTAACCTTACTGCTGAGTTAGGCGATTTTTAAAAATGATATTAATCTCATAACTTCACGTAAAGCGTCTTCACAAATGATAAGCCATGTTTCTTTACACTTGTTTTCAAGTGGAAAATGATAAATAGTCTAACAAAACAAAATACAAATAAGAATGACTGTTAGCCAGAAAAAAAAAAAACAATACTGCAGTGAGATATAAAACCAATATCATTCCAAGATTGTTAAGCCTGGGCAATAAATAAAAGATAAAACAGAAAATGGAAGTGAAGAACAGTGACACATAGCTGATATGCTAGTGTTTGCACTGGTGACCCACAGCTGACCAAGGGTACTTTCCATTTTTCTGCTGGCACCCCCCCCCCCCACAGAAAGGCCTAGTCTGGGTAATGGGCCAGGAATCACCATACTCTCCATGCAGTGGAATCTGCTAAAGAATTATTGCACATCTCCCGCATTTTAGCTACATGGACTGAAAACACAGCCATCATAACCTACTCCCAGCCTGATACAATGCTGTACCTCAACACCTTCACAGTATCAGCTGCAAAGAACATTAAACTCATAGTTCCTGGTGAGATGAAGAAGAAACTGACTGGAGGCAACTGAGATGTGGATCTGTAGAAAGATGCAACATATGCCATGAGCGGATGGGAAAACAGATTCAGAAGTTCTCAGGGGAGTTACACAATAAAAGAAACTAACTAAAACCAGGACAATCAAAAGTCTCTGAGTGTTTCACAAGAGGACAGAACTCACCTAAGAATTTCACTGGAAAACTAAAGGAAAATGAGAAGGGCGGCAACAAAAGAAAACTATAATAATGGAGCTGACCTAGAGCCACAGGAAAAGAAAGAAGTAGAAATTCTGTGGATGAAAGGAAAAAAAAAAGAACTGGAGAAGCTTGAAGAGCAACATTAACTGCCACAGAAGCTAATAAATGACTGAACTCAAAAGGCACTAACCTTTATGAAGGCATCAATATCACCAACAGCAGGAATGAAGTCTGGAATAAATGGCTTCAGCTTGTAATCCAGCTCTATAGCCTGGGGAGTGTACCTGTGGATAAGAATAAAAAGGTAATGGTAATCCTGTCATACCTTAGAAGCACATAGGGATTTGGCTTGAACATTAATTGTTATAAAATTGATTATCTTATGAGACAATGCTACGCAGTCAGGACATTTCTATATTTGCTCTGCATTCCACTGGTAATGGAAAGCAGAGGTACTTTCTTGTTGTAAAATAAATGCTGTATGTTTTGGACTATCTGGTTTAGAACCTGTGGTTACTGAGAGCAAGTAAAAATCTATATATTTTGTATCTTTGCTACTTCTGGGAATGGGTACAGTTTAATTACTTTGTATCAATATTATCTCTGGGAATTAGTATAATATAATCATTTTTGTATCAATATTATCTCTGGGAATTAGTATAATATAATCATTTTTTGTATCATTAGTATCTCTGGGAATTAGTATAATATAATCATTTTGTTTATCAATATTATCTCTGGGAATTAGTACAATATAATCATTTTGTATCAATATTATCTCTGGGAATTAGTATAATATAATCTTTTTTTTTTTTATCAATAGTATCTCTGGGAATTAGTATAATATAATCATTCTGTATCACTATTATCTCTGGGAATTAGTATAATATAATCAATTTGTAAGGGTCCTAGGGATGTGGGCTGGGAGGCAGCCTAAAAAAACCTTGCAAGGCTGCTAGGGATGTGGCCTGGGAGGTAAGGAGGTGGCAGCCTGAAAAAGCTTGCAAGGCCGCTAGGGATGTGCCCTGGGGGCAAGGGAATGGCAGCCTAAAAAAAGGCTGTAAGGTTGCTAGAGATATCGTCTGTAAGGCAAAGGGATGGTAGTCTTAAACAGCCTGGGAATTAATGCTTTAGAGGGCAGTTTTCTGCATTTAGTATATGATGCAAATGAGATGCTCTTTCAAAATGTTGATGCTGATGCTTCACCATGTTATATGTCATTAGCATCTCTAATAAGATCAGCCGTCTTTCTTTTCCTGAGCCACTTGGTCCATTGTATTTCTATTTACCTCGGCCTCCTGCTTTTACTACCAGTACATAAAACGAAGCTACCCTGGCATAGATTTCCTTTGTTTTCTGTCCCATGAGTACCTGGCTGTTTTGGATAATGAAGTATGAGACACTTTAACTCTTTCCGTGCGTATGGTCAAATTTTCGACACTTCCGGTGGTCCCCAGCATGCGTATGGTCGAAAATTCGACATTGTTTGTTTCATTAAAACAAGCGGTGTAACATTTAGATTGTACATGTTTCGTCCACGATTCCGGTGACACTTTCAAAATGGAGAATGCATGCCTAGTTACGAGCGATGCCGAGCGAGAAAAAGGATGCGATGCATGGAAATTTTTCAATTTTTGACGATGTAGATAGGGGTATGGGCATAGCCTATGGCCACCCCGCTGCTCTTGAATGTTTTCTAAGTAGATTTAGACATATTTAGACGACTGGAGAAGTAGTTAGGAGGTTATTTCAGACATTCATTCAGCGGAAATGCAATACGGAGTCACAATACGAGATCGACAAGTAGATCTACACATCTTAGATGGTAAGTAGGGGTAAGTAGCGCGAATCTAGACTTAGCCGATGGTGAGCTGGCCACAATCAGTGTCTAAAAACATCACATTACTTATTTTTTCCTAAAAAACTCTGCATTTATGAAATTTTCATTCATTTAGCTATACTTTGACACATATTACATATACGGAAGTACATGGAAATACTGTTTTCCATTCCATTTTACAACTATACCCCCTTACAGTCAAGACCCGCGTTTTTACTCCCGCACACAATGACACGTCCGTGTTTTTCCTCCCACACGGAAAGAGTTAACTCATTTCTTCTCCGACATACCATCTAAAATTTTATCCTGAAGATTACTGGTGAATTATGAAAAACATAATAAAACACATAAAACATTTCTCCTTACTTTGTAATGGATAGTCAAAGGTAATAAAAGATGACAAAAGTTTATAAGAGATTCCTTCACATTTTGTTAATGGAAAATGAAAACAATAAAAGGCAGTAAAAATTCATCAAAGATTCCTTCGTACCTTGTGATGTACTGAAACAACTCTTTAATTTCTGGGGACACAATCAGGTTCTCAAAATCTGCCGGATCATAAGCACTGAAATATTCAAAGAACAAGATGTGTTAAAGAAAAAGTTACTAATACTGCAAGAGCAACACTTTTACATTACAATTACACAATTTGCTTGGAAGTAATTTTGCCCAGTTTCATTGAAAATGATTAACAATATCTTTAGCATTCTTCTGTTGAGCTTATTTTTTAAAAAAAAGAAACGAAATAACTAAACTCGTTATTCAAGTTTTCATATTTATGTACAATTTACAATATAAATCTGTAATCAATGTGAAGAACCACGGTTAGGTCCTGGTGTCCCTGGTGATGGAGCCTACTCAGAAGTCTGGTTTTCATGTTCACTCTCAGACTTTGATTAACCTCCTTGGTGTTAAACCCATATGTTGTACATACGAGTTTTACATACTAAAATCTTTAGCTCTGTATGTTATATGGGTTAACCAGGTTTTGATCTGGACACTGCATGAAGCTTAAATAATGTTCAGGGTAGTACTGTGCTGCCATCCAGTGAATGAAATGAAGTCAAGCTTCTTAAAAAAAAAAAAAATTACAGGAACTGCTTAATTAATACTACTGAGTGTATCTTGGCATCTAAGCAACATTTTCAGCATGGTTTTTTTTCCCACCAGAAACACTACACTAAGGAGGTTAAGCCACTATAACCCATCCCCCATCCAACATGAACACCCGTGATTAAAGACCATCACAGATTACACTACCGAGAAAAATAGATCTGCAATTCTAGAGAGATCAATAAAGATAAAAGAGGTACTGGAAGGGCTTCTTGCATATAAAGAAAAAGGAATTACTCTCTACAAATCTTCAAATCCATCTGGATACAGACCCTTCCACTCTTGGATTGTCATCATCATCATCGTCATCATCATCATCTTCATCGCTGTCATCATCATCATCATCAGAATTAAACTGTTGGCCTTGTTTGGGGGGCTAAATATAGAAAAAAAAATGTCAGAATTATTAAAGTGGCAAAATTTAATGTAACTACACTCATTAATCTAAAAAAAAAAAGAAAATTAAGACAAATAACAATGACACCACTTCTTCCTCTTTCGTATTTCGAGTGATCCTTGTCGACAGGCCAAAGCCCACAATCCTCCCCAAATCCTGGTAGGAGCCATGAAGCTATTGCCCCAAGCTTGTGCCCTCAGGCCATGTCTCACACCTCAGATCTGCATGGTGTGGGCACTCTTGAAGGATATGTTCTGGAGTCTGGACTCTACTGCTGCATGGACACTCATCTGTGTGAGACATTTTGAGTTGATGTAGGTGGCTCAGTAGTTTGCAGTGCCCTGTCTTTAGGTGAAAGAAGACGGTTTGCTGATGTCTTTGAAGTTGGTGTACTGGATCTGGCTGGATCCACGCAATGATGCAAAACCTTATGAAACCTGTATATTCACATTTCAAAGGTCTCAGTAATCTTTTGCATTTACTTCTTTACTTTTCATATTTTCATGCTGCAGACTACTACTGAGAGTACATAGCACATGAAAAAACTCTTGACTTTTATTCATGTGCTAAACTTACAAGACCAGTCGATTTCTCCTCTTCTTCAATGAATACTTTCAGGCATCAACCTGGATTTCTCTGAAAAATTCTGCTATTTGTCTTACGCTGTTAAGATCACCACACAGCTTGTCATGGGTTGGTACAGGTGACAGCCAAAAGCACAATCTTGGTTCTTCAAATGAAGGGCAGTCCTGTAACAGGTGCCGGGCAGTCATTCTGTCGGTACCACATGTGCATTCACCTGTTGTGCCTGTCTTTAGCCTAGTGTCTCAATCTGTTGTAGCCTGTTCTGAGTCTAAAGATCTTGCCTTGCTCTCTGCTGAGCTCGTTGCTGGCATGATTCTTCTGGTGTCCTGGATGTTCTTTTTCTCATTTGTTCTTGTACTTGGCTTTTATCGGTGTTCTGGCTTCATCATATGAAAGGCTTGTGTCAGTCAGACTGAACAACAACTCCTGTAAAGATCTGTGCCATGTTACAGAGGTGGAGATCAGTCAATGACTCTGCAGGGCTTTTCATACTTTCATCACACATGCACAAAAACCACCATAATCAGAGGATATGCTCTGAAAAGACTCAAGATCAATGACATACCTGTGCTGTGGCTGGCTTGGCTACTCGCTGGCTCTGGACCTTGGCCTTCTCTGCTGGCATACCCCCCACGGCACTGTCCTCATATAAGTATTCTGACTGGTCTGATGGATCACCACTAGAACCTGGTGGTGTTTCACCTCGGCTCAGATGATCTACAGCACCTAAAGACAAAAAAAAAAAAAATCTGTTACATTCATCATCATCACCTGGTACCATGCTGATGGATATGGGTATCATGATATCTCTCTACATATTTCAAATGCTGATACTTTCTAAATGGAAAGTTTGTTTAACAGTTTTAGTTATAAGTTCACTTAGCATATATAGGCACTGTCTCTGAGTAAGGCTGTAAGATGTCTGGAAACCCAGTTTTTCCAAAAAGAAAGAAATGATTTTAACAAACATGGTCAAGAAACAGAATATGTTAATAAATATGGTCACAAAACAAATAAATCCAGGTAAGAAATATGTGATTGTAATACATGGTCAAAAATATATGTATGATTTTAACAAATATGGCCAAGAAACATATGATCTTATATGGAAAAAAAGACATGATTTTAACGCTCTATCTGCTATTACATCTGACCAGTAATTTCTGTGACTGTATGAGTTCCACAAGATTATCTCTGTACATCAACAGAGCCTACTTGCTAAGCATATGTTTTGTTTTTTAGTTCACCCATTCTGGACCTATGGACATGGGCAGACTTCATTATTTATGGGAATGACTACATGATAACCTAGTTTTCCTTCATGAACTTACAGTCAGAAGTACAATGCAATATGGTAATTTATTTTACATCTCACATCCGTCCCATGCCATTAAACGTCACATAGGGCTTGCATAGTAGTTTGCCAAGTTTTCCTGTTTTCGGTGAGCTTTTCAACCTCATCAAGGGATTTTATGCCCACTAAACTGGCCTCTCTTAACAATGTCCTCCTTAGAGTTTCACGTAGTCGACCTCTTTTTTTCTTCAGCCTGTTGTGTTCCACTTGATACAGTAATGCCTAACTGAGATTCTCTGGTGATTCAGAAGTGCCGCACATATGATCGCTATTTATCAATGATCTGGTGTTTTGTCACAGACAAAATACATCTCTGTTTATTCTTTCATCTGTTCTTGTGGCATTTTATTCATTTTAAAAGACATGTATCATATGAAAAGATATGAAGCAAATCATCAAGTTCGAACAAGGCAGGTATATGAGGAAGGAGACAAGACAAGTATCATTTGAAAGACATTTCATTCCTCAGATATGGTTTTCAAAAATAAACTTTCAAGTGTCTCTTTGAAAAAAAAATGTAATTAAAACAAAAAGTTAATTCCTTAATTTTGGATGACCACAATGAAGAAAAAAATCATTTGGAAGAAATATTTAGCTTCCACATGAAGAAGTTCAAATGCATGTAAAGAAATTTCACAAAACAAATGCTCATATTTAGAGAGTTCATAAAACAAATGCTCATATTCAGAGAGTTCACAAAACAAATGATCATACGAGGGTTGACTGAAAAGTTCTCTAAGGTACAATGGATTATTTGTGGTCAACTTTTTTGGGTTATTTCTCAACATAGTCCCCTTGCAAGTTTATGCACTTAGTCCAGCGGTCCTGGAGCATACGGATCCCTTCTTTGTAAAAGTCAACATCTTGTGCCAGTAGAAAGTGGTATACAGCATGAATGACATCATCATCGGAAGCAAATTTGTGACCACTGAGCTCCTTTTTGAGTTTGGTAAACAGGTAATAGTCCGAAGGGGTCAAATCTGGGGAATAAGGAGGATGTTCAAGAAGCTGGAAGCCGCATTCATGAATGGCAGCCATTGTCACTGCCGACTTGTGAACTGGAGCACTGTCTTGATGAAAGATGACTCCTCTCGTCAATTTCCCTCCAATTTGATCCACAGTTGCTTCACAAGAATAGCATAATAGGTCCCAGTGACCGTTATACCCTTTTGAAGATAATCTACCAATAGCACACTTCTGAATCCAAAAAGATGGAAGCCATCACTTTGCCTGCAGACAGAACCACCCCTGCTTTCTTTGTAGGTGGGAATCCATGATGTTTCCACTGCTTTGACTGTTCTTTGGTTTCTGGTTGAAAATGATGAACCCAAGTCTCATCCATAATCACAAATTTTCAGGATCTGCAGAAAAAAGGCCAAGATTGTCTCTTGACATGTTGAGATGCTGTCTTTTGTGATCAGCTCAAAGAAGTTTCAGGACCTATCGAGTAGAGACCTTTGTCATTTGAAGATCATTGTGAATAATGGCATGAACACGTTCCTGGGAGATGACCAACTCAGTAGCAATGTACTGCTCAGTTAGTCATCGATCCTCCATTATCATGTCATGGATTCTGGTGGAGGTTTCATTAGTGGTTATCATTTTTGGTCTTCCTGGATGGGGATCATCTTCCAAACTCTCCCTTCCACGTTTGAAATGATCTGCCCATTTCTTCACTGTGCTGTAAGAAGGAGCACTCTCCTCTAGAGTCTCTACCATATCCCCATGGATCTCCTTCGATGATAAGCCCTTGATGCAGATGGTAGCGAATGACTGCTCGATGAGAAATTTTATCCATTTTCTCAATTTCTGCCACCCTTTACCACTTCAGTAGCCTGTAAAAAAAAAAACTGTTAATTTCTTGAAACTTGGTTTTTAATCTTACATTAACCTGATCTACAAATGCACCTAATATCAATTGTGCATTTCAAGTATTTAAACCTTATGAAGTGAACTTATCAATCACCCCTCGTATTTAGAGAGTTCACAAAAAAAAAAGTGCTCATATTTAGAGAGTTCACAAAACAAATGCTCATATTTAGAGAGTTCATAAAGCAAATGCTCATATTTAGCACTTAAAACTAATGGCTATTCATAACTTAAAATATACACATATGAATAAGACAATACAGTCAGGATGTTAATATGTTTCTAAAGCTAAACAACCAACCATCAGCACTTAGACAATACAGTCAGGATGTTAATGGTTTTTTAAAGCTAAATAATCATCAGTACTGACATAATATAGTCAGAATGTTAATGTTTCTAAAGCTAAACAACCAACCATCAGCGCTTAGACAATACAGTCAGGATGTTAATGGTTTTCTAATGCTAAACAATCATCAGTACTGACATAATACAGTCAGAATGTTAATGTTTCTAAGGCTAAACAACCAAACATCAGCACTTAGACAATACAGTCAGAATGTTAATGTTTTTCTAAAGCTAAACAATCACCAGTACTGACATAATACAGTCAGGATGTTAACATTTCTCTAAAGCTAAACAATCACCAGTACTGACATAATACAGTCAGGATGTTAACATTTCTCTAAAGCTAAACAATCACCAGTACTGACATAATACAGTCAGGATGTTAACATTTCTCTAAAGCTAAACAATCACCAGTACTGACATAATACAGTCAGGATGTTAACATTTCTCTAAAGCTAAACAATCACCAGTACTGACATAATACAGCCAAGATGTTAATGAATTTTAAAGTCAGCCAGCCACCCACACTTACAAAATACAGTCAGACATGTTAATGAGGTTGAAATGTAATCAAATATGTTAATGAGGTTTAAATGTAATCAATCAAGATCACAGATTTATGCAGCATATCTGTCTATAAGCAGTGATGGATAAGAGGAATACTGTGACAAGATCCACATTCTTTGTGTTGGAAACATATAATTAACCTCTACGTGCTGGTGTGCCATCACCACCACCATCAGCATATCTTGTCCTCAGTGAAGGCTGATCCAAGTTAACCTTAAATGGGTCCTGTATCTTGTCCTTTATGGCACAACCAGCAAAGTGGCACCCTCATCAATCCCTTGATACTGTTCATCTATTTATACTTCCTCTCACCTTCATACTCTCCCACCCATGGGACATCACCCAGGCAAAGTTTTCATTTAACTATTACACCTAATAATACACTTATTATTCCTAATAAGAGCTGTAATTGTCGCTTCTTGTGTTTTTTTTTTCAATATTTATTTTGTATGCCCTTTTTCCATGTGAACTAAATTTATGTTACTGTCAAAAAAAAAAAAAACACACCAAAAAAAAAACCTGTCCATCTCCCAGCTTTAATATGTACTAAAGAAAATAAAACTGTGTAAGTTTTTCAGCATGTACACAATCTGTCAAATATCTTGCAGATGTCTTATCTGTATAGGTGGTACACTAATGAAACATACTTTAAAAAAACATGATGTTAAGCAAATTAGGAAAAAAAAAGAGAAGCCACTCTATTTTTTAAAAATCTGAACCGAGAATTTAAAAAACAGAACCATACAAATAAAATAAGACTCTACTGTGTACTACACTACATATACAGTAAAATCTCATTATAACAGATTTCTAGGGGATTGGCAAACGAATCCATTATATCCAAAGTCTGCTATATGCAGAATAAAAAATATATGCTGTAGGAGTGCGGCCGGGACCTGCGGATCTGGTCTGTTACCACCGAGGCTCTGTCATAAACAAAAAGCGGCCAGGACCTGCGGATCTGGTCTGTTACCACCGAGGCTCTGTCATAAATAAAAAGCAGCCAGGACCTGCGGATCTGGTCTGTTACCACCGAGGCTCTGTCATAAACAAAGTCTATTATAACGGACTTTACTGTATACCAGACTAAAAAAAATAAAATAATCAACTAATAAGTAAACCTGTTTGGGGTTAACAAATGAAATGAAAGCACACAAAAACTTCTGAAGTAATTTATCCATGTATCCACATAATGCAATCTTGTTTAGACATATAAAACCTAAGGATACAAGGGCATACTGAAGCCAAAACTCCTGGACACATACATCTACAGCGTAATGATCACACTCATTGTAATATTCATGCAAAAAAAGCATCATCACCTTTCTTATCCATCCTCTCTTTTGTGGAGACTCCCTGAAACTCCTTTCCCCTCACTACAAACAAGATCAGAAAGAGAAATGCAAAATTAACAACATCTTCTTTCCTGACTGCTAAATTAACTCGCTTCTGTGAAAGCTGACCTTTTCAACACCAAATAATCAGTTGTCTGGCCACAGATTTTCTGAATGCTGAAAAATGCTTCTTAGTTCAACATTTTTTTTTTTCACCGAGACACACTTCCAGTGATAAAGACATATCTGCTCAGATTAACCAAATCAAGTCTACAGTTTCTTGTCTGCCTCTGTGCTTGGTTAGTGATCAACAAAGTAACTGCCATCCAGCATACCCTGCGGCATCTCGGAAGTTGGCGGAAAAAAATTCTCTCTACTTCTCATGGTCTACGGGGTATGGTGGCCTGACTGTTGATTGCCTTCAGTTTCCACAGTTCTTCACCAGGTTGTCTTTGTTTGGCCACTCTTCCTCCTTCCCTTGAGTGTCCATCACATTACACAGTCTCTGCTACAGCGAAGATAACTGACACTCCTGTTACAGATTCAGCTGCTTGGGGGAATCTTTCCCTTCCACCTAAGGCCTTGTAGTGCCAGCTATAACTGATGAGCTCCGTTCACCAGCTACTTTTTGATCAACTCTAAACTTCCAATCCTTGGTTTACGAATTTTAACTCTCCTTTTTCCTTGCAATATGTAGGAACATGAAGGACAGAAAATGAGCTTCAAACCTCTTTTTCCCCCCTCTTTTAAATGAGCTTTAACCCTCTTTTTTTTTAACCTGATAGGGAAATATGCAGGACTGAAACTAACAGAATAATAAGATCTATCCTTATCAGAAGTTTTAAACATGGATATTAATATGCCTCCTTGGTTTTATGATGTCATCAGTAATCATCTTGACCTCCTCTGAGTTCTTGTGGATGACTTGATCTACTTCATATAACCGCTGTAAAATGCATGAACATTCACTGATTGTAATCACACACATCACCAACCCTTCGTCAAAATTAAAATTTAAAAAAACGTAACTTTCGAAACTGACGACATTTAAAACAGTATAATGTACCTCCTGGTTTTGCTGCTCTTGGGGTTGGAGAGTAAGTGCTCGCAATCTCTTCTGCATCAGGCACCTCCAACGACTCATCGTATGGCTGGTTCTGGTGTATACGAGCCTGTAGATGAACATCGATCACATGAACAGTCTCAAGCTGAAAGGCAAATCTCTAAATAAAATCTAAATCCTCACATATGGGGGCTTGTGCAATGTGCCTTCTTGATTCTTTTCTGAAGTATTTATCTTACTCTGTTGACAATGAGCCAGATGGGAAAAAAAAACTTTTATTTTACCATGAGCCATTAAAATAGATTTAAAAATACCTGTGGTCATAAGATTATGTTCCACTGTCAGGAGTTCATAAGTTAAAACTTCCATAAATGCTAAAAACAAGCACTGAGTCATTTCCTGACAAAACATCGTGGACAAGATTTTTATTACAAAAAAAAAGAATATTTCTGAGTCACGGGTGTGGTCTGGCATGCTATGAGTTAAAGAAGTTATCATGCATCAACTATGCCACAAAAAAACTATTAACTTTCTATGAAATTTTCTAAAATTCTTTAACCTACAGAAATAAAACATGATTAGTGACAATAAATGAGCCGCACATGGCGGTTTTACAAAATACCAAAAGAAAAGAAATGGAAGAAAACAATTATATTTAGCTATAAAACATCTTTATAAATACCAGATAATTCAGTTATTATTTTCCATAACGACAAATGTTAGCTATTATTGAACAAACAAGAAAACTTACTCTCATCTGCCACACAATGTTTTGCTTAATAATAAAAACTTAGAATTAAACTGCCGGGGTGGGTGGGGAGGAAATGGAGTGGAACCTTGGTACAGACAAATAACCTGGCATCAATGAAAGGCCAGAAATGTTCACAAAGAGAAGTAACCAAAAAAAAATGTAGATAGAAACAAATCCCCCGACAGTAAAGGTCACAGAAAATCTATCAAGAATAGAAGAACACGGGCAAGACTAACAATAACCATGGGTAGATGAAAGGATAGAACAGTATTAAAGTGAAGGGGACAAACAAAACTGATAAAATAAAGACGATGCAGTAGCTTTGGTGGAAAATAAAGGAAAAGGAAAGAGAAAAAAAAACAAGCTGACAGACAAGCCACACTCATGAAATAAGATGATTTCCAGACGCATGTCTGCTGCTTCCATTACAAGTGCAAGATTGAACAGATATGGAAGAAACATTGTTCCTGCCATACTGGTCAGCATTACTGACATGAAGAAGAAGCACTAGGAGTGACACTAAGATAGAAGCACTGGGAATGTCACTAAGATACAAATGAAAAATACTGCCCTGACCAAGGACTCTCAAACATTTTCAGGATGCAGAACCCAGAGGGCTATAGCAGCCCCTCTATACTTTCCCTGCCACCTGATATTAAATTGAGCATCTTCACCTATTTCTAAACTACTACATAATCTAAACTTATCAAGTGGATCCTTATTGGGCCCTTCATGGACTCCAGGTTTGGAACCACTGGTCTAAGAAAACAACCCATTCCCTACTTGTTAATGGTATGATTTATAATCTGCATTAAATAACTGATGCAAATATGTGCAACTGTTGAGCAAGAAGCAAGGGGACACAGAAAAAGGGGGCCTGGTGTGAAGATGACAACATCACCTTTAGCATGTCCGTCAAGTCATGGAATATATGAACATCACCTTTAGCATGTCCGTCAAGTCAAGGAATATATGAACATCACCTTTAGCATGTCCGTCAAGTCAAGGAATATATGAACATCACCTTTAGCATGTCCGTCAAGTCATGGAATATATGAACATCACCTTTAGCATGTCCGTCAAGTCAAGGAATATATGAACATCACCTTAAGTGTGTCCATCAAGTCAAGGAATATATGAACATCACCTTTAGCATGTCCGTCAAGTCATGGAATATATGAACATCACCTTTAGCATGTCTGTCAAGTCAAGGAATATATGAACATCACCTTAAGTGTGTCCATCAAGTCAAGGAATATATGAACATCACCTTAAGTGTGTCCATCAAGTCAAGGAATATATGAACATCACCTTTAGCATGTCCGTCAAGTCAAGGAATATATGAACATCACCTTTAGCATGTCCGTCAAGTCAAGGAATATATGAACATCACCTTAAGTGTGTCCATCAAGTCAAGGAATATATGAACATCGCCTTAAGTGTGTCCATCAAGTCAAGGAAATTTATGAACATCACCTAAAGCGTGTCCGTCAAGTCACAGAATATATAAACATTAACACCATATTCCTAAGGAGTGAAATTACTACATTTATTTTTTAACATTTCAGCATTTCTGTTCAGATCAGTTCTTTTCTTTTCCCATGTCACATGGTCATCTGGTCCATGCATTTTTTGTTCTCTCAGTCTTTCATTCTTTTTTTTTTTTTAATAAATTTCCCAGTGATTGTCAGTTTCTACAAATTCGGTCATAACAACAGAATCAGTGACTGTTAGTTTATACAACTTCTGTCATAACAACAGAATCAGTGATTATCAGCTTCTACAATTTCTGTCTTCTGATGACGTAACAACAGAATCAGTGATTGTCAACTTCTACAACTTCTGTCTTCTGATGACATGACCAAAGAATCAGTGATTGTCAGCTTCTACAACTTGTCTTCTGATGCCATAATAAAAGAATTTTGATTGTCTTTTCCTTCAAAGGTTCAAAATTCAGACTGCAGCTTCACTGCATTCAGGACAACCCCATATATGCTTCACTGCAAGCTGCATCATCCATCCAAGAGTATGTTTTGCTAGGTGTTTTTGATGCGTTTTCTGTCGCACAGTTCGGATTTCCTGCCAGCACCTTTAATTTGTCCTAGCTCCAGCAATCTCTTCAGATCTACATTGTTCTTCCATTCCTGCTTTTCATTTTCCAGCAGTCTGTCCAATACAGCTTTAGCAATGCCTCATCTGTCCACTGTGAGTCTGCCATTTACTTTAGCCTGTCCAGGTGGTCTATTTGCCACATCATTGTCATGTGCTCCCGCATGCCCTGGACAATAAAGCCACTTTAGGCTTGTCACAGATGACTGGCTTAACCGATGAACCTACTCTTTTCAAAGCAATTTCTTCTCAATCTTATGAAGCATACTCTGTGAATCTGTCACGCTGACACCACTAACACTCTAGTCGATTTGACTCCTTATTTATATGCTCCTGCAGCATCGACCTCAGTGCACGAACTCCACTGCAGTGATGGTTCTGTAAAAGTGTCTTTTCCTTATGATTTTGTTTTCTGTTACATTGTTACAATTTTTAAAACATGGTTAGTTTTAAATACTGGTCAAATTTAACCACAACATGGCCAAAACTTTTAAAAAATGCATAACAGTAACACTTTGATGGCAAGTTTTATATGTCAAACAACACCAAAACAAAACTTGACAAACTAATTCTGAAAATGAATGACCAAAACACACACAAAAAAGTGTTTTTGATAGTTTAACTTCCTGTGTATACTAACTTGCATGTCCGCTAGGCAGTCCTGAAAACAGACGACATGATAAAAGGTCACTCAAGTACACAAACAGAATATACTTTGAGGGTTTCTGTTACAAATTGCCCAAACAACAGTACAATTTGTAATTATATGACTGAAGATATCCAGGCAGGAAAGATGGCTGTGCTGAGGAGATCTTGCAGTGAGTTTGCTCTTGCTTAGTGGAGTTCCTAGAATTCAGTTATTGTGCCATTTTAGCCAGGGCAGATGAAAAAGACTCAAATTACTTCTCATGGTGGTGGACTTAAATACATCACAACTGAAACAAAAAGGGCACCGTACAACACAATTTGCCTCCCAACTCTATGCTAACAATGTCAAACATGGACACTAACAGCCAAGAACAAAAGAAAAATAACCACGACAGATGTGAGATGTTTACGGAGAATACTAAATGTGACAAGAGGGGACCATATAAGAAATGACATCATCAGGGCAAAGGCTGGAGTGACACCAGTACTGCACCATATCCAGAAACAGCAAGTCATATGGTTTGATCATGTTACACGGTTACCACCAGACAGTATGTCAGAAAATATTAACACTAAGATTTGTAGGTAACAGAGGAAGAGATGGAGAGAGGAAATTATGGAAGCATTAAATATCCCATTATATGTAGCAAATCGTAGAGCCCTATCAAGACGAATATTTGTCCCCTCAACACCGAAAGGTATATGAGACAAGACAAGGTGGTGGACTTTACCTAAATTTACTGTATGGCTAGTCACTGAATGTAGGAAAGGAATGCGAAAGAGAGGCCGACCATGCACAACCTGGTGAAAACAGCAAAAGGCGAAGATTGACAGCTGGGACGCACAAAGACCTGGCTACATGTCGTAAGAAATGGTGAGAGAATACTATTACCGTCCTGTAAGACACCACATGACTGTTCAAGGCTCGTTGGTCAACGTCTCAGAAGCTGATGAACAGGTTTTGATGATACCATGCTATTGTCATGCAACGTCTGAGGATAGCTACAGCGTAGGGGACAGAGAATACAAGTTCAACGAGGTCTTACATAACAACTAGCACCACCTCAAACAACAACAACTACAACAACAACAACAAGCCTTTATCGCAACCTACCATAAACAATAACCCAGGAACGATCTTCCACGGTCACGTAACTCTAAACTTTTGCACGCACCTGTTACGGCCAACAACCGAAACGCGATCTATTTTTCGTGAAAGCTTACCACCAATGATATACAAAGTAAATAAAAGTAAAACACAATCTGCCTACTATTCTAAGCTTCGTTTTTTGTTCTTCCGTCTGATGACCGTCAGATACTGCCACTAAAATGGCAAAGCACGAAGTAAAATATAGCATTATACTTAATCTATTAGAGTGTTCAATTTCAATATATGTATGTGTCTGTTTATTCTTTCAAATCTCATTTTAGTTTTTTTCCCTCCAGAAGTTGAACAATATTTCCCACTCATCTAACTCCTGTTAAATGTTTGACGCAATCATGGCACATTAACCCCTCTGTATCCTTTGGCAAATATTTCTTAAGTAAACCAGTTTTTATCTTGCAATCCAGTGTACTTTTTTTTCAACAACAGTTATATATATATATATATATATATATATATATATATATATATATATATATATATATATATATATTTGTATACTTTACTAAATCGAATGTGTGATAAGAATGAAAGATTGAGTGATGGAGGGCAGAAT
Organism: Achatina immaculata; assembly: GCA_009760885.1. Classification (NCBI taxonomy): domain Eukaryota; kingdom Metazoa; phylum Mollusca; class Gastropoda; order Stylommatophora; family Achatinidae; genus Lissachatina; species Lissachatina immaculata. The sequence goes on along the minus strand of CM019706.1, from coordinate 3,484,874 downwards.
TTAAGACAGACCTGAGTGCCAATTCTTCACCCTTTGGAAATAAAAAAGATCATTCATTCTTTCATTCTTCTCACTCTCTCACACACATGCACACATATTCATGCACTCTCGCACAAATACACAAACTTGAAACTTAACATGAATTCGGGATTTCAACGATTCCTTTAATACATTTCACATTACAAATAAAACGTTTGAAATACAAAATAAACAAATTATGCAGGAAAATAAAACAGTTAAACAATGCTGTTGATAAAGTGCATTCTATATGGGGTCATCTTTTGAACCAAATGATAGGAAACTGTTCATCATCATTATTAGGTGCCATGCCGGCAGGTGCTGGAGGGCGTTTCTCTACAGATCTCGGTTCTTGAAAAGTTCTGACGGTGAATTATTATTGTGCCATCGCGTTACACTGTCCATAATTTTGTTTTCCCCTTCTTCTACCCTTCCCCTGACTTAATTTCCATGTATCTTTCCTGCTGTTATGATATTTTCAAGCCGCCCCCTTCTCACTGTGTGTCCAATGAATGGTAACTGTCGTTTTCCTTATTCCACCTGCTTTTCTTAGACATTAGACATCCCTGTCTGCCATCTTAGCTGTCCATAGTATTCTTAACATTCCTCTAAGAAACCACGTCTCTGTTGCTTCTGTGATCACTGATCGGATCTGCTCATTGTTTATGACTCACCTCCATAGAGCAGAACAGGCTCATTGTAGCATTTCAGAATTTTTTTTTTTCCTCATGTTCAGTGATAGAGATTCATTTTAAAAAAAAAGCGTTTCTCATCAGGAAATTTAAAGGACACATTGAAAGTCTCTTTTCTTCTATCAGTGTCAAGCACAAACGGTAACAGGAAGAGCAAAATCCATGAAAATTTCCTGCAGTGGACTGCAAATAATGACAACGGCCAAATCTGCTCCTGCATTAAATACAGAACAAGTAACACGGAAATCGAAAGTTGTGTGGGTTTTTTTTTCTTCTTCTTCTTCCTGTTCTGTGAATTGCACGCACTTACAACACTTTCATAAAACAAACAGGACAAGTTATGCTACGCAGAAGAGACTGGTCGACCTGACACGCTCAGAAATGCGAACTTTTAATCATTTAGAAATGTCAAAAGCACTATTATTGCTTTATGAAAGAACCAAAAAAAAAGTATAACAAACTAAAAAAAACAAAACAAAACAAACGGAGTGCTTGAGAACGCAAATTTACAGAAGAACATCGCTATAGTGTACGGTCAGAAAAGGTTACGTTATGTCCCCTAACATTTACACGTCGCAGGGACGCGAAGTGTCAGTGCTTTCGTATTTATTATAGGTCACCACACCATCTGAGATAGGGATGCCAGCATAATGTACTCGCTGCCCCTGTTTTAACAAGAAAGGCCCCGGGTATCTATTTCTTCTGGCTGGGCTGACTACAACGGCACGTTCGGTCCGGGGGGGGGGGGGCTGCCCCTATTGCGAAATCGAAGCAGGCACTAGGTCGGTACACGAGTTAGATTTTTTAAAAATTATGAAGGAACAAAATGAATATATTCTTCTTCTTCCTGGAACTGCTAGTAGGTATTCTCTGCAAGCGCTGTGGCGATGATGTTGATGCATAGCATCGTGTCAGACTGAGAGCGAACTACGGCGTATATCCTCAGTCCTCAGTGGAGTTAAAAACCAGGCGGCGTGTGCAATGCTTCCTCAGCAGGCTCCACTACCATGGGCAGCATGGCGATCCCTGTCCCGTTAGCCAGGCCAGGCCTGTTACTGCGGGTACCAACGAAGAGGATGGGGGGGGGGGGAGCTATGATTCGTCAACCCCTACACCAGTATGTCAGCTATGGTTCCCCAACCCCTACACCAGTATGTCAGCTATGATTCGCCAACCCCGACACCAGCATGTCAGCTATGATTCGCCAACCCCGACACCAGCATATCAGCTATGATTCCCTAACCCCGACACCAGCATGTCAGCTATGATTCCCTAACCCCGACACCAGCATGTCAGCTATGATTCCCTAACCCCGACACCAGCATGTCAGCTATGATTCCCTAACCCCGACACCAGCATGTCAGCTATGATTCCCTAACCCCGACACCAGCATGTCAGCTATGATTCCCTAACCCCGACACCAGCATGTCAGCTATGATTCCCCAACCCCGACACCAGTATGTCAGCTATGGTTCCCCAACCCCGACACCAGCATGTCAGCTATGATTCGCCAACCCCGACACCAGCATGTCAGCTATAATTCGCCAACCCCGACACCAGTATGTCAGCTATGATTCGCCAACCCCGACACCAGCATGTCAGCTATGATTCGCCAACCCCGACACCAGCATGTCAGCTATGATTCGCCAACCCCTACACCAGCATGTCAGCTATGATTCGCCAACCCCGACACCAGCATGTCAGCTATGATTCGCCAACCCCGACACCAGCATATCAGCTATGATTCCCTAACCCCGACACCAGCATGTCAGCTATGATTCCCTAACCCCGACACCAGCATGTCAGCTATGATTCCCTAACCCCGACACCAGCATGTCAGCTATGATTCCCTAACCCCGACACCAGCATGTCAGCTATGATTCCCTAACCCCGACACCAGCATGCCAGATATGGGTCACTGACAGCCAAATATGAGTGTCTTCATTCCCCGTCAGACATCTAAAGTATTTACATTTATAATATTAATTTATAATATAAATAATAACTTTTAAAAACACGAGTCTTTTTTACGAGCAGGAGACCCCCCCCCCAAAAAAAAAGAGCTAAGTCTATACATTTTTCATCTATTTTTTCGTGTATTTATCTGTTGTGTTGTTTTTATATGTAATCCCTGAAAAAAAACTTTTTTTTTCCGAAATATTGGATTGTTGTATATTCTTCATTTGTGTGTGCTCATCTTGCTTTCTGCCTTTCTGTTTCTGCCCGCTTTCTCACTACTTAAAAAAAAAAACAAAACTGAACAATACACCTCTATCTTTTCATTACTAGAACCTGTTTTATCGCAGTCGTTGTTTCTCCGACCTCTCAGGTTCCTCAAGCCAGTGATAATTCGCCGGATCTCCATCCATTTTCCGCCACTTAGTATTAAATCTACGTGTGTAAAAATCCTAGTAATCGTCTCATGAAAAACTGCTCGCTCACTTTTCAACTTTTGACTCCCATTTCGCAACAACCACTTTTATTACCATTGCGTAAACTACCAACCATTCTCCCCCCTCCCCCCCCCCCAAAAAAAAAAACATTCCCTTTCCGCTTCAACCCGTTTTTAAACTGCTAGCTACTGTTCACGCAACGTATCTTCTATTACTTGGACGACTCACTGACACGAGGCCTCTAATGAGGGCAAAATTGTCGCTCTTTCTTCCCTGTAAAAAATCAATCTCACTTACCTCGACTGTCTGTTGGAAGTTTTTAAGTGTCAGGTTATTCGGTTATTTTCAAGCGCACTTCATCAATCTAGCAGAAGCACTGTTTCATAATCATGTTAAGTGGAGAGACTGGTGAGTTTCTGCACTTTGTGTGATATAGATCACCCTCACTTGAGCGATGCTTTAAATTAATGGCCGAATGCGATTGGTGAAGTTTGCCTGCTGCCTCTTCAAGACAGAACACTGGTTAAAATCCTTGCTGGAGACAAAACCGGAAGGCAGAACATTGTGACTATAATCCTTGCTGGAGACAAAACCTGAAGACAGAATATGGTTGCCACGACAAAGCCTCGAGATAGAACATAATAGCCACAATCTCTCGCCAACAAAGCCTCAAGACAACATGGTGGCAACAATCTCTCATCAAGAAAAGACCTCAAAACTGAACATGGTATCTATAATCATGCACCAAGACAAAGCCTCAAGACAGAACATGGTGGCTATAATTTCTCGCAAAAAAAAAGCCTCAAGACTGAACATTGTGGCTATAATCTCGCACCAAAGTAGCTATGCACAATACTCTCTCACGATAGGAAGCAGCTATGCACAATCTCCTCTCACAACATGCAGCAGCTATGCACAAACCCCTCTCAAGACCGAATGTAGCTACACACAATCCCTTCTCAAGACCGGATGTAGCTACATACAATCCTCTCTCAAGACCGGATGTAGTTACATACAATCCCCTCTCGAGACTGGATGTAGCTACATAAATACTCTCTGAAGATAAGGCATAGTTATAATTCCCTATCAAGACCGGGTGTAGTTACATAAAATCCCATGAAGACCAGATGCAGTTACATACAGTCTCCTCTCAAGACCGAATACAGTTACATAAATATCATATCAAGATCTGACATAGCTACATACTATCCCCTCTCAATACTGGATGTAGCTACAAACAATCCCCTCTAAAGACCGGATGTAGTTACATAAATCCCCTCTCATGAACGGATGCAGTTACATACAATTCGCTCTGAAGACCGGATGTACCCACATACAATCCCATCTCAAGACCGGATGTAGTTACATACAATCCCCTCTCAAGACCGGACACAGCTACATAAATAAACATTATGGCTATGTTCCTGAGCTATAAAGTGGCGGTTACATCTCCGATCAAGAACTGGTGCCTGTCGGCCCTTAGTAACTCAGACTACAGCAGATTCAATTCATGTTCAGTAAACGCCTGAACAGTAAAGCCCATTTCGTAACGGTTGTATTAATATTAAGCTAATACATCTTATTTTAGGACAGTTTTAGGAGCTAGTTTGTCTTCTGAAACGAACTAGCGGAGGAATACACAATAAAGGTGTTGTTCGTCGTGGACTGAATAAGGTGACTATCGCTCAAGAAGGTGGCGCAAACTTATAAGATGTAAGACTTAAACAAAAGACTAATGGGGAAACTTGAGGCGGAATGTGACAGACCGGAACCTAATATGGTAAAAGGTAGTGTCTTTCTTGTTACTGTTACATGCAGGCCTGTAACTTTATAGTTAAAATCTATAACCTTGTAGCCGTGGTAAAGTAACAGAGCACAGTGTTGTAAGGTTAGACCTTGGGAGAAAAACAATAAACAAAGCACTTTTATACATGAGAGAAAGAAAAATGACAAGAGAATTACCTGGGACTTGAACCACGGACTCCCGTAAAACAAGAAACCGCCTAGTCACGAAAGAACAGGGCATTAATCCCGCCCCCCCCCCCGCCAATTTTTTAAAACTTTACTTCCTTTAGGTGTCTGAGTGGCGAAGTGGTTAGTGCACTGGTCTCTCATGGCGAAGGTCGGGGGTTTCGAATCCGCCGGAGGCACCCAAGTCACCCAGCTGTAGAAATGAGTACCCGACTTCTTCTGGAGTTGGGAAAGGAAAGGCAGCCAGGCCTGATACTGACCATATCACCCTCTAGTGTGCTGTCAGGTCAAGGAAAATATGGGCACTATCACCATATCCATATGTGCTTCTGAGGCATGACAAGATTACCTTTTTTTTTTTAACTTCCTTTACCATTTCACAAGAAATGTATAAAATATAGCTTTATATTGATGAAGGCTGGCTAGTAAGGAAGATTAAACAGAGACAACATAAATATTTTGGACATATTAAACGTCATGAGAACTGAGAGAAGACATGTCTTGGAAAAGGGTTCATAAAGGGAAAAAGAAAGGAAAAGAAGACCAAGGCGAAGATGGCTGCAAGAGGCGGGGAATCTTGCTTACAACCGAGAGACCGATGCGGAGCTGAAAACTGATCGTTGCTGCTCTGTCAAGCTGGTAGAAAGCCTGATTGTTCTTTTGTCCACTTATCTTTGAGGGTTTTTTTTTTAATCACAGATTTAGCTTCCTCGTATGCCATGCTTGTATCTGTTTGCGGTGATCTGCCGGTTTGTTCTGCCAGGATGTCAACTGTTTCGTTACCTTCTATACTGCAATGAAATCTACTGCATTACCAATCTTGTGAAAAGCTTAAGTATCTGACATTTTAAAGCGACTCTAAGTGACGCTTATGGTACATCGAAGATTAATATTGTATTTTTCATAGATTTTATTAGATTTAACACACAAATGAGTAAATTATCGCTGAGACAGTTAGTAAAGTGAAGGATAATATAATTTAACGGCACGGGAAGGATATAAGATATAAGAATATATAACTTCACTTTTATTTACTTTAAAGATAGTCCCATGTCACCGTAGGGGATGAAGCGTTAGAGACCTCATTATGCTGGGCCATCAGCGTATGAGGTAGGGTGGCCAGTTCCTTTCCTCGCTGCCTTTCATTCCCAGATTTTCTCATTTTATGATGCTGGGTCGACCTCGGGGCCGCACTGGTCGAAAAAAAAAATCCCGCTCAGCTGGGGATTCGAACCCTCGACCATTCGGTTGCTAGACCAGTGCTCTAACCACTACCCTAGCCGGTGGAAGTCATCATCATCACCAAAAGGCAAAAACATTCGTCTTCAAAAGTCGAAAGTGAAGACAATTTTGGTGTGCTTCTACAATAGTAAAGGAGTTATTCACAAAGAATTTATTCCAGATGGACAGACTGTCACTGTCAAAGTTTACTGAAGTATTTTGAAATGCATATTGAAAAGGATTCTCCGAGTCCGACCCGAGTGTTCAACACCTGGCAGTTTTTTTCTTTCTTCATGATAATGCACCAGCTCACCGGCCGGTAGTTGTATAGGAATTTTTGGCCCCAAAACAAGCGTGTGTTCTCAACCATCCACCCTATTCCCCAGATTTATCTCCCTGCGATTATTTTCTATTCCTGCAATTAAAGTTACCATTGAAAGAACGCTTCTTTGACGATACTGATGACATCCAAAAGGGCCATAACATCGAGTTTCAGGGCCATACCAACAGAAGAGCTGCAGAGGTCGTTCCAGTGTTGGTTAGATCGTGCCACGCGCTGTATCAACGCACAGGGGGCTTACTTTGAATAAAATACAGATTATATCTTCAAGTGTTATTTTATTTTTTATGTAATTAGTCTCATTACTTAACTGTAGGACCTTGTACACAGGCTTCTGTCTTGATTTCAGTAATTTACCAGCCATCAAGGTAGTTAACTTTTGTACTGATGCAGTTATGAAATGCACGCGCAAACGATGGACTACTTTGTGTTACAATGCACTCTGCGTAATATACATAAACACATTGTGACCTTTCGTGCCTGAACACAAATACAAAACGTTCATTCACCCGATTTACAAAATCCGGCTCAGCTAATCGGGACCAGAGTTTGGTAACAACGCTTAAACTAGCATATGGGCTTCCGTGTGTTCCCGCCCCATGAAAATACAGGAAACACGTTTCATTAAAAAAAAAAACAACAAACAGTTGTCTCCCCGGTATTTTTAGCCATAACCGTTATCGTTCATGGTGTCCTACAGTACACCCAAGTCCTAAGTACAAAGATCTTTGCGCTTGCTTTAATTCAGGCCAACGTTATTTTGCTTCCATGTCCCGTGCCATTTGTATGTAGTTGAGGTGTGAAGTGTTAGCGCCTTCCATTTCTAGAGAACTGTGAGAGATAAGAGAAATGACGACTGCGGTAAATATAGTCCTAGTAATTAGAGGTAATTAGATACATGGTTCAGTTTTACTAGGCAGAAGCAAGAACGGCAGAAAGCAAGATGAGCATATACAAATATGAAGAACATAAAACAATCCAATATTTCAGCTATTTCTTTTTCAAGGATCACATACAAAAAAACAATACAACAGATAAAAGCACGAAAAACAGATCAAAAATTAAACACTTAACTCTTCCTTGTAAGAAAGACGGGCACAACATGCTCCCAGATAAATGAAGGTACGCACAAAGTAGAAGCAGGTGACTGGGTGAGAAATGAAGAAATGGGACGATGACAAAAATTACCAGACGGCGAATAACATGGCGTCACGCTCAAGATGGTCCCAGCTTGCTTCCATCCGATAACTACGGCCTAAACAAAGCCACTCAGATCTGAAACGTGAAATTTCTAGGACACTATGGCATTTGACGTTAAGGATGCCAGACCTGTTCTCGCTGCCTTTGCTCTCCTAAGGAAACAACAGGTACCCATTTTTAGAGGCTGGTGCCGGTCGGTCTGAATAAAAACTCCGCCCGAGTGCGAAGTCGAACCAAGGCGAGTGCACCAACCACTCACTACGCCACCGCGACAGATGTACAGTTAGCATTCGATAGTAAATAAAGTGCTTTGGACATGAGAGAGAAAAAGACACTATAATGACTGTGACTCGAACTATGGATTCCGGTAAGGGTGAGTAGTTGCCTAGCTACGAGAAACAGCGCGCTATCGGCTCAACTATCTAACAGCTCAGAGGGGGAAAAAACAGATGTTAGCTAGTGAATACGACACGGCTATCTCTTTTTTTTAAATCACGTTTAAAATGCTGTGTCCACTATTTTTCTTTCTCCCACGTCTAAAGTGTTTGTCTAATATTTCTCTTTCTCTCACGTCTAAAGTGCTTTGTCTACTATTTCTCTTTCTCTCACGTCTAAAGTGCTTTGTCTACTATTTCTCTTTCTCTCACGTCTAAAGTGCTTTGTCTACTATTCCTCTTTCTCTCACGTCTAAAGTGCTTTGTCTACTATTTCTCTTTCTCTCATTTCTTAAGTGCTTTGCTTACTATTTCTTTTTCTCTCAAGTCTAAAGTGCTTTGACTACTATTTCTTTTTCTCCCACGTCTAAAGTGCTTTGTCTACTATTTCTCTTTCTCTCACGTCTAAAGTGCTTTGTCTACTATTTCTCTTTCTCTCACGTCTAAAGTGTTTATTCTACTAGTTTTCGAAGGCTAACCATAAAACACCGTATGAAAAATTCGCTATTTCTAATTTGAAAATTTGTATCTCATAATGTGTATACTATACATCAATAGTTCTCAAAGTGGTCAGCTCACCCCCCCCCCCCCCGGAGCGATAGGGATATCTAATGTGAAGGGGAGTGTGGGCAGGGAATAAGGGGGATACGGAAATGGTAGCGCACATCAGGTTCAAAGGAAGGGACAAGGTTTATGGGGAAGATAAGGATATGGCAATGGGGCACAGCCTGAAACATTTTAAGAACCACTGATGTACAATTTCTAGTCAGTAAATTGAAATATAAGAATGTTGGAACAAAGCACAGTCCGAAACAGTTTAAGAACCACTGATGCATGATTACTATTTAGTAAACTGAAATATTCTCCTTCTCCTTGCACAGCGAAAAAATAATGAGGAATATAGAGAGCTTGCCAGGAATATCAGTTGGCGGTTACAACCGTAACAACTTAAGATATGCAGACGACACAGTTCTGATTGCTAAATGTGAAGGGGAGCTACAGGCCCTTCTGGACATCGTGGTTCGTGAAATTTAAAGTAAAGGTCTCGGCCTGAATAAAAAGAAGACTGGAGTGATGGTCATCTCAAAGAAAAGAATACCACCAAAATGTAGCACTACCATCGATGGCACAGAACTGAAACAAGTTGATAGATTCAAGTACTTCGGAACGATTATAACGACTGATGGGAAATGTCACAACGAAATAAAAAGTAGACGTGCTCAGGCCAAGTCAGCATTTCAGAAAATGAGAAACATCTTGTACAGATCCATAACAATGGAAACAAGATTCCAAGTACTTAAATGTTACATCGAGCCAATTTTGTTTTGTGGATGTGAAGCATGGTCCATGAATAAGAGAGTACAGCGAGAAATGGAACCATGGAAATGTGGTTCATAAGAAGGATGTTGAAGGTACCATGGACAGTTAAGAAAACCAACGAAGAAGTCTTAAGAGAGGCTGGAGTTAAAAGGCAAATTACAGCAAAGATCAGAGGCAGACAAGCGAGATTTGTAGGACATTTTCTGAGAAGAGGAAGATTGGAACACATTGTGGCTAATTGAAAAGTTGAGGGAAGAAGAGACAGAGGAAGACAGAGAGAGAAGTTACTGGATGGGCTGTCAGTGTGGATAGGAAGAAAGTCACCGGCGGATCTAATAATCAAATCTAAAGACAGGGAATTGTAGAGAGAAATGATCGCCTAAGCCATGCGGCACGGCACTTGATTGATTGATTAAAAGTGAAATATGTTGAAATAGGGTGCAGCTCAACACAGTTTTGGAACCACCGTTGTATCATCATCATCATCATCATCATCATCATCTGCAATGACTCTCCAGTCTGTTCCGCCTTCTTTGTCTCCGTGGTGCACTCGGCCAAGCTGGTCCCTGTCCTCTTGATGTCCATCCATCTACGTCGCTGTCGTCCTCTTGTTCCCTTCGATCTTGCCCTCAAGTAGTCTTTAATAAAGTATAAGGCCTCTGACGTGCCCAGAGTATCTCAGCTGTTTTGTTCTTAAGAGTTTCAATATTTCTCTTTTTCCAGTTCTAGCTGATCTAGCTTTTCTTTGCTTTATTTTTCTGTCCAACTGATACGCCTCATGTTTTTGTTGTTGTTGGTCATTAGTTATTACTAGCTGGTAAAATAGTGCGTTGTAATCTACTGTAAAAAAAAAATAATAATAATATGAATTCTGGTCGATCACGTGATGTGAGTATGGTGAAGAGAAGGGTGACCGATCAAGTTGGCAAACAGTAACCGTTACGTGATATGAGTTGTTTGTGAAAGTGGCTGAATGAGTACCTTCTCATAAACGAGATCTCGCGAACAATCTTTCTGAACACCCCCGCCTCCTCCTCCCCCCCCCCCCCCCAATACACACAAAAAAAAAAAAACGGCACAGCAGCTACAAAAAATGTTCGCCGCGGAGTCATTATACTTTCCATCTAACGAATCGTTTATCTGTTATTATTTATATAATGTATCTTATTGTTCATTATTTCAACAGTCATGTTGTTAATGTGTATTCATCACTGGCTTATTTCGGGCACGCAGCCACAAGCAGCCACTGAGACTTGTAGGACATAAATGAGCAGGGAAATGAACAAGGTGGTATATATATATATTCGCCAGCGATTGTCCGGGATGTGAAACTGTCAGCAGTTTTACGGTACGATGTCACCCAATTCACAACACAGGATGTCTAAAGAAAGCTCCTATTATCAACCGACAAGGGCACGTGGTAGCAGTGAACTTGAGATGTTTTGGATAGCTACAAATTTTTCTTCGTGGACGCAAGAATATTCTTTCTGTGTAGGATAGGAATGCTGTCTCAACAATTCTGAGTCGTAAGTATTTCACTTAGTTACTCCACGAATTTATAATTTCTGTTTCATAGCTTTGGTAAAAAGATGCCCAAACTAGGGCTGAGCTGATTTTTTTTTTGGGGGGGGGGGGGCAGGTAGATGTGTTCTGTTTCCATGTCTGTTCAGCTTGCACACAAGCAATATCTTCGGACACTCAAGACGAACTGCCTCGACTAAATATCAGTGAATATGGTCATGATACCGAAAACCATACCGAAGACTGGCTAGTAAAGAGGATTAAAGAGAGAAAACTTCAATATTTTGGACACATTAAACGTCATGCCTACGGAAATCCACATCCAGCACTACGAGGCAAGCTCTAACGTGCAACCCACAGGGTAAAAGGAGGAGAGGGAGACCAAGGAACTCCTGGCGCCGAAGTCTGGACACGGACATCAAAATAATGAACCAGACATGGAGACAGTCGGAAAGAGTGGCCCAGGACCGAACTGCCTGGCGAGCTCTTGTTGGCGGCCTATGCTCCACGAGGGGTCAGAGGCATAGATAGATAGATAGATAAACGTCATGATAATTTAAAGAAGACCGTATTGGAAGGATACATAATGGGAAAAAAAGAAAAAGAGGAAGACTAAAACGAAGATGGCTGCAAGACATCGTTGACGATCTGCAAATGGATGCAACAGCAGCAGGCCATCTTGCCTATAGGAGAGGCCTACAGGAGCGCTATTTGGGAGGCAAAGTTCCGTAAGGGACATGCAAATGAATGAATGAATGAAAACCAAATACTGAATACTAAACTGACCACTCAGCCGCAGACCACAGGTAACTAACTGACCATATTATATACAAGCAACTGAGTAAGTGGCTGGTCAGTCGTTTGCGTGTCCCTTGTGGAACTCCCTAACAGCTCTCCTGTTGGCCTCTCGGTTGTGAGTGACCGGTAACAAAAAGATCTGTAAGTGAATCCCACGAACACGGGGATACCCCCCGAATCTATGGCGAATGAACGGACAAAGAAGTTACAAAGTGTGAACACTTCATCGTTACAGTTTCTTGCCGCGTCACCAGGGGGAATACTGGCAGCAATGGTCCTCAGACTTGCTCAGTCCTATGTTTTCACGGTGCACATGGCTAAGCTGAGTTCAGCCCCTTCTTTTCATGTTTGCCCACCCTTCTAAATCGCCGATGCCCTTTTGCTTTCTTTCATTCCCTTAGCTTTTACCTCGATTACAATTCTTGGCATTCTATTTATGCCCTGTTTTAGGTCGAAATATTTTAAATGGTTCTTTTAAGGTTTTCATTATTTCTCTTTTCAGTTTCAATGGATAAAGATAAAAAGTAACAAAGAAATCTACACATTGTTTAACTGTCCGCTTATAACCGCCATTATGAGAAACATAAGGACTCATTGGAGAGGCTCACTGTTGCAGACAAGACACGCCTCTATTCCTCTCTGTTCTTGATCTTTTTCTTGCCAATTGTCGATTCCAGGAGCGCCTATATCTTCTTCTAGATTGTCTCGCCATCGTTGTCTAGGTCTACCTCTTGGTCTGTCCTCTTTCACCAGTTCTGTGTATGCCATCTTTGCTTGTCTATCCTCTTTCCTTGTTTTCCTTTCTCTCCATAGAACACTGTTCTTTATATCCACACTGAAGTGCTTCAGTTTTTTTCCCCCAAACTCTTATTCAATGTCCATGTTTCTACACATAAGATGAATGTGACTGCTGTGCCATGTTTCTACATATAAGATGAATGTGACTGCTATGCCATGTTTCTATATATAAGATGAATGTGACTGCTGTGCCATGTTTCTATACATAAGATGAATGTGACTGCTGTGCCATGTTTCTATACATAAGATGAATGTGACTGCTGTGCCATGTTTCTATACATAAGATGAAAGTGACTGCTGTGCCATTTTTCTATACATAAGATGAATGTGACTGCTGTGCCATATTTCTACACATAAGATGAATGTGACTGCTGTGCCATGTTTCTACACATAAGATGAATGTGACTGCTGTGCCATATTCCTACACATAAGATGAATGTGACTGCTGTGCTATGTTTCTACACATAAGATGAAAGTGACTGCTGTGCTATGTTTCGAAATCGGAACCTTTTTATCGTTCTGTCGGCAATACATTAAGCAAATCTCAGTCTTCTGTTAATTTCCATTTCATTTTATCACACTGCCTGTTATCACATGTCCTGAATATTGGAAATTCGAACCTTTTTTTTTTTTTTAGTGTTTCTATTCTTTCATGTTTACGTTTATATATATATATATATATATATATATATATCAGGAAAAGGAGATGGACATATGTTGGTCACTTGATGAGAAGAAATGATCAGAGAATCCCAAAACAAGCTATCAAGTGGAACACAACAGGCCGAAGAAAGAGGCAGACCGCGTGAAACTCTGAAGAAGACATTATTAAGAGAGGCCAAATTAACAGGCATAAAATCCCTTGACGAGGTTGGAAGACTCGCCGAAGACAGGAAAAATTGGCGAACTACTTTGCGAGCCCTATATGACGTTTAACGGCACGGGAAGGATATAAGATATATATATATATATATATATATATATATATATATATATATATATATATATATATATTCTATGAGCAGTTGCTGAATTCATCAGCTTTCCGAGACCCAATGAGGTTCATTGCTGCTAAAAAGACCGTCTTTATTCGTCTCTGTTCTTGATATTTTTCTTGCGAATTGTCGATTCCAAGTCTTACAGACTATCTCGCCATCGTTGTATAGGTCTACCTCTTAATCGGTTCTCTTTCACCACTTCTGTATAGACCATCTTTGTTTGTCTATCCTCCTCCATTCTCTGTAAATACCCGAGCCACCTCCGTCTGTTGTTTTTCATAATGGCTGTTATAAGCGGAGAGTAATATGTAGATTTCTTTGTTACTTCTTATCTTCCATTATTGTGTTATCGGTCCATAAATTCTTCTCAGGATTCCATTCTCAAATGTTTGTATTCTGTTTAGTTGTACTCCATGTTTCTGACCTACATAGTACAGCAGGTCTAATCTATCTCTCTTGTCTGTGTGTGCGTGAGAGAGGGGGAGAGAGAGAGAGAGAGAGAGAGAGAGAGAGACTGTTACTACATGAAAAAACGTTATGTATGTGTTCCAATCGTGGCCAACAGAAAATTCGACGATGCCCTTCCAACTTCTGCACGTGAAACCTAAATCGTCCAACAAGAAGTTTCAGATATATCAACTTTTTTTTAAAAAAACGTTTTTAACTTAAAAGAAATCCAGTTAAGAGAATCCCTGCTTACGTTAGCTCAAGAAATTACGTTCTATTTCTTTGTTAAATTCGAGGAAAACATCTGCTCACTTCCCAGAACCCGGATCCAACCGCTTAGGGACGGCCATGTAAACACTTAGAGACCACTATTTCCCCTCCAAGTGTTGTACCACCAGCGGAAGGTTTTCAGGTGGTACGTCTGTACAGAATCATGCATTTTTTAAAAACATTTCTGCACATTTAACATGGCTATAGTTACCCTCTCTACATAAGCAATTGCTAATAATGAAGCAATTAATTTTCTACTGAAAACTAAGGTAAGTTTCTAACGATTTTTCATTTCAATAAACTCTCATAGGAGCATCCTAACATTGTTTTTTTTTCCCCTGTACCTACCCCCTCCCACCCCGATTTAACTCTGGGTTGACGATATTTAGTTCACCTGTACCTAACGTGCACGTTTATAAAGCTGGGAACAAACCAAAGCATTTTGTAGCATAACAGAGCGACAGAACAGCCTGTATGGCACTTTATATATTGATCTTACGCTCGTGCACCATTAACTCTTCAGGCGTGGGAGAAAGAAAATTAGTCTGAAAATTACAGTCACTTCGAACCATGCACGAAACTGGCTCGTGAACTCTCTTGACGCTGGCAAACACGGACTTGGATCATTGACACTTACCACCCAACCCCTTTTTGAAGAGATAAGGGGTCCGGTCGGTGTATCGCTCTGAGGCCCCGAACGGTTTCCCTTGATTTCATGGGAACACCCGGTGGAAAAACAAGAAGGAGGGGGGGGGGGGAGAGGGGGTTAAACCGGCTTTCAAAATTTCTTGTACATCACAAACTATTTTATTATATTAAGAGATGTTTTTTTTTACCTGTTAACTACTACTGCTTTTGCTGCTGCTGCTACTACTACTACTACTACTACTACTACTACTACTAATAATAATAATAATAATCGTTAACAAAAAGAGGTGTTACACAGAGTCAATGAACGGCCAACAAAGTATCACCAAGACAAAAAGGCAGAAAAAAACTTAACGTGAAATGCCAGATGCCGCACAGAATGGCGCACACGACCGCCAGCGTCTGGTGGCACGACACCGAACTGACTGGTGGACATCGATACCATAAACGTTCCCACCACACAGCACTGAATCTATACACAATTCTTAGCCATTTTCCCCACACGGTGACGGATTAGCCATCATCCAGGTGGCCCCCTAGGCTAAACTTAGTAAGGGCCCCTGCGACCTAAACCTCTTGATGTATTGGGCCTGATTCTCCTCTAGCTGTGATCTCTGCTATTACTGTGTAATAGTTATAAGTGACTATCAAGTAAAACAATCTGTATTTGAGTTGTCCCCCCCCCCCTTGATGCCGGCCCCCTATCCTTTCGGCCCCCCCCCCAAAGGCTAATCCGCCACATCTTCCACATACATAGGTCTTTATGACAAAGAAAGATTAGCATATATTTACTGCAACAATTTCCCTTTTCTGTATAAAGCCACTTACCGTCCCGAATTATACGGGACAGTCCCATGTTTAAAGATTTGGCCCGGAAATCATATTACTTCGGCTGGGAAGCCCTACATGCCCACTGTTTTAAAACACGTATCCCATACTGTCTGGTATTCTCATCTCTGATCGCCTCGTATTAAGAAATGCCCACAACTTTTCCATTACCTTAGTGAAGAAGAAAATTTACTCCGTAGAGAGAAGTACAGTACAGCAAATTGGCCTGTTGCCACATTTGTAAGTAAACTTATAAACCTAGTCACTGTTTAACATTTTGCGTTAAAAAATGTAAATTAACTTTCTTGACTAGGTGCCCCGTTTCTGAACTGACAAAAAAAGTGGTCAGGTTATTGTATACTATGTAAGGATATGTTTCCCCAAAGGTTGTGGGCCCTGCCGAAAAGCTTTTTTTTACGTTCCCTCTCTGATATATACCAAACAAACAAACAAAAACACCGCACATCTGCAGAGTTCAAGCCGTTAAGAAGATATTGTTTTGAAGTAAAATGGATATCCTACAACATTATTATTTCACCGTTGTCTTTTTCTTGGCTATCTGATCGCTTCACTCAAGTACTCTCGAGTACTGACAGCAGAGCGCCGACAGATAGGGATAACTCCGTCTTTTTTTTTAAAGTGGGATAAACAAAACGCGTGACAAATATGAACAGTGTTAACTTTTCCCACTAGCTATCACAAACTACGTCAAAACATTCACACACACTTTCTCGGGGGCGAGAACCTGCATTCAGCTCTGTTAATTATTTATATTACAAAGCTGTAACCCGCTTAAAATAACGGGAAAAGAAATAAAAATGTGTGCGTCGTTGCAAGGTCCAGTCTCTGCAAATGGCATCTTCTGCCATGAAGTTTAATCCTCATTTCTTCTTCAAACGGATCATTCATTCATTTGTATGTCCCTTGCGGAACTTTGCCTCCCTAAATGCACTCCTGTAGGCCTCTCGGTTGTGAGAAAAAATACTGCTGATGCATCCATTTGCAGATCATTAACGATGTCTTGCAGTCACCTTCGCCTTGGTTTCCTCTCTTTCTTTTTCCTATTATGTACCCTTCCAAGACGGTCCTCTCTAGATTATCATGACGTTTAATGTGTCCAAAATATTTAAGTCTTCTTTGTTTAATCCTCTTTATTAGCCAGCCTTCTTCAATATTAAGTTCTTGTAGTATGGATATATTTGTTCTTTTTTGTGTCCATGATGTTTGAAGAACTCTTCTAGGCATTTACATTCAAAGGCATTTATGTGTTTCTCAGCTATTTTGTTAAGTGTCCAGGTCTCACAGCCATATGTTGCAATGGGAAAGATGCATGCCCTTAAAAATCTTATTTTTGTAGTTCTTTAGATGTTTTACTCTCTGTGGAGCGATAGATGTCCTCCTTTTAATTTCCCTCATTCTATATCCATTATTAGTTAGTAGTGATCCAAGATATTCAAAACTCTCCATTTCTTCCACTTTTTCCTCATTGATACATATTTCAGCTGCCAATGTTTGTTTTGTCAGTTGTCATCAATTTAGTTTTCTTCACATTAAGACAGAGGTTTTGCTCTTCACTGTTCTTACAGACTGACATAATTAGTTTTTCCATTCCTTTTTTGTGTTGTGGACAGTAATACTGTGTCATCAGTATATCTAATCTCTGGTATTTCATAATCTCCATTATTACAGCATAGTAATATTCTCTGTCTACACCTTCTCTAACATTCCTCATAATATTTTCAGTATACAAGTTAAATAAATAAGGCAACAATGTGTATCCCTGATGGACCCCTTGTTTTATGTCAAACCAAGTTGTTGTTTCACCATTTATTCTTACACTTACAGCAGTGATGTTAATTGTATAAAATGTGTTGGAAATCCCATTTTTTCCATTATTTCCCAAAGTTTCTGATGTTGTACACAATCAAATGCCTTTGAGTAATCTATAAAGGCTAAATATAGAATCACATTAAACTCTCTGCATTTCTCTATTATTAATCTTTGATTGAATATATGATCTCTTGATCCTCTTCCTTGCCTGAAACCAGCTTGGACCATATTGACTTCTTCTTCTACTTTCTTATGGATACATTATGATATTATCACTCTGTTGTTCCATAAACCGTTCTGTGAAGTACTTGTCATCGTTATTGTGCTACATGAAGTTGTTACAAGATGCACAGTGGTGTACAATAAGGCGCTATATAAAGGTTTATAGCGGTGCTTCTTAGTATGAAGTCCATGAACCCCTTAAGAAGTTCATGTAAGGATTTTTAGGGGTCAACGAACCAGCAAGTGAGCTGACTTGATTTTTACAAAAAATCTTAGGATCATCCGTGTTCTATTTATTTCTTTAGTTTTAGTGAGAAGTCCACAGATTTTCTCAGGCTGAAAAGTGGGCCCACTGCTGTTTTCAGGCCAGAAAGGCGGTCCACAGTTAAAAAAAAAAATGAAGAACCACTGATATACAGACTATGTCATTAAGATACTTGTATATGTACAATTTTAGCTCAGATAGTCCACCCAAAAAATTAGTTACAACAGAAGGTGCTGGAGCTTCACTTGGCAATTCTGTTCTCCAGGCTGGGGGTCATTTTGCCCCACTTTGTGGAAAATGAAATGAAAACTTATGTCCTGTAGAAAAGTTAAAAGTTTATTACAGCCAGCAGAATGCAAATGGTGTGGGAAATTGCTGAATTCAGCAACTGCTCAAAGAAGAAGAAGAAGACAATACACAGAATGAATTATACCTGAAAACATTGGTTATTAAAAGAAAATTTTCAAAGATTCCCTTCAAATGTTATAAAAGATCACTACTTCTTCTTTCCTCCATGCATTAAAACAAATAACAGTTATATCTCTCTTTTTTTTTTGACTCATTCTTTGTAACAAACTGCTATAATAGGATCTTCACGCCAAGATGTACAAGGCTTAACTCTTATATTAAGCTCAGTAACCCCATTAAAATTGAGCTTTCCCAGATAACTGTGAGATATGATCTCTACATAACCTCACTATAGTTACTGTTATCAGCCTACCATTCATCATCATCATCATTATGTTAATTGTTTGCTGTTATCAGACTCAGTATATAAAGGTGTTATGATAAGTATCAAAAGGAAATATCTGTATTGTATACAAAGCTTTACAATGATATATAAACCTGGGACTATTTTCATATCCACAAGTCATGTAAGTTTCTAAGTTCTGTGTTCAAGAAAGAGGAAACAACAAGGTTTGTGCTCAGTAAGAGTATCAGAGGAAAGTATGTACGATTTACCTCATGTATACTTACTCAGCCACCACAGAGGAAGGGCAAGCAATGGATCAAGGAATGCCCCAAAAAGAAGCTGGCCAAAGGGACTTCACTGACATCTGTGAACCAGTATCATTGTCAAGAAAGAATGAGTTATAATGTGGAAACTTGAGGTGACTAAAAAATGAATGATTCATCAAAAGCTCCAGACAGATGTTCAACGAACAAAGAGCAGGTGTTGTCATTTACCGTATACGCTGTAGGAGATATCAATGAGGACACCAGAACACCTATGGATGTGTCCTCAGTGCATGGATGATGATCCTTCCTAACTAACTAATTAACTAACCTCAAAAAACATAAAATAGTAGACAAAACATCAGAGTCTTTGATTCAAGTCATGGTCACTCTCTTACTATTTTCTTCCTTCTACGTCTAAAGCCTACATCTCTGTCTACTATTTTGTGAAGCTTAATTACATACACTTTCTTTAACACTTCAGGAAAGAGGAGCACCGCTTAAGAATTGTTATACGGATGATAGTCTTTTGTGCTTGAGTGAATATAATTAATTCTGGTTGATGTCCAAAACTTTTGGGTGTGGTGATTTATGTAACAAAGTTTTTTTTTTGCCATTTTTATCTGTTTTGGTCTCCTTAGAACTGTGCTCCATTGTTTTGTGCAGCAGATGTCGTATCTCCCTGACATCATGAGCATGCTGGAACTTAGCCAACCATATCAGACTGGAAGTGGATGTCAATGGCTTGCTTAATGATATGACTATACCCCCCCACCCCCACCAAAAAAAAAAAAAAAGCTTTTATTTTAAACTCCCATGATCAAAGGATTAGGGGAAAAAAAGTTGAGCCAGGGCCTGTTAGCCATGCACTGCATGCTTCTAGAAGCACCTATGGACAGGTGGTACAGTAAAATCTCATTATAACGGACTTCAAAGGGGCTGGCACTAATGCATCATATCCAAAGTCCACTTTATCTAGAAGAATAAAATACACACACAGGAGTGTGGCCAGGACCTGTGGACCTGGTCCATTATTACAGAGGCTCCATTATAAACGGATTCCATTATTACAAAGGCTCCATTACAAATAGGGTCCGTTATGATGGGATTTAACTGTGTACTCAGCCAGGTATTATTTGATGTCTGAAAACCATCCTGTGACCCAAGCACAAGTTGATATTCCATCGTATCAAGATGACCACAATCCGTGCCCTTTTACCCAATTTACCACCATCAGAACCATTCGGATTTCTCCTTCATTGCAGCAGGTGGACCCTGGAGACTCCAGCGGCTGGAAAGAATGATGGCCGTCAAAGCATATTTAGACACATCATCGAAAGCACTCAAATTCCTACTTCCCAGCAGGTAAGCCCGCCTGTGACTGTTAGAACAGTGTGTTTCTCTTAGTTTTATTTCAGTGTTTACAAAATAGTTGCGGCTATGGTATAAAAGAAGTAGTAATAAAACTGAAAACCGTTTCATCTTAGAATCTGTCTTGTATGTCTGGTCTGTTTAGATGTACACTTCTTTCATTTCTCCCACTCCCCAACTCAGATTATCAAGGCCATCTGAGTGGCGTGATGGTTAGTGTGCTTGTCTCTTATGGGCAAGATTGGTGGTTCAAGTCTGAATGGATGTGTCTTAACTATTCAGCTGTAGAAGTGGGTACCCACTTCCTTCTGAAGCTGGGGAAGGAAAGTCAGGCAGAAACAAAGCTAACCACATCATTCTCTGCTATGTCACCAGGTGAAGGAAAACATGGACACTACCACCATTACTACAGATACCTCTAAGACATGATAGGAATAAGCTTCTTTTTTGAATATTCCACCCTTCCTCTTAATTTACCCTCCAACAAATTTTAAAAAAACACATGGCTATTATTTTTTTTAAAAATCACCTGCTACAGTAGAAGTAAACAGTCACATAATTATCTTTTTTATTACAACATAACAGATATTAACAGAAATGGATTAGACAATTGACACAGGACAAAATTTTTTTTTTTGCCATTTTTATCTGTTTTGTTTTGGTCTCCTTAGAACTGTGCTCCATTGTTTTGTGCAGCAGATGTCGTATCTCCCTGACATCATGAGCATGCTGGAACTTAGCCAACCATATCAGACTGGAAGTGGATGTCAATGGCTTGCTTAATGATATGACTATACCCCCCCCCCCCACCAAAAAAAAAAAAGCTTTTATTTTAAACTCCCATGATCAAAGGATTAGGGGAAAAAAAGTTGAGCCAGGGCCTGTTAGCCATGCACTGCATGCTTCTAGAAGCACCTATGGACAGGTGGTACAGTAAAATCTCATTATAACGGACTTCAAAGGGGCTGGCACTAATGCATCATATCCAAAGTCCACTTTATCTAGAAGAATAAAATACACACACAGGAGTGTGGCCAGGACCTGTGGACCTGGTCCATTATTACAGAGGCTCCATTATAAACGGATTCCATTATTACAAAGGCTCCATTACAAATAGGGTCCGTTATGATGGGATTTAACTGTGTACTCAGCCAGGTATTATTTGATGTCTGAAAACCATCCTGTGACCCAAGCACAAGTTGATATTCCATCGTATCAAGATGACCACAATCCGTGCCCTTTTACCCAATTTACCACCATCAGAACCACTTGGATTTGTCTTTCATTGCAGCAGGTGGACCCTGGAGACTCCAGCGGCTGGAAAGAATGATGGCCGTCAAAGCATATTTAGACACATCATCGAAAGCACTCAAATTCCTACTTCCCAGCAGGTAAGCCCGCCTGTGACTGTTAGAACAGTGTGTTTCTCTTAGTTTTATTTCAGTGTTTACAAAATAGTTGCGGCTATGGTATAAAAGTAGTAGTAATAAAACTGAAAACCGTTTCATCTTAGAATCTGTCTTGTATGTCTGGTCTGTTTAGATGTACACTTCTTTCATTTCTCCCACTCCCCAACTCGGATTATCAAAGCCATCTGAGTGGCGTGATGGTTAGTGTGCTTGTCTCTTATGGGCAAGATTGGTGGTTCAAGTCTGAATGGATGTGTCTTAACTATTCAGCTGTAGAAGTGGGAAGGAAAGTCAGGCAGAAACAAAGCTAACCACATCATTCTCTGCTATGTCACCAGGTGAAGGAAAACATGGACACTACCACCATTACTACAGATACCTCTAAGACATGACAGGAATAAGCTTCTTTTTTGAATATTCCACCCTTCCTCTTAATTTACCCTCTAACAAATTTTTAAAAAACACATGGCTATTATTTTTTTTAAAAATCACCTGCTACAGTAGAAGTAAACAGTCACATAATTATCTTTTTTATTACAACATAACAGATATTAACAGAAATGGATTGGACAATTGACACAGGACAAAATTTTTTTTTGATTGGTTGAACGCACATTTATGTTGGTATGATACTCTCTTTTTACCTTGAAACAAATAATGTAGCAGCCAAAACCAGGACTATAGAGTCAGACGGAATTCTGAGTCACGGAAGTGTCGGCAGTAATGCAGTATTTATGTAGGTGTGAAGAGCTGGAAGTCAGACAGTCAAAAATCTGAAAAGCCCTAGCCATATGCAAGTATAGACAAGAGTCAGAGTCTGTAAAAACATACCATTTATGAAGGAGTCTGAACCAGTTGGTAGGAAGATACATGTTGGAGTCAAAGGTCTAGCATAACAGTTCTGCAGAACCAGTTGGTAGGAAGATACATGTTGGAGTCAAAGGTCTAGCATAACAGTTCTGCAGAAACAGTTGGTAGAAGATACATGTTGGAGTCAAAGGTCTAGCATAACAATTCTGCAGAACCAGTTGGTAGGAAGATACATGTTGGAGTCAAAGGTCTAGCATAACAGTTCTGCAGAACCAGTTGGTAGAAGATACATGTTGGAGTCAAAGGTCTAGCATAACAATTCTGCAGAACCAGTTGGTAGGAAGATACATGTTGGAGTCAAAGGTCTAGCATAACAATTCTGCAGAACCAGTTGGTAGAAGATACATGTTGGAGTCAAAGGTCTAGCATAACAATTCTGCAGAACCAGTTGGTAGGAAGATACATGTTGGAGTCAAAGGTCTAGCATAACAATTCTGCAGAACCAGTTGGTAGAAGATACATGTTGGAGTCAAAGGTCTAGCATAACAATTCTGCAGAACCAGTTGGTAGAAGATACATGTTGGAGTCAAAGGTCTAGCATAACAATTCTGCAGAACCAGTTGGTAGAAGATACGTGCTGGAGTCAAAGGTCTAGCATAACAATTCTGCAGAACCAGTTGGCAGAAGATACATGTTAGAGTCAAAGGTCTAGCATAACAATTCTGCAGTTCTTGTTAAAGCTGACTGCTCTATGGAGCAGAACCATAGATCAGAAAATGAGACAGACATGAGACATAAAATATGGATTTAAATAAGAGACATGTTTCATGGCACCTCTGAAAAGTAGGAGGAGATATATCTCATGAGATCTGTCAAAAGGAAATGTGGAGATATATTTGAGACCTTTGAAAAAAAAAGAGATATATTTCATGAGACCTTTGAAAAAAAGGAGGAGATATATTTCATGAGACCTTTGAAAAAAACAGGAGGAGATATATTTCATGAGACCTTTGAAAAAAAGGAGATGTATCTCATGAGACCTTTGAAAAAAAGATGTATCTCATGAGACCTTTGAAAAGAAGGAAGAGATGTAACTCATGAGACCTTTGAAAAGAAGGAGGAGATGTATCTCATGAGACCTTTGAAAAAAAAGATGTATCTCACGAGACCTTTGAAAAGAAGGAGGAGATGTATCTCATGAGACCTTTGAAAAGAAGGAGGAGATATATTCCATGAGACCTTTGAAAAGGAGGAGGAGATATTCCATGAGAAAAAAAAAGAAAAGAAGAAAACTAATGACACAGAGGCTCAACTGAGGCTGAAATGAGTATAATTAAAATAAAAAAACCTAATAAACAGGAATTTTTTTTTTTAATTACAGCATGCCAACAAAAAAACCAAAGAAAAGGATGGCTTTTAAAACTCTAACTTCAAAAACTCAACCATATAAAAAAAAAAAAATGAAGCAATCAAACTTGCAAGAACATTCTGACTTACTTTGACAATCTCAAAGTCAGTTTTACATATGCCAGTCTGTGATAAAAGGATTTATTGAAAGACCCACAGTTTCAATCCAAGAAAAACTGATTACGCATGATTACCAAATTGATTACACATGATTACCAAACTGATTACCAAACCCAAAGTAAAAAAGAAACTGTTGATGTCAATGTCCTGCAGTCTATTAATTAATAATCATTGATAATAAGGGAAAAATCATAAAGATGTCTACTTCCATTCCATACAGTTATACAAGCAACTGTCCTATAACAATGTATTCTTTAACTAACACATAAAATGAGAAGAAATCATCTGTTATCTCACAAACTCTTCCTTAGAAGAATACACTCTTTGATCCATAAAACCCTATTAGAAACACTGTATGTTTCAACTTCACATAATTAAAACTATCATTTAGGGAGTTTTTTAATATGGTGACTTTAGGGGCCACATCTCTTTAATTAACTATGTCAGTCACTTATCATACATCATATTTCATTATTTTGAGTTATCCATTATAAATGTTCTATCTTTATACTTTTCTTGGTCAATCATGGTTATTTTTTTGAAGTATCTTGGTCAATGATGGTTATATTATTGAGGTATATTGGGCAATGATAGTTGTTTTACTGAAGTATCTTGGCCAATGACGGTTACATAACTGAAGTATTTTGGTCAATGAATGTTATATTATTGAAGTACCTTGGTCAACGACAGTTATGTTATTGAGGTACCTTGTCAATGAAGGTTATATTACTGAGGTAACTTTGTCAATGACGGTTACTTTACTGAAGTATCTTGGTCAATAATGGTTACTTTATTGAAGTATCTTGGTCGATGACGGTTACATTACTGAGCTATCTTGGTCAATGATGTTTATTAAGTCCATCATCATATAATTATTACAGTGCATAAAAGTTACAGAGAGTCACTGCAGGAAACCTGTTGAAAACAGTATATCATTCTGGCCAGGAATCACTGAAAATTTGAAAATAAAAATGTGCAGTAAAAAAAAAAAGTAAAGGAATCACAAGTGTGGAAAAATGCAAAGACAAAAAAGTGCTTGCTTTTAAACAAATTTCTGGTCTGTGGACTGTGAAACGTCTTGAGAATTATCCTTTTTTTTTTTTTAAAATAAAGAACACCAGTGATTAAAAAGGCACTGAGAAATGACTGAATTAATTAATAATTAATGTATAAGCATATAACTATACATGAAGCCGCTGTAGTAAAGCTGTGATAACAAAATGTATAAACTAGGAAAAAAGTAGGAAGAGCTTTATTACTTAACGAGTACACAGTTGTGATGCTTCGGCATGTGCCTTAATCATACAAAAACACACAAGACGAAGAAACAGAGAGAGAAGATGAAAATATAAATTCACACGAATGCCGTGTACAAAATATGAGTGGAAAAAAATAGAATAAAATTAAATTAAATTAATGGAGAATAAAATAAAATTAATGGAACACTAAGTGCTCCATTAATTTAATGTAATTTTATTCTATTTTTTCCATTCATAATTTGTACATGGCATTCATGTGAATTTGGTCTATGCATGATCTTCCTTTCCTAAATCCATATATTTGTACTTAGACAAATATTAGAACAGGCAAATGAATGGCATAGCACAACATATGCATTATTCATAGATTTTGAGAAAGCCTTTGACAGTGTCAACAGAGATGCACTGTGGAAAATCCTAAGATGGCATGGCCTCCCCCATAAGATAGTTAATGTAATCAAAGCCCTATACGAGGGTTTTCAGTGCAAAGTTATCTGTGGAGAACATACCTCTAGCAGCTTTAGGGTACAAACAGGAGTGAAACAGGGATGTGTACTATCACCAACATTATTTATATTGGCAGTAGACTGGTTAATGAAGGAGGCAACATCAGACAAACGCAGAGGATTACAATGGACCCTGAACACAGTGCTGGAGGACCTTGACTTTGCGGACGACATTTGTCTATTATCAAGCAGTCACAAAGATATGCAAGATAAAATAAACAAGTTAACCCAGAATGCAAACAACATAGGACTAAAGATCAACGTAGGAAAGACAAAGTTAATGAAGCAAAATGTGAACAACAGAAATGTACTCAGAGTAGATAACAAGTTAGTGGAGGAGGTCAACGAATTTGTATACCTTGGCAGCAGAGTAGTAGAAAATGGAGACAGCACAGAGGACATCAACAGCAGACTTACTAAAGCAAACCAGGCTTTTGCAATGCTACAGAATATATGGAAATCAAATAACTAAGCATAAATATGAAAATCAGGATATTTAAGAGTAATGTTCTAAGTGTACTACTCTATGGAAGTGAATGCTGGAAAATCACCAAAACCTTAGAAAACAAGTTGAATTCTTTCCAGACTAAATGTTTACGAAGAATTAAAAAAATATTTTGGCCAAACACCATAAGAAATAACATCTTATTGGCAGAAATGCAGATGAAACCACTGACAACAATTATTGAGGAAAGACGCTGGCGATGGTTGGGACATGTGCTCCGAATGACTGACAACTCACTACCAAAAATAGCACTAAGATGGACACCACAGGGGAGCAGAAGTAAGGGTAGACCAAAAGAGACATGGAGAAGAACAACAGAAAGGATGTTGAGCAATAGAGGGCTCACCTGGGCAAGAGCAGAAAAAAAGGCGAAAGACAGGCATTTGTGGAAAACCCTTGCGGAAGCCCCATGTGCCCTGGGCACTTAAGGTTCAGAGAGAGAGATTCATGTGAATTTATACTTCATCTTCTCTCTCTGTTTCTTCGTCTTGTGTGTTTTTGTATGATTAAGGCACATGCTGAAGCATCACAACTGTGTAAAGTAATAAAGCCATGCCTACTTTTGTCCCTAGTTTATACATTTTTAGAACTGAATGGCTATGCATTCAGAAAAGATCTCATCTTCATTGGTAGTGTGACCAAGTGATGGACACCTGAAGGAAACTGAAAGAGAGGCCAATCAAATAATCTGGTGAAGAACCATAAAGTAGATGAACGCATGTAATACAGATTTCATCATCATACAATGGTTAGATGATGACTGAAGTGGAGATAAATTTTCTGCTACCATGTTAAATGTCACTATTGGCCAGTGGCTGTTTAGGTGATAGATGGAGGTGATAGATGGATGACAGTTAATAATTAACTCTATGTGTGTTTAGTTTAAACTATGCTACATTGTTTCATTGCTGTTAATGACTACAAAAATTAAGCACATGAGGTGGAGAAATGGTGTGTTATATGTCAGCATGGTGTTAAAGGATACACGTGGAAGGAAGTAGAGAATAAATCCAAGAACAGGGATGATTGGAATGTATCAACTAGGAAAAAGTAGGAACAGCTTTATTACTTAACAAGTGCACAGTTGTGGAGTTTTGGCATAAGCCTTAATCATACAAAAACTCACAGGGCAAAGAAACAGAGAAAAGTATAAATATAAAATAAAGTACAAATTCACATGAATTCATTCCTTCATTCATCTGCATGTCCCTTACAGAGCTTTGCCTCCCTAACAGCACTCTTTGTAGGCCTCTCGGTTGTGAGCAAGTTGGCCTGCTGCTGATGCATCCATTTGCAGATCATCAACAATGTCTTGCAGGCATCTTCGCCTTGGTCTTCCTCTCTTTCTTTTTCGCATTATGTACCCTTCCAAGACAGTTTTCTCTAAATTCTTATGACATTTAATATCTCCAAAATATTTAAGTTTTCTCTCTTTAATCTTCTTTACTAGCCATCCTTCCTCAATATCAAGTTCTTGTAGTATGGATATATTTGTTCTTTTTTGTGTCCATGGTATTTGAATAACTCTTCTGTAGCATTTATATTCAAAGGCATTTATGTGTTTCTCAGCTGTTTTGTTAAGTGTCCAGGTCTCACAGGCATATGTTGCAATGGGAAAGATGCATGCCCTTAAAAATCTTATTTTTGTAGTTCTGTCTGTTACTCTCCACAGATTCTTTAGTTGTTTTACTTTCTGAAGAGTGATAGATGTCCTCCTTTTAATTTCCCTCATTGTATCTCCATTATTAGTTAGTAGTGATCCAAGATATTAAAAACTCTCCTCTTCTTCCAATTTTTCCTCAGTGATACATATTTCAGCTGCCTTGTTTGTTTTGTCAGTTGTCATCAATTTAGTTTTCTTCACATTAAGTTAGCTCTTCACTATTCTTGCGGACTGACATAATTAGTTTGTCCATTCCTTGTTGTGTTGTGGACAGTAATACTTTGTTATCAGCATATCTTCTTACATCTTACATCCTTCCCGTGCCATTAAACGTCACATAGGGCTCGCATAGTTGTCTGCCAAATTTTCCTGTTCTTGGCGAGTTTTTCAACTTTATCAAGAGATGTTATGCCAATTAAACTGGCTTCTCTTAACAATGTCCTCTTTAGAGTTTCACGTGGCCGACCTCTTTTTCTTCGGCATGTTGTGCTCCACTTGATAGCTTGTTTCTGTATTCTCTGATTGTTTCTTCTCATCACATGGCCTACATATGTCCATATTCTTTTTCTGATCACACATGAGACAGGTTGTTGTCTGCTCATCTGTCTTATCTCTGTGCTGTTCTTGAATTCATTTCACTTTATACCAAGTATTTTCCTTAGGCATTTGTTTTCAAAAGAGTCTAATTTCTTGTCTATTTATTTAGTTGATTTCCAGCTTTCATCAGCATATCTAATCTCTGGTATTTCATAACCTCCAATTGTTATGGCATCGTAATACTCTTTGTAATATTCGTCGTAATACAGTCACTGCCCGGAAGAAAAGCAATGGTAAACTACCTTCTGGAAATATATTCGTACCAAAAATCCAAACAGCAACATTATAATAGGTAAAATTCCCGTGCCCATGCCATTAAGCCATACTGGGGATACGGTGTTGGGCCCGTATATTAAATATATAATTATAATAGACCATGAACACGTGGAATATCAAAGCTGATAAGAAAAGAATAGATACTGAGTATACTCCCCCTCTCTCCTGGGCTAGCTTTTTCTCATCACTAGCAGTAAGAGTTTATGCAACTAGGCAAACTAGTATATGGCATTCGATGCATTAAGAACAAGAAATATATTTTTTAAATTAAAAACTAAACATACTGCTGTAAAATGAAAAGCAGATGAACTTCAAATTAGCAAATGACAGAAATAAATATCGCACTCACATCAGCTTGTTCGTCGTCAGAGTCCATGTTTGTTTTCCTTAACGCCGGAATGTCGGTTGGACAGGTTTCATTTAAATTTTCTGTCTAAAGCAATTTCACCGGAATATTGCTGACTAAGACGGTCCCGTTTTGACGAATTTAAAGTTTCCCATTAATATTTTCTACGTCGGCATCAAACAATACATGTTATAAATACATATAATACGTGTAAAAAGTTGAAGGCAATTTTAGTACGTAAATCAATGAACATGCAGCAGCTTTCTATTCAAAGTTTTACAAGCTGTGTTCCTCGAGAGAGCCAAAGGTGTGCATTCAAATTTCGATAGTAAATTTTTTTTCGTTCGTGCTACAGTGTACTAGCAGCTTTTAAAACAATTATATTTGCATTAAAAAACAACAAAAACAAAACTTTCCCGGCACAATATTTACGTAATATGAATTGAGTGAGTGTTTGTCCATAAGTGTATTGAAACAGATAGTTTCGTTGAAAAGTATGTCGCAGACTGAAAAAAAAATTAGAAGCTCTTTCTAATAAAGAATTCCTTATTTTATCACCATAACTACGTAAAAAAGACATTTGATAGCATACACAGAGATCCATTGTAGAGAATTTTAAGTCCATATGGAATACCATCTAAAACTGTCAACATCACTAAGGACTTTTACAATGGATATATTTGTGCAGTCAAGACAGAAGAAGGGATGAGTGAATGGTTCCAGACTGAAATAGGTGTGAAACAAGGATGTATACTGTCTCCTTTACTTTTTGGAATTACAATAGACTTCATAATGAAAAAATGCTGCACAGGTAACACAGGTATTGACTGGGTACATGGGACCCATCTAGAAGATCTTGATTTTGCTGATGACGAAACTCTTATCAGTAGCAATGTGAATTCCGTGCAAGAAAAAAAAAACAGATAGCCTGTCTTGACTGGCTAGCAAAATAGGACTTGAAATTAACAAGGACAAAACAAAAATAATGAAAATTCACCTTAATCAAAATGGAAAAATACACATAGAAGGGACAGATATTGAAGAAGTCAATCAATTTGCATACCTTGGTAGTTACATAAACCAGGATGGTGACACCAGAAAGGAAGTTAGAATCAGAACTGCAAAAGCAGCATCGATCTTCAAGAATCTCGAGAACATATGGAATTCAAAAGTTATACGCACAAAAACCAAGTTAAGACTATTCAATTCAAATGTAATATCCACCCTTATTTATGCATGTGAAAGCTGAAAAACAACTAAAGAAATAGACAAGAAATTAGACTCTTTTGAAAAAAAAACGCCTAAGGAAAATACTCGGCATAAAGTGTAACAAATTCAAGAATAATGCAGAGATAAGGCAGATGACTGAACAACAACCAGTCTCATGAGTGATCAGGAAAAGGAGATGGACATATGTTGGTCACTTGATGAGAAGAAATGATCAGAGAATCCCAAAACAAGCTATCAAGTGGAACACAATAGGCCAAAGAAAAAGAGGCAGACGCGTGAAATTCTAAAGGGGACATTGTTAAGAGAGGCCAAATTAGCAGGCATAAAATCCCTTGATGGGGTTAAAAGGCTCGCCGAAGACATGATAAATTGGCGAACTACTTTGCGAGCCCTATATGACGTTTAACAGCACGGGAAGGATATAAGAACTATGTAAATTACAACTGTACATTATTTCTATAAGAGCCATCCTGGCAAAATATTTTTATGGATAGTTTTGATAGTTTCGAATAGGCATGTTAATTCTCTGTAGTTTTAGTATATTTTCTTTCTTGTAGTTGTTTTGAGTATTTCATATTCACCGAGTGACAGTTCTAAACAAACAGCGCATCTTACAGCCTTCAGATCTTTAATGTACCTATATCTTATCAATTGCCTTTATGTAGCGACAGAAGGTGTTGTTCGTTTGATTTGTGATGTCAAGATGTATGTAAATAAGAAAAAAAAAAACATAGGATTACACAGTCGAAATTACGGAAGGTCAAAGAAATTCGAGTGTTTCGTTGAGAATTGTAGCATACTGTAATATATGAAACTGCAGGACTGCAGCAAAGATGTTATTTACAGCGATTTCAATTACGGATGTTTGCCACTATCGGTGATAAACATGGCAGGGTGGTGTATCTTGTATCACGAAGGTCGATAGTATCGAAGATAACCTGTTAAGAGTGATAGCACGATTATAAAGGCTGGCGAAACAGAGATTTGGAAAATATCCGGAAACACTTAGTAACAAGCATATGCGCTCATACAGTGGTTGGTCGCCACGGTTGTTGAGTCTGTGGAGAAGCTTGCCATTTTGGTCCCGCCCCTTCTGGTCTTCGAGTGTACCATCTTAATCCATTCCCCATCCGAGACAGTGCCATTACTTCAACACCGTAATGGCTTTGGCTGCAAAATAACCGTTTAATAAAAAAAAAAACAGTTCCAAAAATATCAGAATAAGAATGCAGCCTGTATTAACCTTTCATGATCATTGTCATTGCATCCAGTACTAGTCCACGGCGACAGGAAATGGTCCATGGTTTGGGGAAAAAAAAAAACATAGGATACAAATGTGGGATTACTTCATTGTAATTTTCACGAGGAAATCTTGTCTATAGCAAATGTGAGCAAGTTCCTTGGTCTGCCATGAAGACATTTTGTTTTAAGAGTTAAATAATGTAACAGTTCACATGGTGGATGCTTAAATAATATAACAGTTCATGTAGTCTGTGCTTAAATTATGTAACAGTTCATATTTAGCTAGTTAGTTAGTTGATCCTCTTGGGCCAAAGGCGGTGCATAGGGCAGAGGACAAGCCTCTCCATGTCTGGTGATTCCTTGCTACTTGCTTTAGATCTTCGGTGTTTCTGATGAGCATTGTTGAACACTCCTTGATGATAACTCTTCTTAGTGTGTCTTTGGGTCTACCCCACTTTCTTGTACCCCCTGGTAAATGTAACAGTTCATATGGTGGATGCTTAAATAATGTAACATTTCACATGATGGGTGCTTAGATGTGGTTGGTGCTTAAATAATGTAACAAATCATGTGGTGGGTCTTTAAATAATAACAGTTCACATGGTGGGTGCTTTTGGAAGTAAAATTGAGCTTTGTCAGTTGCACCACCTTGATTTTTTTTTTCTGCTAAGTCAGATTAATTTTATAATAATTCCTGCAAGGGTATAAAAATGGTGAAGACAATTTTTTTTTCCTATCAACTAAACAGTAGTGTAATATTTTGTATTGTGCCTTCATCAAACAAGAGAAAAAAGAAAGGAATAGAGAACATAAGCTATAAGCCTCCCTAACAGCTCTCCTGTAGGCCTCTTTGTTGTAAGCAAAATGCATTGCTGCTGAAACATCCATTTGCAGATCATCAGCGATGTTTTGCAGCCATCTTCGCCTTGGTCTTCCTCTCTTTCTTTTTCGCATTATGTACCCTGCCAAGACGGTCTTCTCTAAATTCTTATGACGTTTAATATCTCCAAAATATTTAAGTTTTCTCTCTTTAATCTTCTTTACTAGCTAGCCTTCTTCAGTATTAAGTTCTTGTAGTATGGATATATTTGTTCTTTTTATTTTGTCCATAATATTTGAAGAACACTTCTGTAGCATTTACAATCAAAGGCATTTATGTGTTTCTCAGCTGTTTTGTTAAGTGTCCAGGTCTCACGGGCATATATTGTAATGGGAAAGATGCATGCCCTTAAAAATCTTATTTTTGTAGTTCTGTCTGTTCCTCTCCACTGATTCTTTAGTTGTTTTATTTTTTGAAGGGCGATAGATGTCCTCCTTTTAATTTCCCTCATTGTATCTCCAGTATTAGTTAGTAACGATGCAAGATATTCAAAACTCCACCTCGTCCAATTTTCCTCTTTGATACATATTTCAGCTGCCTTATTTGTTTTGTCAGTTGTCATCAATTTAGTTTTCTTTGCATGCATTAAGATAGAGGTTTTACTCTTCACTGTTCTTGTGAACTGACATAATTAGTTTTTTTCATTCCTTGTTGTGTTGAGCACAGTAATACTGTGTCATCAGCATATCTAATCTCTGATATTTCATTTACTTTTAGAACCAAATAAATATTCATGAAGTCAGATTGTTTTTTTTTTTTGTGCCGTAAATTTTGAAATTTGTTTTAACTTACATTACACTTTAATGTAAACACATCGGAGAATCTCAGCATGTATCTTACCCGTATTATTTATTCATTAATTGGAGAGAAAACTGGAATAATTTTTAGATAGAAAACTAATTTTAAAAAAAACAACAAAAAAACAAAGCAGCAACATGGCTCCTTTGATCGATCATCTGATGAACCGCTTCTATTCAAACAAATAAACTTATTTTTAAGAGGTAGGAACAACCTTATTCATCAGGGGAGCACATACAGTCAGTCCCAGAATGAGTTCGGTTCTCAAATCTATTTGTAAGTCAAATTTGTCTGTAAGCTGGAACATTTAAGTATGATTTGTACATAATGTCAGTAATATAGTGTACAGTGTACCTTTCTGTGCATAAGACATTAAAGAAACCAATGGACCAGTGTAGATTTACAGTGCTTTGATGTGTGCACTTGCCATTATGAACCAGTGCGTGTAACTTGAATTTTTAATACAATAGGCTTTATGGGGGTCATTTGTAACTGGATTGCATGGACATTCATATCTCAGGGGACTGTCTGTAGTTGAAAGGTTTCTCCTTTTGCCTTATTCGTGCAAAAAAAAATACAGGGCAAAGAAAGAAGAGAAAGTATAAATTTACATGTGTGATGTGTAACAAGTAATCACTGAGAATCTGCTGGAAGAAGCAGAGATGTGATCTATAAGAAGAATGATGAGGATGCTGTGGACAGCCATTTGGATACATATGAAGAGATTCTGTACAGCTGAAACATGGAAACAGGGAACTGAAAGTAGACTGAGAGAATTGAAGGAAGATGCCTCAGAAAAAATTGTAAGTAGACTGAGAGGATTTGAGGAAGATGCCTCAGAAGAATTGTAAATAGACTGAGAGGATTTGAAGGAAGATGCCTCAGAAAAATTGTAAGAATACCCTGGGAGGAACACATGACAAATGAGGAAATAACCAAAGGAACAGGCAGCTGAGAACATTATTAAAGAGGTCACAAGGCAAAGGCGGAAATGGCTGGGCCACATACTACAAATAGAAAAAACAAGACACCCCAAAATTGCCTAGACTTGGGCACCACAAGGGAAAAGAAAGAGGGGCAGGCCATTGGGAACATGGAGATGCACAATACAGGAAGAACTAAAGAAAGCAGGGAAGACATGGTTTGGGGTAGCCCAACTTGCTTAGGACAGAACTGGCTGGTGAACCTTTGTTGATGCCTTATGCTCCATTAGGAGTACAGAGGACTGATGATGATGATGAAGAGGTTCTAAACGAGGCTGGGCAAAAGAGAGAAATTATGGCAAAACTCTGAACGTGACAGTCGAGATTTGTAGGACATGTTTTGAGAAGAAGCAGACTGGAACACTTAGCGACAACAGGAAAACTGGAAGGAAACAAAAGGACAGAAGAAGACAAATAAACATATTTGATGAACTAAAAGAGTGGCACAGAGCACAGTCCATAAACATCTAATAGAAAGAGCAAAGGATTAGATGGTTGTGGATCTGTGATGTCCAACATCAGATTGGCATGGACAAGGGAGAGAGAGAGAGAGAGAGAGAGAGAGAGAGAGGAGAGTAAATAAGAATTGGGGAAGTGTTTTTTACTTATTTTGTGACCTGTTTGATGTTTGTTGGAAAGTGTGTTAGACAAATGTTTCAGCTTATTAAAGTTCGACTCTCTAAGAAGATGGCCCTCTTTTAGGCCGCAAGTTCTAGAAGCTTTGTGAGTTTTCAGGTTTTTACCTGTTTTATTTCAGACCTGAAGTTCACTCATACTGCACTGAATTTTGAAATGAAACTGAGCTCTTCATCCACATGGGTCTAATTGTTAGAAGCAACAGTTTAAGCTGTTTCTTTATGTTCTTCCTCACATGGTTAATACAGTTTTAGAAATAACCCCAGTGTGTTGTTGTCAGGACCTGAAAGATTATCCAAGAACTTTTTGTGAAGAGAGATCAGTTTGTGCTGCACCTGTGACTAGCCAAGTCTTGTTCGGTGTTGATGAGATGTTACAAGAGCATATACTGCTAAATTCATTGTATACTCTTAACTAAATGATGAGTTACTATAGGGGTGTAATCTGTTACATCTAATATATACTCTGATCTAATTGATGAGTTGTTACAAGGGTGTAAAAATGTTATGTCTAATATATACTCTTAGCTAATTGATGAGTATAGCTAAGGGTATAATTTTCTTGTTTTCTGTACTGATGAGTATAGATAAGGGTATAATCTGTTATATCTAAAATTTATTCTTAGCTAATTGATGAGTTGTTATAAGAATGTAATCTGTTATATCTAATATATACTTTTAGCTAGTTGTTATAAGGATGTAATTTGTTCAATTTCTTCTTCATTTGCTTCTACCACCAAGATTGCCCCATGATCCTACTGAATTTACTCCTGTGGTTCTTGCGATAGTCTCATTTAGGATGGAGGCTCAGAGCATCGTGAGGCTTGGCCTATATTCTCATTGGGTCAAAGAGGCGGCATTGCATGACACTGTGGTTTTTGTTGCACCAGTTTAGTCTAGAGTTGGACTTTCTCACCGGAAGACCTCGACGTGGTTTGTATATGAATATATCCCCACTGGGTGAAAGGTGGTTGCCCATCCAGTCCAGAGTTGGATTTCTCACCGGAAAACCACAACGTGATTTGGATATAATATATCCCCGTCGGGTGAGAGGTGATTGCCTATCTAGACTACACTGGTCCAGTGTCTCTGACTTCAGCATTTTGTGACCATAGCTGTTACCTTCCTGGTGGTGACCAGGATGGAGCTTTTGTCGAGGACGAATCCTTGCCACAAGTGAGTTTCACCCCTGGGTTAAGCCAGTTTAGGCATATTATCCCAGTATGGGTGTATATAGGACATGACTGGCCTCTAGAGTGGAGGTACCATGATATGCGTAGCCATCAAGTTCCACCCATGGGTTAAGTCTTTTTAGGCATATTGCACCAGTATGGGTGTATATAAGATGTGGCCAGCCTCTGGAGCAGAGGTGCTGTGGTATGAGTAGCCCTCACCATGAGTCTACTGGCCATACCGATTAAACTTCACTCAATCCTTTCCATCACCTTTTCCACAGCGGCACTGCATGGCAACCCTAATCACATTTTTCTTCATTGGCTGGGAGGAATTTCACCCCATGCTCTGCAGCTGAAGAACCTC
Organism: Achatina immaculata; assembly: GCA_009760885.1. NCBI lineage: Eukaryota > Metazoa > Mollusca > Gastropoda > Stylommatophora > Achatinidae > Lissachatina > Lissachatina immaculata. The sequence continues at coordinate 3,448,127 of CM019706.1, read as the reverse complement.
GCCAGCAGCGAGCAGGAGCTTTCCTTCTCCTAGATGAGCTAACAACCAAGACTAATAAGTCTCATCTACCCAAAAGCGTCTGGTTTTCAGGTGCCAGATATTCACCTTTTGCCCCTTCTCCTGTCAGTTTAAACAATTCCACCACAAGAAGGCCAGGAATTGGACTTGGACTGTCAGAGGCTATTTGAGACACACACCATTCATTCCTTCATTCATTCATTTGCATATCCCTCGCAGAACTTTGCCTCCTTAACAGCACTCCTGTAGGCCTCTCAGTTGTGAGCAAGATGGCCTGCTGCTGATGCATCCATTTGCAGATCATAAGGATGTCTTGCAGCCATCTTTGCCTTGGTCTTCCTCTCTTTCTTTTTCCCATTATGTACCCTTCCAAGCTAGTTTTCTCTAAATTATCGTGATGTTTAATGTGTCCAAAATATTTAAGTTTTCTCTGTTTAATCCTCTTTACTAGCCAGCCTTCTTCAATATCAAGTTCTTGTAGTATGGATATATTTGTTCTTTTTTGTGTCCATGGTATTTGAAGAACTCTTTTGTAGCATTTACATTCAAAGGCGTTTATGTGTTTCTCAACTGTTCTGTTAAGTGTCTAGGTCTCACAGGCATATGTTGCCATGGGAAAGATGCATGCCCTTAAAAATCTTATTTTTATAGTTCTGTCTGTTACTCTCCACAGCTTTAGATGTTTTACTTTCTGAAGAGTGATAGATGACCTCCTTTTAATTTCTCTCATTGTATCTCCATTATTAGTTAGCAGTGATCCAAGATATTCAAAACTCTCCACTTCTTCCAGTTTTTCCTCATTGATACTTATATCACCTGCCTTGTTTGTTTTGTCAGTTGTCATCAATTTAGTTTTCTTCGCATTAAGATAGAGGTTTTGCTCTTCGCTGTTCTTATGGACTGACATAATTAGTTTTTCCATTCCTTTTTGTGATGTGGACAGTAATACTGTGTCATCAGCATATCTAATTTCTGGTATTTCATAACCTCCAGTTGTTATGGCATCGTAATATTCTTTGTCTACATATTCTCTAACATTCCTCATTATGTTTTAAGTGTACAAGTTAAATAAGTAAGACGACAGTATGCACCCCTGACGGACCCCTTGTTTTATGTCAAACCAAGTTGTTGTTTCACCATTTATTCTTATTGCTGCTTGTTGGTCTAGATACAGCAGTGATGTTAATTGTATCAAATGTGTTGGAAATCCCATTTTTTCCATTATTTCCCAAAGTTTCTGATGTTGTACACAGTCAAATGTCTTTGAGTAGTCTATAAAGGCTAAATATAGATTCACATTAAACTCTCTGCATTTCTCTATTATTAATCTTATATTGAATATATGATCCTCTTCCTTGCCTGAAACCAGCTTGGACCATATTGGCTTCTTCTTCTATCTGTTACATGTAATATATACTCTTAGCTACTTGCTGTACTGGTGTAACTTGTAAATATTTACTCTTAGCTAATTGACGAGTAGTTATAAGGATGTAATCAATCTGATCTATACTCTTCTGTAGTGGTCACCACGGCCCAGATCTTTGTCTGGGGAAAAAAGAGTAGGATCACTGCCACCTTCCATGCATGGCATAAGAAGAGACTAAGGGTTTGGGGGAATAACCTGTTCATCAGGATAAAAATCATAGCATTACAGAAACATGGAGAAGGAAACAAGAAAATTTTGTATTGTATTTGTATACTTTATCCGTGGCCTATACTTCCAAGGAAGTGACAGGCAAAAATGATGATTCTGACATGCTCTTAGTTAATGATGGGCTTTCATAAGAGCATAAGCTATTACATTTGATTTACACTCTTATTGATGAGTTGTTTTTATAGCATAAGCTATTACTTCAGAAACTCTTAGCTTACCTGGAGCCATTTATATTTTAAAAATCTGCAGGCTTGATTTTACTATTTAGTTGGAAGATGGTGACTTTATGCCGCCATCAATGCTAACAATAGCCATCATGTCATATTCATGGCAGCAGCCATAATTTTTAAAATTAAAAATGTGTTACTGTGCCATGGGTGTTGTTTGGTAGCGTTTTAGAGTTAAATTAGTTCATGTGATGGTACTCGGTCTTTCTGTTGGAAATCTTGGAGTTAATCACTTCAGGGTTTTTTAAAATGATGCCCTGTGTCGTAATCCTCCAAGTGTGGATTATACATTGCAGTCTTGCTGTTTAAATTTAGATTTTCTGGTGCTCCGAGTGTGTAGATATATAATGGATGGTCAAAGCTGTAATGAAATAAAACTCAGTAATAATGAGCATTAAGGAAACTAAACGATTGTCCCTGGAGGTGCAGCCTCAGAGATCCTTAACTGTCATTGGAACATCAGAATTTCGCAGATATAGTGGTGGGAGCATGCAAGAGGAGTGCAGACAGAGACAGGTTGTCTCTGTGCACTTTGAAAGTGCTGACTTGGATGGAAAGGTTCCACCGAGTCCAAGTACGATGGTTAGACAGTAAGTTTGTTTTATAACCATATTTTTTTATATAGTTCTGGTGTGGTGGTTAGAAAGTAAGTTTGTTTTATAACCATATTTTTTGTATAGTTCTGGTGTGGTGGTTAGACAGTAAGTTTGTTTTATAACAATATTTTTTTTCTTCAAGTTATTGTCCAAACTTAAGTTGGTTTCATAATAATATTTTTTAATGTCAAAGTGTAATTGTCAGTAAATTTGCTTGATGACCATGTATATTTGATAGTTCAGTTGTGATGGTTAGATAGTAAATTAGTTTGATGACCATATATTTTTGGTAGTTCAGTTGTGATGATTAGATAGTAAATTAGTTTGAAAACCTTTTTTTTTTTCTAGTTGATAGCCCAGGCATGATGGTTTTGAGAACTTTTTTTTTTTTTTTAAATTCAGATGTTCAGAGTTGGACATTATGTTAGTTTGAAAGACATACATTTTTGACATCACAAGTGTGTTAGCTGGACAGTAATTATGTGTGATAACCATGTTTTTGTCTTATTTATTATCTAACGTTGTTGTATGTTGTTTTTTTTTTTAACTTGAATTTTCCGCAGCTGATACCGTCAAGTCAGATGAGGAGTGGCGTGCTCCAAATTGGTGAAAGATCATAGAAAAAGACTTCTAAAAAAATCTCCACCACCTTGTGAATCTAGATGTTGCTCACTTAAGAGGAGTTACTTCATCAGAGATAAAATTGAAAGAATTTTCTGTGGTATTCAACCTCAAATGGACATTAGTTGCATTGTATTGCTTATCACCTTGCAAGGCCCAACATATCCAACTTCACCCGAGTGTGTTTTTTTGGAATTGGGTTTGCCTTCCCATTGTGTTCTCCATTTTTCGGTCACATGTTGTGTATTATGAGGGGCACTACTGGGAGACAGAATAAGATCGTGGTTTGTCTTAAAATGTCACACACAAATGAATGTCCCTGTGGCTGTGGTGTCCAGACACCAGAGGATATTCTCCAGACCTGTCCAGCCTACTCAAACTTCCAAGCGCAGATCTGACCTGAGGAAGAGGAACTGAAAGGAAAAAAAAAAACTATGGGGCTTCCACTCAGGCCTGGAGAAGATGGAGGACTTGATCAGAGCAGTGGGGCTGCAAATGTAACATGACCATCCTGCACTCAAATGTAGAATAAGAAGAGAAAGGAAGGTCATGGTCGGGCTGTGGTTCACTAGCAGGTAGTCAGTTATGTGTTTCATTCAGTTTGAATACTGCATCTTCACCTGATAAATAAGAGAATAAGGTGGAAGAAACTAAGAAACACACCAAGCATGGAGAAGCAGAGGCCTCAACATAGAGTCTCCTAACAGGAGAGTGGAAGTTAAGGAGAGCTGTTTTCACACGACATATCTATAGTGGAACATTTTTTTTTTAATGTCTTATTAAGATGCCTGCTTCAGTGAGTTTGGTGTTTGTAGTGTCGGTGATGTCACTGGCCCATTGTCTTTCCTAAGTCAGATCATTTCTTGTTCCTCAGGCACCTTTGCGTTCACTAGGGCCATTGTGTCATTTCTCATTCTCCATAGGGATCTGAGGTTGAGTAGAAGACATGTACCTCAGAGTGTGATGTGCATTTACCCAACTTCATCTGTTATCAGATTCTGACTTTTCAGATGTGTTGTTTTACACCAGTATTATCTCTTTTATAACAGTTATCCCAAGTGTAATCATTCAGGACGTACCTAATAAAGATCTTTTATTATCACATTTTTAAAAATCTTGGTAATTGTTTTTATTTGCACATTAGTCCCTATAAAAATTTTTCTATTGAGCATTTTAGCATTTTAGTCATTCATAGCATGGTTTAACTTTGATGGTTGTTTGTGGTTTTAAAGACATTTTATTAAATGCTGACAAGGCTTTGATTATTATATAACATATACACACATTAGATATACATACACGTGTATAAGTTACTTACTTGGAAGTTTGTACAATTTTTTCTTATAATCTTCAAATAGCACATGGTTAAAAATGTTAAATTATTACCATAAGTGCACTTTGGGCAAATTTTAGGAAAATCTACCATGGAAATGGATGCAGGCACTTGGATTGTGTGTGCTGCTGTGACACCAATACTGAAGTGGTAGCTGAAACTAGGAGCCAATCTGATATGGGAGTGTCCTGATTATAGTGAAGCTATTCATTCTGAACAATAAATATTGTCCATAAATTTTCTGATCTCATTCTTTAAATGAACTTCTCAGCATGGTGCATGTACTCCTTAGCATTGGTAAGCGTCTGGATTGTTGAAAGTGGTGTCAGGTGGAGGAAGAACCCTGACTTCAATATCAGTTTGGCAGTATTTGCCAAAAGCACGCAGAAAACAAGGGAAAAGTCACAAATAATAACTCCTGATTGAGGTGAGATTAGCTAATTAAAATGTGGAGAATCTGGATTCAGTAGGTCTCCACTAAAAGGGTTAATTACCAGTGATAAAGTCAGATATATTATTTGTACAACAGTCATAAAAAAAAAACATAAAAAATGAAGACATGTATACGTTTTCTTTATATGTCTGGTTTTGTTTTCCAGTCGAAGGTCTAAAGATTTAAATTCAAGCCAGGAGTCACTCTTTTCCCAAGGAATGCCCCAGGGGTTATCAAACACAAGTTTAACAGATCTAAGAGAGTGGTAAGAGCATAGAGCCAGTCATATGCTGTAAAAATATTTGTTAATATTTCTTCTTCCAGGCATGTGCACAAATCAGGGCTGTGGAGTCACTGTGCTAAACCATGGAATCCTGAGTCCTGTGTTTTTGTACTCTCATATTTTAACTCTTTTGAGTCCAGTTTCTTCATAGTAACTATACTGATTCCATCCTATATTACCTCCAGCTTCATGGTCCTATGCTGAGGAGCAGTTTACAAATTGAAGTTATGTACTGTCTAGTGCAGTGGTTCCCAGAGTGGGCTGTATTCTTATAACTTGCCTGTGTATTCTTATAATTAGCCTTTGTATTCTTATAACTAGCCTGTGTATTCCTATAACTTACCTGTGTATTCTTATAATATGCTTGTGTATTCCTATAACTTGCCTGTGTATTCTTATAACTTGCCTATATATTCTTATAATTTCCATGCATATTCTTATAACAAGCCTGTGTATTGCTATAATTTCCCTACATATTCTTGTAATTTCCCTGCATATTCTTATAATTTGCATGCAGAATCTCTGTATAATCTGTCAACATTTTAGTTCATTTGAGACATCCCGTTGCAATGCTTAAAAATTGTAAATAAAAGTACTGAGGTCATAGATCGAAACATCATGTGGAAATAAAACAGCTGCATTTCTTTCTGTTTCGCAGAAGCAGAGAAATTATGTTTGACGCTGAGGATTTTTATATTTTCATGAAAACAGATGATTTTCCTGTGATTTCTTTCTTTCTTTCTTAAAACTGAACTTGATACATAGTGCAGCCATGACTACATTGTGTAGGATAGGGAGTGGTGTACAGTAGTTTGTTTGAAGCCTTGAAGTGTTGCCAAGAAGAAGACATTTCAGCAATGGTTGTGTAGTCAGCAGTGCAGACCTTTGGCTGAGATTTGGACGCCTCTGTTTTTCTTCCATTTGATCTGGTTACCAACTCCTTTTCCTACATGGTACATTCTTACCAACTCCACCAAAAAGTGCATCAGATGCCCAGAAATCTGACTGCTCAGCCCGGCTTTTCAGAGGAGTCCACAACCATGAGTCTTTGTGTGTTGGCAAGGCTGAACAACAAGGGATGGCAACTGCAGTAAAACTGGTTTAAATAATAAAGGTAGATAGAGGTGTATGGTGTAGTTTTACAAAGTGGCAGAGGGAATGAGTAAAGTGAGGAAAAAAATGAATAGAAAATATGAGAATGTATAAATGAAAAACATACAACATCCGATATTTCAGCGTGAGCCTTTTTCAAGGATTACATGCACAAATGAGACAAAAACAAATAACTAAGTGAAGAACTTATCTTAATATGGCCTCCTCCAGAAGTAGGAAACAGAGAAATGCATGTCCACTAGAAGATGCATAGAGACCACGCGGGCCACACAGAGGATAAGCCGATAGAGCCAGTCGTAGAGAAGAGGTGGAGAGAAAGGAGGAAAACAGGTGGTTGAAGGGGTGGGGGAGGGAACTGTGGCAGTTAAAAACATACTGTTTCACCATCTCCATCTCACCGAGCCTGATACCTGACTTTTTGGGGAACCCCCATTGGTGGCCTACAGACGGGACAAGAACCTCAGGGACCTTTTAGTTCTTAGTCGCCTTAAGACAGATGACACTTTTTATGGTACCAGATATTGCGGACGCCATAGATGCAACACTTGCCCTTTTGTTGTCGAGGCTAGCCGGATCTCCTTCCCTAAGTCCACGTTATCAGTTCAAGAAGGTTTCACCTGCACTTCGTGCATTGTTATTTATGCTATTATGTGCAAACGTTGTGGTATGAAGTACATAGGGGAGACCAGTTTATGCTTAGGAGATCATAATGATATTTCTAAAAGGGCCTGGACACGTGTGGCTAAACATTTTTGCCTTAGCAACCACAGGGGAAAACAGGACATTTCTTTTAGTACGATTCGCTCTTGTTCTGCTTATGTACGATCTCAGAGGGTCCTAGAATAGTGCCTTATTTTCCAGGCTGGTTGTCTCCACCCAGCTGAAATTAACAATGTCTTCAGCTTCCTTTAACTTCTTTAGTTTTCCACCCCCTCCCACTTTTTTTAAAAAATCTACTTTCTTTCTCCTAGCTACCCCTCCCTACCACCACCCTCTTTTCTTCTCTGGCAACATATTGGTGTTTATAGGGCCTTGTCCTGTTCACCAGTTTCACATTTTCTCCCTGCAAGGTGGAGTACCCGTATAGCCCCCCGATCAGGGTGACGTGAAGCCATGGGAGCAGGTGGTGGATGGAATGGGAGAGCAGCTGACAGATAATGTTGGTTATGGTCACCATTCTATGATGGTAGGCAGATGATCTCAATGTAGGGACAATGGCTACGATCACTGACTAGTATAGTCACTGCCCGGAAGGAAAGCAATGGTAAACTACCTTCTGGAAACATACCAAGAAACCCAAGCAGCAATCATGGAAAGTCAAATATGACATTAAACGTCATGATAATTTAGAGAAGACCGTATTGGAAGGATACATAATGGGAAAAAGAAAAAGAGGAAGACCGAAATGAAGATGGCTGCAAGACATTGTTGATGATCTGGAAATGGATGCAGCAGCAGCAGGCCATCTTGCTCACAACCGAGAGGCCTACAGGAGTGCTGTTTGGGAGGCAAAGTTCCGCAAGGGACATGCAAAGGAATGAATGAATGAGGTGTTTATGTTCTTCATAAATTATCCCTCCGCTTCCCCTTCCCCTTCCCCCCCGACACTTTCTCCTGTAGTGGCTATCATGTTTCTATTGCCCTTCCCCCTCCCTCCATCAACCACCTGTTTTCCTCCTTTCTCTCCACCTCTTCTTTACAATTGGCTCTGTCGGCTTATCCTTTGTGTGGCACTTGTGGTCTCTATGCATCTTCTAGTGGACACGCATTTCTCTGTTTCCTACTTCTGGAGGAGGCCATATTAAGATAAGTTCTTCATTTAGTTATTTGTTTTTGTCTCATTTGTGCATGTAATCCTCGAAAAAGGCTCATGCCGAAATATCAGATGTTGTATGTTTTTCATTTATACATTCTCATACTTTCTATTCGTTTTTTCTCACTTCACTCACTCCCTCCCTCACTTTGTAAAACCACACCATACACCTCTATCTACTTTTATTATCTGAACAACAAGCAACAGCTTATTGTCATGAGTTTTAGCGAAGAGGTGGAACAGAATCTCCATCAGATCTCGTTCACCAGCCCTGGAAATTGCATTGTCATGCTGGTATGTTCAGCCTTGCTTCCTTTCAGCCTCTCAACATTAAATGTGCTTTTTGTAAAACAACCATCTTTGTTGCGTTCCTTATTTCATGTATTTAGTTGATGGCATGCATGGCAGGTTAGAGGCTGCAGATGCCATAGCCCAGCATGCAGCACTTACTATTTCCTCCACAATTTACTTGAAACTGTGACATGATGAAAGCATTGACAGTTGTGCTGACAAGTCTCCTATTATATTTTCCACATTAGAAGTTTTCTCCCATATCGGGGCGTATGTTATACTTAAATGGCAGCTCGTAAATTATGCATTGTCATTGGCTGCACACAAAAAGCCAAGTCCCAAGTGTTGCCAGATCAATAACAGCATTTTGCAACCATGTCTAGGAATGAAAACGAAGCCAACTTTGTGATGAAACTGAGTCAAATGGAAAATTTGTCAGTGGCATCCATCATTCGTTTTCATTATTTTGCTGTGTGCATGCATCATTTTGATTTTGATGCAGGATGGAATTTCTGAAACTGGCCTTTGGCCATTTAGTATAGTAAAATTATTTTTTAAAAATGTTTGTAATTTTTTTTTCAAAGAAGTCTTAATTTATGTCCACCTGGTGGCTCCTATAAATGGTTTGGGTATTTATTTTTTATTCTTGGGGGGGGGGGGTTGTGATGGTGTAATTAAATTTCAGATTAAGATGTGGTAATGAAACTCTAAAGAGGACATTGTTAAGCGAGGCCAAATTAATAGGCATAAAATCCCTTGATGAGGTTGAAAAGCTTGCCAAAAACAGGAAAAATTGGCAAACTACCTCGCGAGCCTATGTGATGTTTAATGGCATGGGAAGGATATAAGATATAAGAATGAAACAAAGTTTAACTAATAGGATAGGTATAGTTTTAATTTTTTTTTTTTCATGTGTTTCTGATGCATGTTTTCTTTTGTGGTACAATTTTGTAAAAAGTGAGTTATTTTTTTAGAAACATTTGTGAAAGAAAATAGACTATATTGTTTTTATTTAATTATTTATTAATTTTTTTTTGGAAAGCTGTCATCCGTACAGTTTTCAGAAATATAGTGTGTATTACTGTTTACATATTAGGAGGGATAAGGGGAGGTATGGGTGTGTGTGTGTGTGTGCCCATTGAGAGTAATACATTTCATTGCAAACTACCTTCTCATGTGAATGTTGTAGATCAGAGCTGTACTGCCAGGCCTGTCCAGTTCACATGTGATCTAACTGTAAAAGTGGGCACCTGGCACTGGTCTTTTAAAACACACTTAAGTTTGTAAATGGAGAATATCCTTCATCAGGATGAGAAGCAAAACTGGAGTACAGTTTGTTTTTTTTTTCTTTTATGTTACTGAATGTAGATCTGTAGAATCAGAGAGAACTGGAGAGTTGGAAGGCTCTTAACCATGCTGATGAATGTTGACGTGGCTAAGGGGTTGGCAGTTGTGCTGACATTTGGTCATAGGTGAAGTCAAGAGTCTGTTAAAAAAAGAAAATATTAAAATGTTCGAGGGTCAGACAAGGTCACAATTACTGCAGCCTGCTTCTGTGAAAGGGGATTTCAGTATGGTGCATGCTGGTGTGTAGGAGCAGAAAAATTTATTCTGCTTTAAAGATTCTTCATTGAGGATTTTTAATATTTTCATAAATGCAGATGATTCTCCAGTGAGGATGCATGTAGATTTAAGATGAACTCTTCCTTCCTTCCTTCCTTCCCTCCCTCCCTTAAGGGATTTGAACATACACCCAAAGTCTGAGAATGATGTATGGACATCTTGCCTATTAATTTGGCCAAATCTACACCCCTTATAGTCTGTAGAAATGTATCATTTATGAGGGATGAGGAGTCAAGACAGCAGAGAAATGGAGGAATCAAAGTCAAAGGTTTGGTGTGTGCTCTCTCCACAGCTGTAATTGTTCTTCTTCTTCAGCTTTCTGAGTCATTAAGGCTCATTGCTCCAAATAAAGTTTGCCTCCATTCCACTCTGTTCCTAATCTTCTCTCTCCAGTTGGTGACACCAATTTCTTTTATATCCTCTACTGTGTTGTCTTTCCATCTCTGTCTTGGTCTACTCTTTGGTCTTGTTTCCTTCATCTCTTGTTCATACATCATTTTTGTTTGTCTATTCTCTTCCATTCTTTCTACATGCCCCAGCCAGCGTAGTCTGTTCAGTTTCAAGACATTTATAATTCGTTGAGATTTAAATAAGCTGTTCAGTTCAATGTTCTTTCTAGCTCTCCATTCTCCACTGTTGGTATCCTTTATTGGCCCAAAAATTCTTCTTAGGATCTTGTTCTTAAAGATCTGCAATTGTTGTTCATCTTTCTTTGTTGTACTCCATGTTTCTGATCCATACATGACGACTCTTATTATAGTTTTGTAGATTGTTATTTTGGTGTCTTGGGACAGGATTTTGGATTTTAGCAGGTGTTGCAAGGTGAAGTATATTTTATTCCCTGTCTGTACTCTGATTTTAATTTCCTTGCTTACTGTGTTGCTTCTGTTGAAGGTTATGCCTTGATATTTGTATGTTTCTGCTTTCCTAATAATCATATCGCCAACATTTATATCATCTGGATCATTCTGCCTCTGGTCTCTTGATATTTTCAAATACTCTGTCTTATCTTGGTTAATGGTCAAGCTCACTTTTAGTGCCACATCTGTCAGGTGTATGTAGGTATTGATGACTTCTTATATAGTTTCCTTCACCAGGTCGATGTCATCCTTTCTTCTTTTGCTTTTCTGATTACCTTCTCTAATACTAGCTTGAATAGTAATGGAGATAATATATCACCTTGTTTTAAACCAGTTCTTATATAGATGGGTTCTGACTTTCTTCCTTTATATAGCACTATATTTTGTGTATCCTCCATACATATTCTGGTCAGATTGATTAATTTACTAGGTATCTCAAATTCTTTCATAATTTTCCATAAGCTGCTTCTATCTGTGCTGTCATAGGGTTTCTTGAAGTCAATGAAGATAATATGTACTTCTTTTCCATATTCCCAAGTCCCAAGTAATTGTTAGTGTAATTGTTAGTGCAAGATATAAAAATCATGAGAGAGAGAGAGAGAAAGAGACAAATGCATACATATGCAAACAAACAAGCAAACAAACAAACAAATGTATGTAAAACTATGCCATGTCTTTTTTTTCTAGTTGGTGGCCAAACAAAAGAAAAGTATATACAATTTTGAATGTGCATTTTGAATATTTGTGTTGCATGTAGTTTGTGTTTTCGGCCTTTAGTTGAAACATGTATGTGTGAACTACTTTCATATCATTAATGTACATATTGTTTTCTGTAATGCTGTGAAAGGTTGTAAATGATGGAGTTTTTATTTTAAAAAAATATAAGGATAACTGTCAAGTCTTAGAGGCATAAAGGGGATATGGTTGTGCCCATATTTTCCTTGACCTGTCAGCATTTCTTGAGAATATATAGAATTCAAAAGTTATAAGCACAGAAATCAAGTTAATATTATTCAATTCAAATGTGATATCCACCCTCATTTATGCATGCAAAAGCTGGAATTCAGCTAAAGAAAAAGATGAGAAATTAGACTCTTTTGAAAACAAATGCCTAAGAAAAACACTTGGTATAAAGTGGAATGAATTTAAGAACAACACAGAGATGAGACAGATGAGCAAACAACAACCTGTCTCATGGGTGATCAGAAAAATAAGATGGATATATGTAGGCTATGTGATGAGAAGAAACATTCAGAGTACCAAAACAAGCTATCAAGTGGAGCACAACAGGCTGAAGAAAAAGAAGTCGACCACATGAAACTCTAAAGAGGACATTGTTAAGAGAAGCCAGTTTAGTGGGAATAACATCCCTTGATGAAGTTGAAAGACTCGCCGAAAACAGGAAAACTTGGCAAACAACTATGCAAGCTCTATGTGACATTTAACAGCATGGGAAGAATATAAGATGTAAGATGTCAGCACACTAGAGGATAATGTGGTCGGCATCACGCCTGGCCGCCTTTCTGTCCCCAGCTCCAAAAGTTGGGTACCCATTTCTTACAGCTGGGTGACTGGGGTGCCTCTGGCCAGATTTGTCATGAGAGACCAGTGCACTAACCACTTCGCCACTCTGACACCTGAAGTTTGGTGCTGCATTATTATTATTATTATTCTTGTTGTTGTTGTTGTTAATATGTATGTTGCTGTAGAAAACAGTTTTGAAATGGATGTTAGTTATGAGTGAGTATATTTAAGGATTATTTTGCAGAGTGACTGGCTGTTTTTTTTTTTTACATAAATTTTTAACTTATACTTTATTAAGCCTATCATGTTACAGCTGTCTTGTGTTTGCATGAATGTTAAGTGTATTTGGAGTGTGTTTATTGTCATATCATGCCATTGATATGCTTGGATTCTGTTGCCTGAAAACAGATCTTGCAGTTGTTTGTGTTAGCACGTTTTTCATGGTATGTTTAATGTAGTGGAACAAATTAAATATTTATGACGGTCGTGCACACTACTACAACTACTGCTACTACTGCTACTTACTACTATTACTACTACTACTACTACTACTTACTACTACTACTTCTACAACTACTACTACTACTTACTACTACTAATGCTACTATTACTACTACTACTAATGCTACTACTACTACTTACTACTACTAACACCAATGCTACTGTTGCTGCTGCTACTACTACTGTAATTAATACTAGTACCATTGCTACAGTTATTACTATTATTATGATTAATACTACTACTACTACTACTACTGTTACAGTTAGAGCTTATTCAGGCATTGCTATTACTATTGCAGTATGCTGCAATTTTTACTACAGTTCTACTACTGTTACAGTAATCATTACTACTACTGTTTTTACTACAGTTACTATTACTACTACTATAGTAATTACTAGTATTGCTACAATTACTATTACTGCAAACACTATGGTAAATATACTGTCCAAAAAAAAGAAACGCCTAACTACTGATGACCCAAATTTAGCCATAACTTTGATGTTCTGTAGCTTTTTAAATTGAATGAATAACATTTTCAAAATGCACTCAATAATACCTAAGGGTTTAAACACTCACTTGACAGTTTCTTGCAGCTGTATGATGAGAATTTGTTAGTCCCAGGGGTTCTCAAGTTAGTATGGTGTGTGGCCTCCGCTTGCATCAATCAGCGACTGACATCTTCTGGGCATAGATGCGATCAGATGTCTGATGTGTGCCTGTGGGATGGCTGCCCACTCTTCCTGAGTGCCTGCCACAGATTGCGATGATTGGCTGGAGAAATGTTTTGACGACAAACACATCTTTGCAGCTCATCCCATAGGTGCTCAATTGGATTCATGTCTGGAGACGGGGATGGCCAGAGAAGGGTGAGAATGTTGTTGGCAGTCAGGAACTGTGTGGTGAACCGTGCAGAATGGGGTCTGGCATTGTCCCGTTGAAACACAGACCTTTGCGCAGCCAAAAATAGGACATGGGGTCAAAGAATTTCATTGACATATCGTTGCGCGTTCAAGCCTCCTTCAATCCGCACCAGTGGACTCCTTTCATTGAAATTGATCATTCACCATACCATTACACGTCCACCACTGTGCAGCGGAGCTTCATCAATGCAATTTTGGGCAAAACGTTCATTTGGCCTACGGCAGACCCTTCTCCGCATGTCATGACGGTGCAACAAAAAGGAAGATTCATCACTAAACCAGATATGCCTCCATTCATTGTCAGTTGTCTAGGGCTGATGCTGGCTGGCCCAAACAAGTCAACTTTGACGATGGCATCTCGTTAAGACAGGACCTCGGTGAGGTCATCATGCCACCAGTCCAGCTTCATGCAGTCTATTCCAGACAGTTTGATCAGACACACAGCATCCTTCAAGCAAAGACTGGACACCTGAGGATGCTGTTGTAAACCTGTTTCTAAGGTGATGAACCAGAATAAAGCAGTCGTCAGCTGCTGTTATCACCCTGGGTCATCCACTGTGGTGCCAGTCTTCAGCTGAGCCAGTGGCTTGGAAATGATACTAGAGTCGACTGATGGTACTCTGCTGCATGTTTAAATGCCTGGCAACCTGACTTTGACTTTTGCCTGCTTGTATGCGACCAATAGCAGTGTTTCGTAAATTTTGCGATAGATGCACCATGATTGTCTTTTTGAAAATTAACTGAATTTGTTTGTGTAACCTCATCCTTTTATAGGGTTTCATTTGCGTGGGAAGTGAGTTGTGCTCACCACAAAAATCACAACTTTTCCATAAACGCAACATGAGTTATGGTAAAATATGCATGATTAGCAAGGGCAGCTACCATGCTCTGACTATACACAAGAATAGCAAAATTCACACTAAATCATGGACCTGATATCTTGGTGACTTGAGATACCTGGGGAAAAAATTTTTTTGTCATATAAAAAATGAAGCTTATATAAGCTATTCGTTTCTTTTTTTTTGGACAGTATACTGTTACTACTGTTAGTACAATTACTACTGCTACTACAGTAATTAATACTGTTGCCACTATTACTACTGCTACCATGATTATTACTACTACTATTACTATGTTTTGTTACTACCATTACAACTACAGTCACTGTATGCTCTGATATGATTACATTATCATTATGAACTATGAAATTACTAGTACATCTTTTTTTTTACACATGAATGATGACCTCATCTGTTTTTAATTGCATGATGATTGGACTGTCATGAGTGAGACTTGTTTGTGTTACATACAAATTGCACATTATGGACCATATGGAAGCCCTTATGGTGTCATATATCAGCACTTCCACATCAAAGTTTTATGTATTTATATGCGGTTTGATTATTTGATTCAAATTCCCATTTACATGAATAATATTGAATTTCTAATATTTGTGCTTAAAAAAAATTTTGAATACTAGAATTCAGAACGCTTACATATAATTATTTCTAATGGGCCGCCTAACATTCTCACCATTTCAGTATTTCAGTCAAATTAGATCAAACCAGAAATTGAAAACTAGTAATTCGTAAACGGTATCTTCTGTCTTGGCAAACTTCCACAACTGAAGAAATAAAATCATTTTCAATTTGGTGTCAGGTTTGTAATAATAATTAACGCCCATCACTGTTATTGTCATGTATTCAAGCAACTAGGCGTGTGACTATGAAGATACTGTCCACATTTAAATTGTGTAGGCTGCCACAGAGAAAAGCAGCTTTTCACAATTGTGGCCATATTTTTAAGTGTACTTTCCTGGGAAGGCAGATGTTCTTGGCATTCAGGGGCTGCCCATCACCCAGGATAAAAGGAGATAGCCAGGTGCAACAAAAAAATATTCAAAAGCAAATGAAAAGAATTCTGGGCACCTTGTGGAATTTAAAGATGGTTCCTTTTTGTTAAGTCAGTGTACAGCTTAATCATTAGATTAACCAGATCTCACCCAAACACTGCAAAATCAACAGTTTGAAAAAAAGATTTTGCGACAATTTAAAAAAAACAAACTTAATAAGTCATTTTATGTCATTATCATAGTTTTATTTTGTTTTGTTTTGTTTTTTTTTTCATTATTATAATTGTTCATTTTTATGTACGAGAGGTGATTGATAAGTTCTCTGTATAAGGTACAACAGATTATTTATGGACAACTTTTTTGGGTTATTTCTAACATAGTCCCTTTGCAAGTTTATGCACTTAGTCCAGCGATCCTGGAGCATATGGATCCCTTCTTTTGTAAAAGTCAGCATCTTGTGCCAGTGGAAAGTGGTCTACAGCATGAATGACATCATCGTCTGAAGCAAATTTGCGACCACTGAACTCCTTTTTGAGTTTGGTAAACAGGTAATAGTCCAAAAGGGCCAAATCTGGGGAATAAGGAGGATGTTCAAGAAGCTGGAAGCTGCATTCATGGATGGCAGCCATTGCCACCGCCAACTTGTGATGGAGCATTGTCTTGATGAAAGATGACTCCTCTCATCAATTTCCCTCGACGCTTTTCCTTCAGTTTGACCCGCAGCTGCTTCACAACATTAGCGTAATAGGCCTCTGACTATTCTGCCCTTTTGAAGATAGTCTACCAACAGCACACTTTCTGAATCCCAGAAGATGGAACCCATCACCTTGCCTTCAGACTGAACCACCCCTGCTTTCTTTGGAGGTGAGGATCCATGATGTTTCCACTGTTTTGACTGTTCTTTGGTTTCTGGTTGAAAATGATGAACCCAAGTCTCATCCATAGTCACAAATTGCTGAAGAAACTTTTCAGGATCTGCAGAAAAATGGCCAAGATTGTCTCTTGACATGTTGAGATGCTGTCGTTTGTGATCAGCTCCAAGAAGTTTCGGGACCCATCGAGCAGAGACCATTGTTATTTAAAGATCATTGTGAATAATGGCATGAACGTGTTCCTGGGAGATGCCCAACTCAGTAGCAATGTACTAGAATGTATAAAATAGGAAAAAAGTAGGAGCAGCTTTTTTTTTCCTATTTTATACATTCTGGTATCACAGCTTTACTGCAGTGCTTCGTGTATAGTTGTATACTTATACACTAATTATTGAGTAGCAATGTACTGCTCAGTTAGTCATTGATCCTCCATTATCATGTCATTGATTCTGCTGGTGGTTTCATTGGTGCTTACTGTTCTTGGTCTTCCTGGACGGGGATCATCTTCCAGAATCTCCCTTCCATGTTTGAATTGTGCTGCCCATTTCTTCACTGTGTTGTAAGAAGGGGCACTCTCCCCATGAGTCTCTACCATATCCTCATGGACATCTTTCGATGATAAGCCCTTGATGCAGAGGTAACAAATGACTGCTCGTTGAGAAATTTTATCCATTTTCTCAATTTCTGCCACCCTTTACCACTTCAGTAGCCTGTAAAAAAAAATTGGTTGCAGTTAATTTCTTGAAACTTGGTGTTTAATCTTACATTAATCTGGTCTACAAATGCACCTAATATCAACTGTGTGTTTCAAGTATTTTTACCTTATGCCGAGAACTTATCAATCACCCTTCTTATATTCCTCTGATATTCTAAGCCTCAGTAGTAGCTAATATAAAAGTATATTAGTTTAAATTTATAGAAATATATTTCCATATATTTCATATACATTTGTTTATATCTTATGTAACAGTGATGATGGCACAAAAGAAGATTCTCCATCATATAACTCGAGCAGTGGGAGTCGAAGTGGATCTCCAGACAAGCCACTTAGTGCCTCTGATATCCCTACAGCTCCAGAGAGCGAGGAGGGAGATCCAAGCTTCATAGATTCTGTAGTTGATAATGGGTCTGGGTGCGAGAAGAAACCACTGTTGGCTGAAGATAATTACGAAATGAGTTCCAGTTCCCAAGGCATACGGGAACGTTCCTTTGAAAGATCATTAGACAATATTTTAGGTAAGGAGTTGAAGGTGTGAAGCCAGTGTGTTGTTTACATTCTCGTTCAGTTGCAGTGTAGACTCCAGTATCATGCCAGCTTTCAAAAGCATTGTTTCTGTTATCGCATTAACTATCAGTTCACCAAATCATCCAAGATGAACAATACATCATTTGACAAAGAAAATGATTGAACAGCTAAACCAGTTACAAGTATCTTTCACTTACAAAGCACCAGCACAGTGAATTTATGCATGTTACAGCATTGAAAGAAGTGAAGCTGTTGACAGTCTTCAAAAACAGGAATGAGGAAAGAACAACTCGTATGCTGATGTCGCCAGACATGGTGAAAAAGCTGACTCATCTGTAGAAAGCAAGATGCAGCATAGATTACAAAGACAGGCAACAGATACTTTAAACATGTCATCACAGAGCTAACCAGAACATAACAAACCATAATTTTCAGACTCTGAACAGGACATTACAGTCTACAAGTCCATTTGTAGAAACTGAAGGCTGCCTAATCCGCACTCTGCACATGCCAGAACAGTCACCAGGACATATACATATTGCAAAGCTACATTCTCTACAGAGTGCTCCTCTGCAGAGAGCTGCATTCTCTACAGAGTCAAAACTTGGCCCCAGGAAAAGAGTAGAAAGATAAAACTCCCGTTTTCATGCCATTAAAGCATACTGGGGATACAGTGTTAGGCCCATATTTCCATGACCTTTGGCACATGAAAATGTGATATGGGCAATATCACACCTGGCAACATTTACCTTCCTGGATTTATCTGGTGCCCTTTTTTAGAGGCAGGAAAAAATATGGGTAGGACACTATGGAGCATGCATGAAGAACTCCCAGTAGCAGTGATGTTCATGAAAGCATCCCATGTTCTTGTCTGTTTGGCTGAGCATATAAAACTGAACAAAGTAGAAGAAAACAAGATCATCTTACCCAACATCTTGCTCAACAACCAGCAGGATAGCCAAGAGACAGCCATTAGAAAATTGTTGTCTTTATCTTGTTTATGCTTTTCTACTACAGATAAATGCTCAGAGAAGTCGCTAGATCTGAACCTGTCAGTTGATTCATGGAACTCTTCAATGCAGGAAGGAGGGAAGTCTCCTGACCAGCAGTCAGGAAGCAGCGGAACCAAAACCTCCAAATCTGAGAAAAAGAAGTATCGCTGGTACAATGTAAGTAAAACGTTCTGTAATTTTTACGCTGTTATTGTAATTTTAAATCCTCTGTTGAACCATGAAAAATTCTACTCTTGGGTCAGCTGCTTAATCACTAAGGGTGTGCTCCATGGAGAGGCGGAGTAGTGGCCCTTTGTGTGTGTGTGTGTGGGGTAGGGGGGTGGGAGGCACAGTTTTATACAGAATTGTTAGTCTTGCCTGGGGTGCAAAACACTCTGGAAACATTGCCGTGCTGATCTTAGCTTTCAAGTAATTTACAAGAGGCCTTCATGAGTTTTTTTTTCCCTTTTTTTTATGTCAGATTTGTTTTTTTCACCCCTGTGAGCCGCCAAGTGAATTTATCAACATCTCATTTTATGAAACAGATTTTTACATCAGTATCCACTTTTTCAGTCAAATACAGCCATATGTGTAGTATACTTTAGTGTGCCTCACATTGCGGGCATATAGTCTCTTTTTTTTTCACAGAATAAGTGAATAAATAGAAGCAGCTCCATATATGTGCTATACGTGTTGTTGTATATTCAGATTTACATGTTTTTATATGTGTTGTAAAAAGAAGAAAAAGGGGCAGACCGCGGGAAACTCTGAAGAGGACATTATTAAGAGAGGCCAAGTTAACAGGCATAAAATCCTTTGATGAGGTTGAAAGACTCGCCGAAGACAGGAAAAATTGGCGAACTACTTTGCGAGCCCTATATGACGTTTAACGGCACGGGAAGGATATAAGATATGTGTTGTAGAAACAGTTCTCTATATAAATGTTGTATAGTTGTTTTATAAAGACAGCTCCCTATATGAAAGTTGTATACTTGTGCTGTAGAGACAGCTCCCTGTATGAAAGTTGTATACTTGTGCTGTAGAGACAGCTCCCTATATGAATGTTGTATACTTGTGCTGTAGAGAGAGCTTCCTATATATAAATGTTGTATACTTACAATATGGAGATAGCTCCATATATGAGTGTTATTTACCTGTTGTTGTATAGGCAGTTACCTGTACAAATATTATGTACTTCTGTAATGGAGATCACTCCCTATACAAGTATTATATGCATTTTTCATAGATACAGCCCTCTGCTTCATTCATTCAGTCCTCTGTACTCCCAGTGGAGCATTAAGCATCAGCAATGGTTCTCAAGCCAATCCTGTCTTGAGCAAGTCAGGATACCTCAGACCATATCTTTCCCCACTTATATATATATATATATATATATATATATGTTACATATATTATATTAGTGATATTTACCCATTTTAAAACAGGTTAAGAAATTTCACAAGGGATTATTTTAGAATTTATCCTGTTGTTTTGAGAAGGCAGTTTGTTGACCACTACACTACCCTCACACTCATTCAGATGTTTTGTAGATTGAATATTTATCCCATAAAGAAACATTTTTGTCTCAGATGAGTTCTTAAAAAAAAAATTGCCGATCTAATTACAATACTACAAAATATCTCTCTCTCTCTGAACCTTAAGTGCCCAGGGCACATGGGGCTTCCGCAAGGGTTTTCCACAAATGTCTGTCCTTCGCCTTTTTTTCTGCTCTTGCCCAGGTGAGCCCTCTATTGCTCAACATCCTTTCTGTTGTTCTTCTCCGTGTCTCTTTTGGTCTACCCTTGCTTCTGTTCCCCTGTGGTGTCCATCTTAGTGCTATTTTTGGTAGTGAGTTGTCAGTCATTCGGAGCACATGTCCCAACCATTGCCAGCGTCTTTCCTCAATAATTGTTGTCAGTGGCTTCATCTGCATTTCTGCCAATAAGATGTTATTTCTCATGGTGTTTGGCCAAAATATTTTTCTAATTCTTCGTAAACATTTAGTCTGGAAAGAATTCAACTTGTTTTCTATGGTTTTGGTGATTTTCCAGCATTTACTTCCATAGAGTAGTACACTTAGAACATTACTCTTAAATATCCTGATTTTCATATTTATGCTTAGTTTTTTTGATTTCCATATATTCTGCAACATTGCAAAAGCCTGGTTTGCTCTAGTAAGTCTGCTGTTGATGTCCTCTGTGCTGTCTCCATTTTCTACTACTCTGCTGCCAAGGTATACAAATTCGTTGACCTCCTCCACTAACTTGCTATCTACTCTGAGTACATTTCTGTTGTTCACATTTTGCTTCATTAACTTTGTCTTTCCTACGTTGATCTTTAGTCCTATGTTGTTTGCATTCTGAGTTAGCTTGTTTATTTTATCTTGCATATCTTTGTGACTGCTTGATAATAGACAAATGTCGTCCGCAAAGTCAAGGTCCTCCAGCACTGTGTCATGGGTCCATTGTAATCCTCTGCGTTTGTCTGATGTTGCCTCCTTCATTAACCAGTCTGTTTTTTCCCTTGCTTCCGTTTCTGTATGTTTCACGAAATATAGTGAATTATAATTATTAATGCT
This sequence comes from Achatina immaculata, assembly GCA_009760885.1. NCBI lineage: Eukaryota > Metazoa > Mollusca > Gastropoda > Stylommatophora > Achatinidae > Lissachatina > Lissachatina immaculata. The sequence goes on along the minus strand of CM019706.1, from coordinate 3,426,776 downwards.
TGTGATTATTATTTGTGAAGTATGATAGGATAGTGTAATATACTGTGATAATATGATGCTGTATTTAATACAGTAGTTTTAAAAATATTTTTGCTGTATGTTAACTGGACTTTAGAGTTGATATTTATGTTAATGATGAACTTGAGTGTCGCTTATATCGATTGTGCTGGATTTTTTGTGGATAATTTTAAAAATTAAATATTTTAAATCGTATGAAACATTTGTTGAATTGCGACTAATTTTTTTAGGGAGTAGACGGTGTCAGTTAAATTGATTGCAGTGTTTTCGAGACTGCATTTATGGTAAAGTCATGCCAGTGTCAGCTGTATAATATCTTCAAGTAAAATTTAAACAGATATTGAATAACATGTTATGTAATGCAGATACTAGGTAAATGCATGTAGCCATGTACTTTTGGAAAAGAAAAAAAGAGAGAATGAGAGAAAAATATTTAAACCAGTTGACCAGGTAATGCAGAAATAGAGAAGGCAAGAATAGATAAGCTTGACTGCGGGCTTTGAACTCATTTGACTGGGAATGTGTTCCTCATTACACTCAGGGGATGCCCATAAGTGTTCAGCCTTTGACATCGAGATGTTCTTTAGTGTTATTTTAGAGAAATGATTCCAGTGTTGTGTTGGTTGTGTATTGCATGTGATTTAGCATATAGTTAGGATTTGCATCCAGTGCTATAGGCTACATGTAATGGTCATGTGTGGTAGGTACTTTGTAGAAAGTTACTTTGCGATTGTTTGTCAGGTTGTTGTTTGATGGATTTATATGTCTGGTTTGTCTATTGTGATGAGGCCCTCTGGTTTAGCTGTTGTTGATAGTTGGTCAGCCTTGCCGTGTCTGTCAGCTCCAGCATGACATGGACAGTATATCCATGTGATGTTTTTGATGTGCGATTTATCTGTTATTTCTAGTTATTACCTTCTTGTGGCTTTGTGTTCCACTTTTCTCAGTAGCCTTTGAGAATCGGTAATGATGGTGATCAGTACGTTTTTTGGGTCACCACCCATTTTAATGCTTGTGTGATGGCATCTATTTCCATCTGCATATTTGAGCATGTGTTGTTATACACTCTGGCCATGAGTTATTAAATAAATTTGTTATGATACTATCAAATTTGATTCAAAATCGCATTCGCCTGTAAGATTTTTATGCCGAGTTGTCATTATTCTGTGAAACAAACAGATTAGTTTTAGAAAAACATAATTTGTTACATTTCTGTGTTATAGAAGTTACAAAGCAGAAGTTACAAAACTACAAGTTATTTTTGTTTTTCTGTGAGTTTTGATTACAAAGTTATCTTTTGGCGTTGAAGCAGTAAAGCAATATTTTACCTGGTCTTTGCCATATGTTGTCAATCTTATCTTTATTCAGTAGCAGTGGTTGTTATTGTCGGCATAAAATGTTAATCGGTGTCATTCATTATGTCACTGTGTCAGCTCCCCAGTGTAGGCTATGGATGTATATGTGTCGTAGATCAATATGTGATGAAATATAAACGAGCTCAGCCATGAATTTGGCATGCACACCCGGTAGTGATGAAGTAGCATATGAAGAAACCGGGTTAAAACCCTCAGGCGAATAAACAGTGAGGTTGTGTGAGGAATTTGAAGGAGAGTGGAACTGAAGGAGGATAAGTATGAGAGCAATTCAGGGTGGAGTTACTTGGATGTATGGCTATGTTAATACAGTGAGTATAGAGCTTGTACTGATGCCGTGTGAGAAGGGAAAGAGAGGCTGGGTTGAAAGGAATGGCAAAAGAAATAAATGGCGTCATGTCAAGGGACGTACAGCCTTGTATGTTTACTTCTTCATCATCATCATCATCATCATTATTGTTAATGTTATTACTTTACAGCTTCTGCTGTTGCTGCTGCTGCTGCTGCTGCTGCTGTTGTTGTTGTTGTTGTTGTTGTTGTGTTGTTGTGCAGCTTCTGAAAATGGAGAGGTCTACCTGCAAGGTGTGGCAAGCTGAAACATCTGTAATAATGGCTTAGATGGAAGAAAATCTGTGTACACAGATGCACTACGGTGCCCGTCTTTATAAACATGTGTTTGCAGAAATCATTGTAAGCAGCTCTGCATCCAGCACAAAAACTGTGCTTCAGAATTTGGACAGTATCAGCCACAGTGGGTGCAGGGTTTCATTTCCAAAAGATAAATACGTTAAAAAAAAAACTAACAAACTACCAAAATTGTGGTTATTGCCTGATGATTTTTTAATAAATAATTATTATAGATTATGCAAAATGTGAACTACGTATATCTATTTCATAAAAAGTGTAAAATGACTTCTTGAAATGTGCAAAATGAGAAGTATATTTATTTCATTAAATGTGCAAAATGAAAATTATATTTATTTCATGAAAATTCACTCATGTGTGAAGCTGCCCCAAAATTTTTTGTAAAAAAAAATTGATTTCAGCTGTTTTGACAATATGGAATCCAGACTACAAAGTTCAGGGAGAGACTTTTTAACATCATTAGCTCTCAGGGGAGTGCTGAGTACTGCCATGTTTCAGAACTGGAATTTCAGTGCAGTTTTCATAACTTTGTCCCAGCTTTAAAACTATACACATTTTGCTTGGCGGTCAAGATGAATTGCTTTCATTTTTTAGCATTTCACTTGCCATTTTCACTGCATACATGACGAGTTAAACATGGATTTTTAATTTAAACAAAAAAAAAAAAAAAAGACTGCATCGTGGGTAAAAAAAGTATCATTTTGTAATACAATCCCATGTGGTAGAGAACTCTGGTTCTCCAGATTTCTTTTTTTCCTATCCGCATGTCCTTTATGTTTTTGTTTGATTAAGGTGTAAACTGAAACATTACAAGTGTGTGCTCGTTAATTAATGAAGCCATTTCTAGTTCTGTTTTAAATAGTCTTACATTTTGTTGTCACAGCTCTACTTCTCTGTGTATCTGTATATTATTTTTGTTCCATATGTGTCGATACCAGGTTTTTTTTTTCAGGTTTCCACCCACTTGCCTCCCAGGGCACTATTTACCCCCTCCCCCCCATTCCATTCCCCCATACATACACACGTCAGTTGGTTCTGATGCAATCTGCCTGCTCCCTTGCCCTAAACACCACCACCACCCATCTTCCAGGATCTTTTCTCTCACGCACATACCATCTTCCCCACACACACATACACACATCCCTGTGTATAAGTTACGACATTAAAACATAAAGAGAGCATGTAGAAGAATGGAGCATATTATGAGGGTGTGTCAACACAGTAACCTTAAATTTACTCAGAAAAGTCTAAATCAAGCAGTAGGTAATTATAGCACAGGTATGTTACGCCATGCTTCAGTAGGTGATTATGTGCAGAGACACATCAGCCATTTTGAAAATATGGTGTCAGCAGGCCAGATAAAAGATGGCCACTCCCTTTAAAGCATGCATGAGAGAAGAACAGCATACGGTATGCTTTCAGATGTTTTGAAGCTGAAGGAGGTGGCTTTCTGTGATGTATAGTCACTGAAGATGAATCATCATCAGTCCTCTGTAGTTTCAGTGGCACATAAGGCATCAGCAAAGGTTCTGCAGTCAATCCTGTCTTGTTCGAGCCAGAATACCTCAAACCATGTCTTTCCCGCTTCCTGTAATTCTTCCTGTATTCCATGTCCCCCAGTGGCCTGCCCCTCTTTCTTTTCCCTTGAGGTGTCCAAGTCAAGTCAGTATAGGGGCATCTTGTTTTTCCTGAGACAAATTGCTTCCAGCCACAGACAAAGTAAGTCAGCAAGGAGTGATGACTTTCTCCCTCCTTGGCTGAAACCAGAAAAGCTCCATACATCTCTTTTGGCTGGTTGATTGATGCTAACACTCTTCCGGGACTGTAAAGACCCAATCTTGGAACATTATATGCCCAGTGGAACAACTATCAGTAACCAAGCATATTGTGATCTGCCTGAGAACCACTTAAATTCTGCAATCAGGTCAAAATGTTGCAGTTTGTTAAGTGTGTTACCACAGCATGATAATGTACAACCTCACACAGCATGTGCAAAAGCTCAGAAAATTATGAATTTGCATTTTGAGTGTCTTCCAATTCCTGCATATTCACCTGACCTCACACTGTGTGATTGCAGTGTGTTTGGACTCCTCAGAGAGCCACTAGATTGAAAAAAGTTTAGTATTGATGAAGAAATTAAAGAGGTGATTCACGGGAAGGATATAAGATATAAGATAAGATAAGATAGTTGACAATGGAGGCCAGTCAGAAGATTTTTTTTCCCCTCAAGAAAATCTTGGAATTGATGAACCTGTGGCAAACCTGCCTTGAATGTTGTAGGGACTATGTTGAAAAGTGATAAGGAGTTTTCAGTTATATTTGTACATTTTATTAAAATTAAAAAAGCCTTAAAGTTACTTTTTGTACTTAATTTTTTTTTTTAGAAATCAAAGAAAGACTAGAACTATTGAAACCAAAAAAGGAAAGATTAAACATCATAATAACAAGACAACTAAAATACTAAGAAGCCATAGAAATATTATACGCAGTAAAACCCTACTTGATGCCAAAAGCTGATGGGGGAAAAAAAAGCAAGGGGAATACAATGTATCCAAAAGGAGGAATGACATTAGAAGATGGCCAAGTACCCCGTGAGAGCAGAAGACCAGTCATGTTTGAGGTCTGTTGTAGCCATCCCCTATGGTGGATAAAGTGCACAAGATGATGATTAATATTTCTCTCTTAGAAATGGCACACTTGCCTAAGAAGAGATATATTATGCTGTATTTATATTAGAACTGTCTTCAAAACCCGAAGACCATGCAGATAAATTTGCTTGAGAATTTAATTTGTTTGTTACAGCAGACAGCCCACGTCAAGAAGACGGTATCAGTTTCCCTAGGGTAAAAAAAACTGGATATATTCACCAGTTTTTTTTTTTTTTTTGCTGTAAAAATAAGACTGAGCTTTATAACAGAAAAGGTATTTGAGGAAAACATTGATAAAAATTTGGAAACATAATGGGAAAGCTGATTAAGAAATAGGAAAATTCAAGATGTTAAAACTTATTTAAAGCAAAAGTAGAGACGGCTTTATTAGATAATAAGTAAATGTTAACTAATAAAGCTGTTCCTGCTTTTGTTTTAAATAGTTTTAGCATTCTTTTTGGTCACAACTTTACTGCAGTGGCTTTGCGTATGTTTATATATTTAGTCATAATACCCAGAAACTTACTTTTCATATGAAGATTCAATAAATTGTGAAAGTAAATGATGTAAAACTGGAGGCCAGACCAAAAAAACAGTTCAGAGATGGAAGCTTGTTGGTCATGTGATGCACATGGTAAAGAGCAGATAACTGATACAAGAGCAGACTGAGGTCATCATGGAGTAAGAGAACAGAGTCAGCATCCTGAACCATTCAGAGTGCACTAAAATGAGGAACTCGTGAGAACTAATCTTTCATGGGGAAATGGTAACAGTGAAATAGGAAAAATTCTCAAACCAGATCAGGTGGAGTTATGATGATGATGTTAAAATATTAAAGGTCGTCACAGTTACACATTAGACAAGTCCATAAATGCACCTGTGGAGGAAAAATGTCAGCATAGTGTATGTACTCCATAGCACCAAATGATGATGGTGAAGGACACTTTTACAGCAGACAGATGGGAACTGAGGTCTAGCCTAACAACCATAACCAGTATTGCACTAAGAACAATCTTCAGTTACAGCAGCATGGAAAGACAAATCCATTGTTTCATTTCTTATGTTGAGTATATATACTCTTCAATTTAGGTTCCTGAAGAAAATTGTTGGCTGAAATATTAGTTGTTATTATTATACCCTCATTCTGATGCTTTTCACATATACCTCTTTCTTTTTAATGACAGTTAAAAAAAAATGTAGAGGTAGAGGCCTTAGAGGCACATTTCCTTGACCTGTCAGCATCACACCTCATGGGTGAGTGGGGCGCCTCTGGCTGGATTCAAACTCCCGACTTTCACCACGTGAGACTAGTACATTAACCACTTTGCCACTCAAGTGCCCCTTTTTTAATAAAAATTCCATACTGTGCTAAAAATGAGAGTCCTGAAAAGTGAGGAAAAGAATATTACAATACTGTACAGAGCCATTATTGCTACATGGTTATGGGACTTGGACAGTTTACAAGGCAATAATTCATTCATTCATTTGCATGTCCCTTGCGGAGCTTTGCCTCCCTAACAGCACACCTGTAAGCTTCTCGGTTGTAAGCAAGATGCCCTGCTGCTGATGCATCCTTTCGCAGATCATCAACGATGTCTTGCAGCCATCTTTGCCCTGGTCTTCCTCTCTTTCTTTTTCCCATTATGTACCCTTCCAAGACGGTCTTCTCTAGGTTATCATGACATTTAATATGTCCAAAAGGTTTAAGTTTTCTTTGTTTAATTCTCTTTACTAGCCAGCCTTCTTCAGTATTAAGTTCTTGTAGTATGGATATATTTACCAGGCAATAAATAAACTGGAAATGTGGTTTTGGAGAAAAGACGCAACAGATAGCCTGAACAGACATAGAAACAAAAGAAAAGGCTCGGAGAAGTTTCAGAACAAAGAAAACAAACCAGTTAAAATTGTAAGAAGAAGGCGGTCAAAGTTTCTTGGGCATGTCAGGTCTTGGTAATGACTGAGATTCGGGGGGGGGGAGGGGGGGAAAGGAGAGAGAAGCCAAGAGAAAAAAATGTCTTAGTGAACCAAGTGGGATTGGAAAAAAAAAAAAGAAAAAGCATTTGAATTGATCAGAAATACCAAAGATCACAGAAGAGGGAGAAACGTGATCACCAAACTCTAGCCTATACAGTGAGTAATGAATGTCACAAAGATAATTATATATTCTCTGTGTTTAATTTTAATTTTTTGTCATATGTTATGGGCCATTTAACTGTTATATATATATTATATTGTTTTTGATACTGTGAGCAGTAAAATTGTTCTAAGTATTCTTTGTTACTTGTTTTAGATACTATGTTAAATTGTTTTTTGAAACCTTACATCTTACGTCCTTCCTGTGCCATTAAATATCATATAGGGATCGCATGATAGTTCACCAAGTTTTCCTGTTTTCAGTGAGCTTTTCAACCTCATCTAGGGATTTTATGCCTGCTGATTTGGCTTCTCTTAACAATGTCCTCTTTAGAGTTTCACGTGGTTGACCACGGGGTATTTAATTGTTTTAGATGCCATTGACAGTTTGATTGTTTCAGACATCGTATGCAATTTAATCATTTAGATACCGATGCTGTGAAATTACTGTATTTTAGATACTATTAATTATTTGTTTCAGTATACCATTGCAAGTTTAATTGTTGACACAGTTGACTGTTCAATTATTTTGGATATTGTGTGCTGTTTAATTGTTTTAGGAACCTTGTCAGTTTTATTGTTTTAGACACTGTTGACTGTTTAATTATTTTAGATACTGTGTGCTGTTTAATTATTTTAGATACTATTGCCAGTTTAACTGTTTTAGATACCATTGGCAGTTTAATTGTCTTAGATACCATAGACTGTTTGTTCTGGGTAGTGTGGATTGTTTAACTGTTCAAGGTGCAAGCTACTGCTGTTGACACTTACTGCCACACTCACAAAGTTTTAATAACTGTAACATTCAAACTTGGTGGTATTAGCATAGCGTGACCTGCCTGTTTGTTATTCTCTTTCCTATTGCGTTGTATGGATTGCAGTATTCCTCTTTAAAAAAAAAAAAAAGGTAGGTAAGAGAGACTGCTCTAGTGGCCTTAAAGTTAAATATTTTGTCACTGGCTTAACTATGTTTAGATTGATGAATTGTAATTTTTTTATTTCAGTAACTGAAATAGTTCATGTTAAGAATTTTAATTCCTAAGAATTTTAATTCCTGTTTTATCAGTTTGTCTGATGTTGATGCAGGTAGAAACTTGATGATTCTGATTGTTATGATGTTTTCAGGCAGTTCTGGTCATTTCATTGCAGTTATATTTTGTTATTACTGTTTTATTATATTTAACCATACTTGTTGCTTCCATGTTTTTTTTTCTTTTCTTAAAAAGTGAGTATGATCTCATTTTTCTTTGTAACTGCTGTTTTGTGAGGCCAGTTAGTCCTCACTAAGAGGCCATTTAGTCCTCACTAAGAGGCCAGTTAGTCCTCACTAATGATACGGTTTCATACTTGTTCTGCCTGTGATGATAGTACAGGTCACAATAACAGTCAGGAGTCCCACATTATAATGTGACACATGAGTTGTTTTTTTGGTGTAAGTACTGTATATATAAAACTGAGTATAAATGTACATAAAGCAACTGCAGTAGAGCTGTGATAATGAGATATAAGGCTGTTTAAAGCAAAAGTAGGAAAGTTTTATTGATTAATGAGCACACAGTTGGAACATTTCGGTTTACACCTTAATCATACAAAAACATGCAGGACAAAGAGATAGAAAATATTAATTTACATCAGTGATATACAACAAATGAGAACGGGAAAAAAATAATAGAAAAAAAAAATGGAGCACTTAGCTGTAATGTGCAATAAGCTGTGTCTCTAAGAGTGCACATGGTGGAGTGTTGTGAATGTTTAAATGAAGACTTGCGAGGTGTGACGCCAGTCTGACTTGTTGGTGGTACAGAGAGAGTAGGGAAAGGAGAGAGAAGGCTGTAGTTGTTGCCAGTCTGAGAAAAAGGTGGATGGAATAGATGAATGTGGTTGGGACAGAGGGTTTGTAATATACTGCAGTGAAGGTCTTGGAATATCAGTTATAGGTGAGTAAAGAGTGGACATGAGAGCTTAGCATTGTGATGTTGTGTTCTCTCTGTTTAATTTGGCATTAAAAGATTTGTGCAGTTGGTTTGGGGTTTGGCCTACAGACATGGCAGTCTTAGATGGAATTTGCTGTTGATTGTAGCATGTTATATACTTGTGCCGTAAAGGATTTATATGCCTTTTCCAGAAATGTTAAAACACCGGTTAATTAATGGTTGAGCCAAAAATGTGAAACTATTGAGTTTTATTATTTTGAATAATACTTTATCATATCTGGTGTTTGGTGTGTTCAGTAGGGGTTTAACAGTTGTGCACTTTCTTTATTTCTCCTAAAAATGGGGGATGGGGGTTGGACAAGAAAGCACACACTTGAAATCACTAAGAAAAAAGAAAATAAAAAGATTGACCAGCAGTTACCGATAACTTATTACAATTCACATGTTGCAATCAGTTCTTTTTTTTTTTTCCCAGTGCATTTATAGAATTCTTAGCAAAACAGCTAGTTTTTCATGCTATTTTAAATTGGAACACTATAGTATAACACAACATAATATTACATTTCTGAAAGTTGAAAAGTCTCGAAGTCTCGATCTCAGCAAAAGGTCAGGTGCACAGAAAGGACTGGGTAATGTGAGAATTTTCTCGGATAATGAATTTTTATCATCCAGTAGAGAAAATGTCACCAAGCGGAGTAATTTTTTTTTTTTTTTTTCTGAATAAAGTGACAGAAGGTTTTAAAAAATGGGTGTGGTTTTAGAAAACTAGTGCATCGCATTTGTAGTTTTGATGTGTGTACTCATGAAAACCTTAGTGCTTTCTTATAGATCCATCACTGCACCATATAGAGCTAAAAGAATCTTGCAAGGCATTGTGTGACAGGATTTCTCTGTGGTTGTGAGCTGCTAAAAAAAAAAAGTTTTGTCTGGTTATGGTATAATGGAGTGACTATCGTTTATAGTTTAGGGCGCGCAGATCAGTTGTTTCCTAGGCTGATGTCTGCCAAGGGTCATGTGGATGTCTGTTTAAATCATGTGTTCTTAACTAGTGGATGTTCACACCCCTTTGTGGTATGGGGAAACCAGATGATGGGGATATGAAACTTGACACTGAAGCATTTTTTTTTAAACACTGTCAGATCAGAATTTTCTTTCAACTTGTCTGTTTCTAGTCATCCCATATGTACAGCTAAGCCATATTGTTACCTTAAATGAGGGCTGATCAGAAAAAAAAGGCTACATGTCCGATTGTGCAAAACAAACAATCCCTGGGTGAAAAAAAAATGCATATGGGATGTTAAAAAGATATGCATACACTATTTTTCAGTGTAATTACCAATTTGATTTACATGTTTGTCTGGCCATAGGACCAGCTTTTCCGCCATGACTCTGTAGAAGTCATGCCACCGCTGATTTAACTGTTTGTGTGGGTTTCTGATCCTCGGATAACACACGACACCCATCTGGCACAAATTTTTGTGTAACGTAACACATCCACCACATGGTGTTGAACACTGCCGTAGCTCAGTCTCATTTGGGATCCAATGTGACATAAAGTTGTACTTCGTCCTGTTGAGTCAGTTAGTCAACACGTGCCACGTTGACCTGTGCTGTTTACGAACTTTGATGCCCACTGTTTCCACCTTCTGCATCATCCCTGCCGGACTGAAACATGTGACACTATTTTTCCACATGTTGTCTACTCATAACTTTTTCACCATAAACATCAACGAACTGGTGGTGAATTTCAGCTGAGGAAATGTTCTTAGCTCATTAAAAAAAATCTTACCACACCTCTCGCTGCAACAAGAGACCACTTTTTCGGATGTCACGCCATTTTGATGAGCAACTGTACACCTGTGGCTCACAACATATAGTTAAAGCATGTGTTTTCTGTGACAACTCCTCAATCACCAACATCCTGTATGGAGATGTAGAACAGCTGAAGAGGGCCTCTACATTTCATTATCTGACACAAGGGAAAAAGAGTGAAAACTCGTAAACCTGGGAATCAGAAAAGTTTTTGAAAAGTTACACTGGCAACTGGCACCACCTAGTGAATATCCAGGTCAGAAATTAAATATGTCAGCTAACACGTATTTGAATTATAGTTCTTGTAACCTTTTATTCTGATCAGTCTATGTAGAACAGATGATGGTGATGATTTTTTACAGTGTGGGGAAAGGAGTATAATAACATTTTGGGCAATAAAATGAGAGCCTGGAGTCATAAAAGGGTTAAGAATCTCTGATTTGGATAATGTAGCGTACTAGAAATTGCATAAAGATTTTTTTATTAATACCAAGTGTTGGAAGAATTGCAGTGAATTATCATTGGCTTTATTGATCCATGGAGCTAAAAATGCTTGGGAACCTCTGGTTTAGGTATTGAATTAGGTTAAGACCAGTAATCCACTGGAAACTCACTTCTCCACCTTTTTTTTAATGGATGAAACGTTTGTGGTTTTCAGTCATTTGCATGTCCCTTGCAGAATGTCACCTCCCTAACAGCTCTCCTGTAGGCCTCTCAGTTATAAGCAAGATGCCCTGCTGCTGAAACATCCATTCACAGATCATCAGCAATGTCTTGCAGTCATCTTCGCCTTGGTCTTCCTCTATTTCTTTTTCCCATTATGTACCCTTCCAAGACTGTCTTCTCTAAATTCTTATGACGTTTAATATCTCCAAAATATTTAAGTTTTCTCTGTTTAATCTTCTTTACTAGCCAGCCTTCTTCAGTATTAAGTTCTTGTAAATTGGATATATTTGTTCTTTTTTTGTGTCCATGATATTTGAAGAACTCTTCTGTAACATTTACATTCAAAGGCATTTATGTGTTTCTCAGCTGTTTTGTTAAGTGTCCAGGTCTCGCAGGCATATGTCGCGATGGGAAAGATGCATGCCCTTAAAAATCTTATTTTTGTAGTTCTGTCTGTTCTTCTCAACAACTTATGTAGATGTTTTACTTTTTGAAGAGTGATAGACGTCCTCCTTGTAATTTTCCTCATTGTATCTCCATTATTAGTTAGTAGCGATCCAAGATATTCAAAACTCTCCACTTCTTCCAATTTTTCCTCATTGATATATATTTCAGCTGCCTTATTTGTTTTGTCAGTTGTCATCAATTTAGTTTTCTTCGCATTAAGATAGAGGTTTTACTCTTCAGCATTCTTACAGACTGACATAATTAGTTTTTCCATTCCTTTTTGTGTTGTGGACAGTAATACTCTAATAGTTCAGTAGTATGTGGAAAATTATTAGGAGATGAGGGTCTGAAGGAAAAATGTTGTGATCAGGGTAATTTGTATAGTTCAGTCATGCTTTCTTAAATTTTGGGTAAAATTCATATTTTTATTTCTTTTCCCTTTACTTTTTTTTATAAAATGTGACAAGTAATTAAAAATGTTAAACTGAGAGAACTTGAGTGAGTTTATGTCTTTGACATTCAACACGTAGATAAAAAGGGAAATATAGAACAACAGAGATTGGTTTTTGGAAGAAAGATGCAGCAGAAGTTCTAGATGAATAGAATAAGTTCTCAGTGATATTGCAGAACAGTGAAAAATAGTTAAGCGTAAGGAAAACAGTCAAAATTCTGTACGTCATGAGAAGAAAGAATTATTAGAACTGACAAGTCAGTGGGAAACTCATATGTAATAAAAAACTGGAGGTCATGAGAAAAATGAAGTACCCAAAAAAGATGATTGTTTTAATTAGAAAATAACATCTTGCATCCTTCCCATGCTACTAAACCAAGATTTCCTGTCTTCAGCGAGTTTTTCAGTCTCATCAGGGGATGTTATTCCCACTAAACTGGCCTCTCTTAACAATGTCCTCTTTAGAGTTTCATGTGGTCGACCTCTTTCTCTTCAGCCCATTGTGTTTCACTTGATAGCTTGTTTGGAGACCGTCTGATTGTTTCTTCACATCACATGACCAACATATGTCCATCTTCTTTTTCTGATACCCATGAGACAGGTTGTTGTTTGCTCATCTGTCTTATCTCTGTGTTGTTCTTGAATTCGTTCCACTTTATACTGAATATTTTCCTTAGGCATTTGTTTTCGAAAGCGTCTAATTTCTTGTCTATTTCTTTGGTTGTTTTCCAGCTTTTACATGCATAAATGAGGGTGGATATTACATTTGAATTGAATAATCTTAACTTGGTTTTTGTGCTTATAACTTTTGAATCCCCAGATGTTCTCAAGATTCTTGAAGTTCAAAGCTGCTTTTGCAATTCGAATTCTAACTTCCTTTCTGGTGTCACCATCCTGGTCCATGTAGCTACCGAGATATGCAGAATTGTAGACTTCTTCAAAAGCTGTTCCTTCTACGTATATTTGTCCTTCGTGGTTAAAGAGAAGTTTCATTATTTTTGTTTTATCCTTGTTAATTTCAAGTCCTATTTTACTAGCCATTGAAGACAATGAAAATAACAAAAATAACAAAGATCACATAAATTATTTTAGTTAGAAAATAACAGAGATCACATCAGTTGTTTTAATTAGAAAATAACAAAGATCACATAAATTGTTTTAGTTAGAAAATAACAAAGATCACACAAAATGGATATGGCCGTATGTGAGTTACTAGATGTGTCATGACTGTTCAGGCCTCACTGCAACACACGTGTTTAAGCAAGTGATGATATGAATGTTGGCCATATCACTGGGTTGTTATTGAACATGGTTACGAGATGGGGTTTTTCTGTGAGACTTTTGTAGACAGACTGTAGTATCACAATAGTTTTTTTATCAGAAGTACCATGTAAGACAATAAAGGATCTTGATGAGTTTTGGCTCACCAGCTATAACATGTCCATCCCAGCCATTGAATTGATAAGCAGATGTATGTATTTCACACATGGGTAAACTCATGCATGAATTGTCCTACAGATATAGTCTATATAACAGATTGGTGGGTGCATGGATGGATAGTTGAATTTTGTAGTGAAAAATTAGATACATTAATCGGAAGATGGATGAAGAGCTTGGGCAGAAATTATGGATGCAAATATTTGCAAACAGTGATGAATAGGCATTGGCAGCAGGCCATCTTGCTTACAACCAAGAGGCCAACAGGAGAGCTGTTAGGGAGGCAAAGTTCTGCAAGGGATGTGCAAATGACTGACTTACTGATGGATGGGCAGGTATATTAACAAAGCGATTGAAGAAAATACTTGCTTGCTCTTATCACTTGTAAAAGAGCTCAAAAGAGAAATGATGTTGAATACCATTATGTCGATCTGATTATAAATTCATTAGCCTTGTGATACATCTGTTGCCAGTTAATTTGCTCTCACATGAACCACATATCAGCAGAGGCACATAAAATACATTATTTGCATGGCACAGGAAAGAGATGGAGGGCCAACAGTTTTACGGTAATAGTCTTGACAGCAACCTGTTTATCATACTCTGGCCATATGACATATACAGAACCACCCTCCTTTGCATATAATAACCGCTGCTAGCACTTGATTTCCCCTCAGTGTTTTGTTTTCTTTCTGGTCTGATATGGTGTTTTCGTTTCAGATTATGAGCACCACATATAAGTCAAGGAGTGAGGATTTCAAGAAGATGTTCAAGGATGTCCCAAATGATGAGAGACTCATTGTTGGTCAGTTGATATGTTTCTTTTTTTTTTTTCTTTTAATTTTTAACTTTTTTAAAAATAGTTTACCCATTGTGAAATAAAACACAGGTGCTCAGTTTTATTAAAAAATAATGTTTTAACTTCATGAACTGACAGCCGTATGTATCATGTATTGTGGTGTACCTCAAGCCTGCTGGCAGAAATTCTTCATTATTCAGTGGAAGTTTTCCCAGTACTGCCTGTAGAGGATGCTCATTTTTACATCTGCAGCAGCTGAATTTTCATCCTTTTTTTTTTTTTTCGAAAGCATTAAATGACTGGATTCTTGGCCAATATTAGGCATCTTTTAGAACATTAGGTAAAGAAGTGACATTGCATTTCAGAAAATTTAATAGAGTGGCAGTGGAAGGCTGAGAGAGAAGATAGTAAGTGATCTGTAATGATGATTAGGGAAAAAAAAAACAACAACAACAGCCATAAACTCAACTGACGGAAAGCATCAAAGACTGAAACCATGGAGATAGGTGGACATTAATTCACCTTTTTATGCATGGCAGGTGGTGGTCATGATAATTTAAGGACGTGGGTTCTGTTACTGCTTTCAAGATCCTTTACTTGTATGTTGGTGCCTGTAACATTCGGGATGTATTCATCCCCCATAGTGATGTACTGGTCATCTCAGCTGATGTGTTTTTGACAATCTGAATCAGTGATTCTCAACATCCCTCTCTTTTCAACCCAGGCTCACTCTTATGTATATTAAGACTCCCTCCCATGTATATTAAATCATCATCCAGAGGGGATTTTCATCATTTTACTTTCTTTTATTGAACAAAAAAAAAAGGTCCCCATCTTAGATTTGAAACCCCTTTCCAGATGCATCACCTAACACCCCATTGATGATCAGTGTAAATGAAGTCCTTTCTCAGGGACATCATCTGCCTCCCTGTTGAGAGTCACTGTAAGTGAAATCCCTTCTTGGGGTCGTCACCCACTCCCTGTTGAGAATCACCATAAGTGAAATCCCTTCTTGGGGTCGTCACCCACTCCCTGTTGAGAATCACCATAAGTGAAATCCCTTCTTGGGGTCGTCACCCACTCCCTGTTGAGAATCACCATAAGTGAAATCCCTTCTTGGGGTCATCACCCACTCCCTGTTGAGAGTCACTGTAAGTGAAGTCCCTTCTACGGGAGGAGACCAAACAAATGAAAAGAAATAGGATTGTGAAGTCAGGAGTTAAAAAGTTTTTGTGAGTGGTGTCACAATATAAATGTACCATCTATAAAGTTCAAAACAAAATCTATACAAGAATGCAGCGTAAAAATCAAAAGAATAACATTAAAATAACTGCATAAATTCACATATCATGGTAGAACGATAACATCAGATGGTAGGTGTACCACAGAGGTCAAAAACAAAATATGCCAGGCAAAGTTAGCATTTCAGAAAATGATTTTGTGCAGTCTATCTTTGTCAATAGATTCTAGGAAAAGAGTCTTGAAATGTTGTCTCAAGCCAGTACTGCTATATATGGTGCCTACAAAGAATTTTAAGAATACCATGGACAGCCAAATTAACAAATGAAGAAAGCCAATGAGAAATGAACCATAATAAACACACTATAGGGGAGACAGTATCATGTAGTGAGAAGAGGAAGGATAGGAAATATTCATGATAACAGGGAAAATTGGAGGCAGGAAAAGGAGAAGTAGACCAAGAGAGAAAATCTTAGATGGCTTGGAAAAATGGCATGGGAGAGGCACATCAACAGAACTGATGAATAACATGAAAGAACAGCAACTGTGGAGAGACATGGTCGCCAATGCCTCCAGGCGTGGCACATGATGATGATGATTTTTACAATTTAAAAAAAATAAAATAATAACCAAATCAACAGAGGATCTTTCAGTCGAAACCAATTTTGAGTGAAGTCAGCAACATTTATAAAGTAATCTGACTGTAAGAGTTGAAATCGCTATTAGAGTCAGAGACATATACCATTTATAAAGGAGTCAAAGACATGCACCATTTGTGGAGAAGTTGAGTCAAAACTTCAACAGCCTTGCAGAGAAAGAGCATGTTTAAAATACTTCCTGTTGACATGAATGTTTGGACTAAACTAGATTACGAAGAAAAAAAAATTTATACTTATTGGCAACAACTAATGAATTTTCAGTTTTATGAAAACCTTGTCAGAGCCCCACAAAAAAAACATGATTTATTGTTACTAGGCAGATTATGACAGTCAAGTAATTGATAGAATCAGCCATGAGGAAATCTGCTCAGCAAAATCATTCGACATATGTAATCCTCATCTTTTTTTAAAAGAGCCACTTTATAGAAAATCTTTCATAAAAAGAGCTGTACTATACAAAACCTTTGATGAAAAGACCCTTGTTATACAACACCTTTGATGAAAATACACACTTTGATGAAAAGACCCTTGTTATACAACACCTTTGATGAAAATACACACTTTGATGAAAAGACCCTTGTTATACAACACCTTTGATGAAAATACACACTTTGATGAAAAGACCCTTGTTATACAACACCTTTGATGAAAAGACCCTTGTTATACAACACCTTTGATAAAAATACACACTTTGATGAAAAGACCCTTGTTATACAACACCTTTGATGAAAAGACCCTTGTTATACAACACCTTTGATATTCACAGACTATTCTTGTGCCCTGCAGAAAGATATCTTGGTTCAGGGCCGCATGTACATATCCCAAAACTGGATTTGTTTTTTCGCAAAAATTTTCAACTGGGAGACAATGGTAAGTTTGGGATGTGGCGTCCATCAGCACCAGCAGTGACACTTGTGTGTGTGGTTTATAAGAGTAGCATTGGCAGACATTCTGTGAACATCTACAACCTGCATGTTCTTGAAATCTTTTAACAGCTACAGCAGATACCCATTCCTGAACACTGAACAGCTACACAGCTACAGTCTTACCTACTTAAAGGTACACATTCCTGAACACTGAACAGCTACAGGTACACATTCCTGAACACTGAACAGCTACACAGCTACAGTCTTACCTACTTAAAGGTACACATTCCTGAACACTGAACTACTGCAGACACCCATTCCTGGATACTGAACAGCTACAGACTTGTATTCTTAAAAACTGAACAGCTGCAGACTTACATTCTTAAAAACTGACAGTTACGAACACACATTCCTGAACTCTTAACAGTTGCATACTTGTCTTGTGTCTTGTTTTGTCTCCTTCCTCATATACCTTGTTAAGGGGACATGCATATGCCTTGACGGGGCTCATTGATATGTCCATGTTAAATGGGATATTTCAGGTTTCTGTAATTCCCCCCATCTCACAGTGTGAGCAGTCTCTTCCTCTTTTCTGCACTCTTAGCGTGAATGTTTTCTGTAATGTGGCCCAAACCATTTGATTTGTTATTTTTAGATGCGATGTAGTACTGGTGATACTCTCTTTCTCTGATGATGTCATTTATGATTTGTCTCCTCTTGTTATATTTAGTATTCTCTTTAAACATCTCATCTGTGTTGTGATGGTTTTCCTTTTACTTACATACTTATATTCTTTAAAAGCTGAGCTGATACAGATCTACATTCTTAAACACTGATAAATTGATATACTGAGACCTCAGACCCAGGTATGGCCATAAGAATGAAGCATGATTTTGGTGAGGACCTCTTACTGACAGCAGGACTCATAGAGGTAACCCAGCTCCCTGTTTAGAAAGCTGAACACTGAAGGAGAAGAATAAACACTGATAAAACATATAAAAATAAAAACTTTTTTTGTGATAGCACAGGTTAATAACAGAATTTCATGAGAATGAACATGTTAACAGCAAAATTTCTTTAACTGAGACTGATTTATAACAAAATTTCTAGTGGTTATTGACAGAATTTTTCTTGCGCTGGAGCTTCATTAATAAACTGATCAGAGTCATAATTCTGTGAGATTTCAGCTGAAAGACAAAAATTTGTTATTTCATGTGATTTCAGCACGTGATACCTTGCAGAGAGATCACAGCTATTACAAAAGAGAAAACAGCGAGAGTGATACCAAATGCCATCCAAATCACAACGGAGAAGGAGCGTTTCTTTTTCACATCATTCGGAGCAAGGGACAAAACCTACATGATGCTGTTTCGAATATGGCAGAACGCTTTGTTGGATCAGGTAACTCGATTCTTTTTTTTTTTTTTCCCACAATTTTATTTTTAAATTTTATGTTCCATGATAGAATTTGCCAGGTTCTGAATGTTCAGTTTTGAATACTCAGAAGCTGAGCTCTTTTCTGTTTTGTCCTATTATGATGATGATGATAGATGATGATGATGATGATGATAAAAGTGTGACTCTGAAACACCTCATGGCCTTTAATGTGTACATTGAGGTTGAGAGTGTAAATGAAGTTTTTTTTTTTTCAAAGTCTCTGTTGCTAACTGTACCCAACTGTTGACCTTGTTGCAGAAATGAGTACCTGATACACCGAGTGCTGAGGAAAACAGCCTCTGAAGATAGAGAATATCTGCCAGCATGCAGGGCATAGGACCCAGTAGATTGCACTGTATAGTGGCCATCGGTGAATGTAGGAGAAAATGAGATATCATGCAGGTGAATAAAACAAATAATAATAAAACTGTTTCCATGGATGGTATTATCTTATCAGAATGTATTAGTTTTGTGTTTCAATAATTTCAGCCAATGACAGCTAAAGAGTTGTGGACCTGGGTACACTACAACTATGGCGATGACCTTGGGTTGACGACTGAAGATGAAGACTATGTCCCCCCTCAGTGTTTGGATGATTTGTCAGACAAGCTGAAGGAAGAAATCCCTTTAGGAAAAGTGAGTTATTTCACTGTTAACCATTCATGTTCACTGTTAACTCTTGACTGTTGAATCTATTACTATAGTTGAGAACTGTTATACAGGGGTTCTCATTCAGTTGAGAATTTCCCCTCAGCAGGAAATTGGAACCACAGACAGGCAGTCTAGGACTGTTGGAATTTTGTCTCCATTTTATTTGTGTCTTTTGAGTCAGACAGTATTGGAAGAGGGGAGGTGTGTGTGGGTGAGGAATGACATTCTGGCATATGGTGAAAAGGGTTGAGAACCACTGTAGTAATGTATGCTGCATCTTCCCCCACTCACTTGTCCTCTCAAATGCAACCATTTGGTAGCAGATGTTATAATAGCCTCAGGATGAAAAGGTTAGCTAAGAATAAAATAAACAACTTTGACACAACATAGCCCCTCATGGCTTGTGGACATAGACTTTAGTTACATGCAAACCAACAAAAAAAAAAACTTCACAAATGAATGGAAGGCAAAGGGAAACCACTAGCTACCACTGTACTTTCATTCTTTTGCAAATTCACACTTTTCCAGGTTGTTCAAAATAATTGAAGTTCTACACAAAATATATGACGTGTGTTCAAAAAAGAGTGAACCTTTTAAATAGAGCACCAACTGGCACAGAGTGTTGAGCGCACCTAGCAGCAGTCTTTCTGCTATGAGCATTAGTTGTCAAGCTACACCCTGAAGTGAGCATGTGCACAAGCTTTTTGTCTGATTAGTAACACAGCGACAGCAAATGAGCTTGAAGAACAATATGCATGTGTGAAATTTTGCTGCAAACTTGGTAAAACAGAGACATGGCACTTTCCTAAACAAGCATAGAGGGAGGACTGAATGAGCCGAACACAATGCTATACGAGGGTTGATTGATAACATCTCAGCATAAGGTACAACGGATTATTTGTGGACAACTTTTTTGGGGTTATTTCTCAACATAGTCCCCTTGCAAGTTTATGCACTTGGTCCAGTGATCCTGGAGCATATGGATCCCTTCTTTGTAAAAGTCAGCATCTTGTGCCAGTAGAAAGTGGTCTACAGCATAAATGACATCATCATCTGAAGCACATTTGCAACCACTGAGCTCCTTTTTGAGTTTGGTAAACAGGTAATAGTCAGAAGGGGCTAAATCTTGGGAATAAGGAGGATGTTCAAGAAGCTGGAAGCCGCATTCATGAATGGCAGCCATTGTCACTGCCGACTTGTGAACTGGAGCATTGTCTTGCTGAAAGATGACACCTCTTGTCAATTTCCCTCGACACTTTTCCTTCAGTTTGACCCACAGTTGCTTCACAAGATTAGCGTAATAGGCCCCAGTGAACATTCTACCCTTTTGAAGATAGTCTACCAATAGCACGCCTTCTGAATCCACAAAGATGGAAGCCATCACTCTGCCTGCAGACAGAACCACTCTTGCTTTCTTTGGAGGTGGGGATCCATGATGTTTCCACTGCTTTGACTGTTCTTTGGTTTCTGGTTGAAAATAATGAACCCAAGTCCCATCCATAATCACAAATTGGTGAAGAAACTTTTCAGGATCTGCAGAAAAATGGCCAAGATTGTCTCTTGACATGTTGAGATGCTGTCATTTCTGATCAGCTCCAAGAAGTTTCAGGACTCATCAAGCAGAGACCTTTGTCATTTGAAGATCATTGTGACTGATGGCATGAACACGTTCCTGGGAGTTGCCCAACTCAGTAGCAATGTACCGCTCAGTTAGTCATCGATCCTTCATTATCATATCATGGATTCTGCCAGTGGTTTCATCAATGGTTACTGTTCTTGGTCTTCCTGGACGGGGATCATCTTTCAGACCCTCCTTCCACGTTTGAATTGATCTGCCCATTTCTTCACTGTGCTGTAAGAAGGGGCACTCTCCCCTAGAGACTATCACATCCTCATGGATCTCCTTTGATGACAAGCCCTTGATACAGAGGTAGTGAATGACTGCTCGATGAGAAATTGTGTCCATTTTCTCAATTTCTGCCACTCCTTACCACTTCAGTAACCTGTAAAAAAAAATTGGTTGCAGTTAATTTCTTGAAACTTGGTGTTTAATCTTACATTAATCTGATCTACAAATGCACCTAATATCAACTGTGTGTTTCAAGTATTTGTACCTTATGCCAAGAACTTATCAATCACCCCTCGTAAGTGGTTTAAGTGTTTTAAAGAGTTAGGTGAAGATCACAGGCCTAGACGACCTTCCACATCAACAGACGATGACCATGTTGAGAGAGTTCATGCTTTGATTCATGGAAATTGTCATTTAACTGTCTGAGAAGTTGCTGATAAAGTTGGCATCAGCATAGGAACTTGCCATCAAATTTTGACTGAAAAACTTTAGATTCATTGAATTTGTGTTACATTTGCTGACTAATGATCAGAAAGAGAACCATGTTGAATTGAAAAAAGTGCAAATGGTCACTGTAACAGGAGATGAGACATAGGTTTATGTCTATGATGTTGAAACCAAGATGCAATCTTCTCGGTGGGTCTCCTCGACCAAAAAAAAAAGGCATGGTTGAGCCGATCAAAGACCAAGGTGTTGTTGGTTGTGTTTTTTTTCTTTTGCAGAGGCAGCTTCCATTATGAATGTGTACCACATGATCAGAAAGTAAACAAACAGTTACATTTTAGTACATTTTAGGGATGCTGTGCACAGGAAGAGGCTTGAATTGTGGGAAAACCAGACCATGACAGTACATCAGCTCATGTGTCACTCCTCATCCACAGTTATCGGCCACAACATCAAACATCTGCTATGCCCAATCCAGCCTTTTCTCTGGACTTAGCACACCAACATTTTTTTCTTTTTCCCCAAGCTTAAAACCACTTTGAAAGGATGTTGTTTCCAGACCATATAGGAGATTCTGGAAAGTTGCGTCATGAGAACTGTGTGCCGTCACAGAAATTCGTTCCAGGATGTATTCCAACAATAGAAACAATGTTGGGAGTGGTGCATCTTTGAAAGGGACAGCGCTTAAAATGTCATATGAGCACTTATGTCTTTATAGCAAAAGTTCACTTTTTTTTTTTTTAACACACCTTGTATGTGTGAATGTGCATGTGTGTGTGTATGTATGTGGGTATGTATACAAGGGGCATTCAGAAAGTAATGCATCACATCGTTTTTCTCAGGAGCTGTTTATTCAAAAAGCATGACATTTATACACAATATACATGGTTATATTATGTAAACATCGGTATTATTCAACATAATCCTTATCAACTTGTACAGCTTTACACCAGCGCGAAACAAGCTCATGTATTCATATCCTGTACCAGATTTTCTCTTGATTATGTAGCCATTTCTTCACTGCATGAATCACTCCTTCGTCATCTTCAGATCTTGCCTCTTGGAGTGCATCTTTAAATGGACCAAACAGATGGAAATCAGAGGGTGCCAAATCGGGACTATAGGGTGGATGGGGTAGTACAGTCCAACCCAGTTTGGTGATTGCTTCCCGTGTTACCAGACTTACGTATGTGAGGGCATGCATTGTCGTGAAGGAGAAGCAGATCTGCTGGATTCTTGTGCAGCCAAACTCAGCGAAAATGTTGATTGAGTTTTTTTCAATTTCAGTGTTTTAAAATAAGCTTGTCATAACATCCACAAGAATCACACCTTCAGTGACCCAAAAGATAGTGATCATGGATCTTTCCAGCTGAAGGAGTTGTCTTGAATTTCTTTCTTCGTGGTGACTGCAGATGATGCCACTCCATTGTCTGTCTTTTTTGTCTCAGGTTCAAAATGATGTGCCCAGGTTTCATCACCTGTTACAATCTTAGCTAAAAAGTTCTCTCCCTCAGCATTGAAACACTCCAACAATTCAGAAGAAATTGCTTTCCTTTGCAATCAGTGATCATTTGTGAGACTTCGAGGAACCCTTATAGCTCAAACCTTAGAAAATCCAAGAGCTTTTATAGCTGCATTTGCACTACCATTGCTGACTGACAGCTTTAAGGCCGATTATTGAGTAGTGATACGCCTATTAGTTAGAATAATGCCCTCAGTGCGTTTCAACATTTCTGCCTTGGTGGCTGTGGCAGGACGTCCACAGCGCGGCCAATCATGCAACTCCTTATCTCCACTTATTGATTCTTTGATTCTCTGAATGCAGCGACTGACTGTACTCCTGTCGACTGCAGAACTTCCATACACATCACATAGATGCTTGTGAATGTTCACAACAGTTTCCCTCTCTGCAACAAGAAATTCTATCACAATTCACTGCTTTTACCGCAGGTTGCTAACACGCTCCATTTCAACGGTTAGGGCAGTCATATTCTTTGGCTGATTGCAGTGCATTTTGGTTCACACAATTGGCACATGCCATATTTAAAGTGTGCAAAATTTCATGATTCTATCTTCATTTGAAAAAAATGATGTAGTATGTAGTGCATTACTTTCTGAACCCCCTTCGTATGTATGTATGTATGTATGTATATATATATATTTATATATATATGCATATACAGGAAACTCTCTACCGTAGAGAGCGGAACAACAACACAACTCCTTCAGATCATCAGAGGAAGTACCCCCCCCCCCCCTCAGACAAGTGTTTCGGCCCTTTAAACTCCTGACACTCTAAGAGGGGTGGGCCCCTCTGGGTCATGACTCCCAGAGGTCTTGTGAGTTGTTGCTTTTTTTTTTTGGCTTGAACTCATGATCTTCCAGTTGCCACTGCACTTTTTTGAAGTGCGTCTTTAGTGTATATATATACACACACATATATGTATGTGTGTATATATATATATGTATGTTTATGTGTGTATATGTATATATATACATATATGTATGTGTGTATATACATATACCTACATATATGTTTATATGTGTATATACATACATATATGTATGTGTGTATATACATACATATATGTATATGTGTATATATATATATATATATATATACAGTAAAAGTAAAGGTATTCCCATAGCAAATGCCATGGGGGATGAAGTGTTAGAGACCTCATTATGCCGGGCCATCAGCGTATGAGGTAGGATGGCCAGTTCCTTTCCTCGCTGCCCTTCCTTCCCATATTTTCACTGGTAGCCATTTTACGAGGCTGGGTTGACCGCAGCGCCGCATTGGTCAGAAAAAAAAAAAAAATTCCACTCAGCTGGGGATTTGAACCCTCGACCATTCGATTACTGGAATAGTGCTCTAACATTACCTGGCCAGTCCCCACACACACACGCACGCACACAGAGAGAGAGAGAGAGAGAGAAAACATATAGTCTGGACATATAGCAAAAATACATATTTTCGTATTTTCAAGAAATGAAATTTATTAACATTTTATTCAGTTGGAAAGGGGGTGAAGATGCCTGATAAGGTAATCAGTGACCCATAGCTGATATGACAGCATCAGGGTTAGCGGCCATAGCTGAGCAAGACCCTGTCCCACCTCTCCATGATACCCCCAATAACAGACATAGTCTGGCTAATGGGGGAGGAATCAGCATAGTCCCCATGGTGGTGGAGTCTGCTAAAGAAGCATTGCACACCCCTAGCTTTTTAGTTGTACTCCGGGACTGAAAAAGTAGCCACCATACAATAGTGTGCCTCAACATCTCTACAACATCAGCTGCAAAGAACAACAGCTCGCAGTTACAGGGTGTTCGTACAAGTGCAAGTACAAGTACAATTCAACTGGAGTATTAAATAATGTCTCCTCGTTCACTGGACCTTAGCCCAGTGGTTCTCAGACCCTTATGGTGCACAGCCCACATTCAAAAGTCAAACATTTTTGCGGCCCACTAATAAAATGCTTTATATTTGCAAGGTATAAATCTGATTTTATAAAGTATTATGTAATATTTTCTTTACATGTCTAACTGCATATTCATTGCTACACAAAAGTTCTTTTCATTTACCTTAAAGATGGCACTGTTTTCGGTTGGATAGCGTGTCTCTTCTGGCTGGAATTTGTGACAGATACACTCGAAGATCATCCTCCATGTTCATTCTTGAATAATATTTGGTTTTCATTTCAGTCAATGCAGAAATGTAACTTCGTATAAATAAGTTGTTGAAAAAGGTAGAAAAACTTTCATCGCCAGGGCTGACAAAAACAGATATTCCAATAAAACAGTGCACCAAAAGAAAGAGATATCCAAAGCGGGGTCATTAAATTTGATTTGTAATCTGCCATCGCTAGACAGTTCCACTAAATCTTCTTGTGCATGACCAGTTAATTCAGAGAATGCACACTGAAAAGGATTACGAATCCAATCGTACGCTTTAACATCTTCGGGTGTGAAGTATTTGTCACAATATTCAGCAAGAGATGTCAGATGCCCTTTTATTGCACCAGTGACCTCTTCCAGAATCTCGCCATTAACTTCATTGCTCTCTATAAATTCACAGAACAGGTGAAACATGTCTTGTGATTTGTTCTCGAGGTGCGACTTATATATATATGTACTTATTGTTCTTATCTGTAAAACTATTTTAAAATTAAGCATTTTTCTGCCAGTGATTAGAGATTATATACTGCTAAGTTCTTAGTAATGCGCTACACTTAGAGCAGCTTTTTTCCCTTATAGTCCAGAGACTCTAGACACTCTTCATTAAGGAGAGTTTAAATTTGGCCCCTTGTTCCTTCATTCAGGAGCAAGTAACTGACTCAGAGACTGCACCACTGACTGCGGAGAACAACCTTACAGCAAGCACTGAAGACACCGATGCATTTGTCTCAGATGAGGTTTTTAACTCATCCTGTGCTGCCCCTATGCCCCCATCTGAAGAGAAACGAGGTCTGCCTGTAATCCCACCTATTTTCCTCAATTCCAGTGATGACAGTGAAGGTAAATAAGCTCTTTTTTTTTTTTTTCTCACGCATATAGAACTAAATTAAAAAGAAGCTGATGGTGTAAATGACGATAAACAAAAAGTAACTTCACAAAAAAAAAAAAAAAACCCACTTAACTTCAGGTAGGGGATGGTAATTTTATTAGCAAAAATCAACATCTTGATTAGGTAAAATATTATTTTCTTCAAGGAAAGTCAACATCATGTTCAGTGTTAGAAAAAGGGATTCCTGCAAAGATCTGAGTACAAAGCCAAACAGAATGACTCAAACCACAGTTTTGAGGGAGGAGGGGGGGGAGGAGGGGCCTGAACAGGATAGCGCAGACTACAAGCCCATCTGTATACACTGAAAGCTGTCTGAAACCTTGCTATGTGTGTATCAGAGCAATCTGCAACATTTGAGACACATCCTACAAGCCTACACTCTCTACAGAGACATAAGCACCCAAGAAGAAAAGAGCAGTCAGTCATTTGCATGTCCCTTGCAGAACTTTGCCTCCCTAATAGCTCCCCTGTAGGCCTCTCAGTTATAAGCAAGATGCCCTGCTGCTGAAACATCCATTCACAGATCATCAGCAATGTCCTGCAGCCACCTTCACCTTGGTCTTCCTCTCTCTCTTTTTCCCAATATGTACCCTTCCAAGACTGTCTTCTCTAAATTCTCATGACATTTAATGTTTCCAAAATATTTAAGTTTTCTCTGTTTAATCTTCTTTACTAGCCAGCCTTCTTCAGTATTAAATTCTTGTAGTATGGATATATTTGTTCTTTTCTGTGTCCATGATATTTGAAGAACTCTTCTGTAGCATTTACATTCAAGGGCATTTATGTATTTCTCAGCTGTTTTGTTAAGTGTCCAGTTGTCACGAGCGTATGTTGCAGTGGGAAAGATGCATGCCCTTAAAAATCTTATTTTTGTAGTTCTGTCTGTTTCTCTCCACAGCTTTAGATGTTTTACTTATTGAAGAGTGATAGATGTCCTCCTTTTAATTTTCCTCATTGTTTCTCCATTATTAATTAATAATGATCCAAGATATTCAAAAGTCTCCACCTCTTCCAATTTTTTCTCATTGAGATATATTTCAGCTGCCTTGTTTGTTTTGTCAGTTGTCATCAGTTTAGTTTTCCTCGCATTAAGATAGAGGTTTTGCTCTTCACTATTCTTACGGACTGACATAATTAGTCACTGAAGAAAAGAGCACAGGCTGAAAATTTGCACATGCATGAAGAGCACCTGCTGATGGTGGGATTCACAGAGGCAACTCATCTTCCTAGTTAGATGAAATTCATTACAGATTATTCACCAACAAGGAAAATAAGCATCAGAAGTTTTATTTCTTGTTCAGTGAGATCAGTTTTACACAGTTTGCCTGGCTTTGTTGAATATTCAGACCAGTACTTCTGTTACTAGCAATTTTGTCAGATCTAATGGTGATTACTACAGTCTTTGGTTGCCTTTCTCCATTCGATTAACCACTAATATGTAGCTCTCTCAGTTTGGGCCACTCTGCTGTCTGTTTTCCCATATATAGCTCAATATTAAGACCAAGGCGTGAACATAGTTCTCACACATCAGCAGAGATGGAGGCACTATCAGGAGAGAACTTCGTGTTTGTTGAAGATAATTTACTGATACTGTTACTAGAAAGAACCAACGAATGGACGTGTGAAGGAAAGAGGATTTAAACTTGTTCCTTAAGGATTCTTTATTCCCTTGTCTCACAAGAGAGAGCTAAGAAATTATCTTATTTTGCTCCCAGATATTGGTACAGTTTTTTTTCATAGAAATGGTGTATCCATCAACATAGTTGACATCCTTGGCTGTTGCTCTTCCACTGTCTACAGCATACATTGTGTTGAAGAAACAGCTGTGGATATGTTGTGATTTTGAAAGATTTTTTTCCCCCATTCAAAATATACTGCTTGAAAACATGTCACTCAAGCAGCTCCTAGTTAGAAAGCACATAAAGTAGTAATATATAGTATCAAGGCCACGGAAAAGAATTTTGTAAGCCAGTGCAGAACTGTTTACCTCCCTTTTCTCCCCCTCACTTACTCTGTTGATTGGCCATTTAGTTTTCATCTACTTTAGGCAGGCCTCCTCTTAAAACAGGGGGAAGTCCTCACTTAAAACAGGGGGAAGCCCTCGCTTAAAACAGGGGGAAGCCCTCGCTTAAAATGAGGAAATCCTCACTAAAAACAGAGGGAAGTCCTCACTTAAAACAGGGGGAAGTCTTCACTTAAAACAGGGGGAAGTCCTCACTTAAAACAGGGGAAAATGCTCACTTAAAGCAGTGGGGAAGTCCTCACTTAAAATGGGGAAATCCTCACTTAAAAAAAAAGAGGGAAGCCCTCACTCACTTAAAACAGGGGGAAGCCTTCACTTAAAACAGGGGGAAATCTTCACTTAAAACAGTTGGAAGTCCTCACTTAAAACAGGGGGAAGCCCTCACTTAAAACGAGGAAATCCTCACTAAAAACAGAGGGGACTCCTCATTTAAAACATTGGAAGGTCCTCACTTAAAACAGGGGGAAATGCTCACTTAAAGCAGGGGGGAAATCCTCACTTAAAACAGGCTGAAGCCCTCACTTAAAACAGGTGGAAGTCCTCACTTAAAACGGGGGAAGCCCTTATTTAAAACAGGGGGAAGTCCTCACATAAAACAAAGGGAAGTCCTCAAATAAAACAAGGGGAAGACCTCACTTAAAACAGGAGGAACTCCTCACTTAAAACAGGGGGAAGTCCTCACTTAAAACAGGGGGAAGACATCACTTAAAACAGAGGGAAGCCCTCACTTAAAACAGGAGGAAATCCTCACTTAAAACAGGAGGAAATCCTCACTTAAAACAGGGGGAAGCCCTCACTTATAACAGCGGGAAGCCCTCACTTAAAACAGGGGGAAGTCCTCGCTTAAAACAGGTGGAAGTCCTCACTTAAAATAGGAGGAAACCCGCACTTAAAACAGTGGGAAGCCCTCACTAAAAACAGGGGGAAGACTTAAAATAGGAGGAAGTCCTCACTTAAAACAGGGGGAAGCCCTCACTTAAAACAGGGGGAAGTCCTCACTTAAAACAGTGGGAAGCCCTCACATAAAATGGGGAAAATGCTTTGGGCCCTGGAGCAATACATGACTCACACATGAACATACACACATGCATGCCAAATAAAAAATTAGGCCTGCATGATATTACCAAAAGGGAAAAAAGAAAAAAAAAAACATGATAACTTTCTTTTACTTCATGTACCGTCTCCACAGAGAAAGTTGGCTGTTATGGATCTCCATCTTGCTTCATTACTTGCTCTCATGGTGCACCTGGCCAGTCAGATTCCTGTCTCTCGATGCTGCTCACCCATCATCATCATCATTGCTATCCCTATTGCTTTTCAACATCAAATATGATTTTTCATTTTCACATTATGCCCCTAAAACTGTACTGATTATTAATCTTAGACACATCTAATGGGCCCCCTGTTTTAAGTGAGGACTTCTTCTGACCCATTGAAGCAACTCATGGGGCCATGTCTTTATGGTTCTGAACAGGAACTGCATAAAATGGTCCAGGCGACAGAACTGCATAGTAAGAAGAAGCATTATGTCTACTTTCTTAGTGCTTGGTTATAATTGTAATGACTCTCCCCAGGAGAGTATTTTTGTGACTGCCACGACCACCTGGAGAAATTGTACCTGGATGAAGTGTTTAACATCAACATTGATGGAGTATTTGAATGTCTTTTCACTGACTCTGCCTTCTTCCGCAACTTTGTTGAATCAAGGAAAACATTTGGTGAGATTTTTTTCACACCTTGTTACTTGATAATTCAGCCTGCTGCTGAGTTCTTTTTTTTTTGTTGCTACATTGTGATTCAGAGTGGTTTGTAGTTGTGTAAAGTAAAACTCCATACTGATTATAAATGTTATTAGTACGATGTTCTTGTGTTGCGCGGTCATGGCTTTAAACCAACAAAGTTATATCTCTGCGTGTTACTTAATAAATATTTTTTTAAGACACAGTGAAGTCTTCTTTATAAAGAAAGTGGCCCCCATGGATAACTCTTGAGATATATAGGGGAATCAAAGTTTTAGTGACCATAGTTTCGTTGACCACTGGGGTATACAGAAGGCATGGTAATAGTGGCTATATTTTCTGAACACTGGAATATGATTTGGTCAGTATCGCAACCGGACAGCTTTTTTTTTTTTCAAAATCCAGTAAGAGCCGGATAACCATTCTGACAGCAGGTTTGACTTTGGTGTCTTGCAGGTCAGACCACCGACTGTCACCATGAGATATGAATGCTCATTCACTACTTTTCTACTCAGCCACCTATCTCCATATTCATGCAGGATATAACAGCAAAAGGGTTAACTGCTGACTAGTTAAGTTCATTAAAGACAGATCCCTTGCAATCAACAGATAGCAAAATAGGGTTTGAGATCAACAAGGAAAAGACAAAAATAATGAAGATCCAAGCTGTACAAGAGGAAAAAATATATTTAGAAGGAACAGCGTTAGAAGAAGTGGAATTAGACCATTTTGTATATCTCAGAAGTTACATAGATCAAGGAGACACAGTGAGAGAAGTTAGAACCTGAATAGCAACAGCGTACTGGCCTCTAAGAATCTTGAGAAAATTGGGAAATATGGAACTCCTAAGCACAAGAACAAAGCTTAGGATATTCAACTCCAGTGTAATACCCATACTTACGTATGCATGTAATAATACCACCCATCCTTACGTATGCATGTGATAATACCCATCCTTACATGTACGTGTTAGAGCTGGAAAACATACAGAGAAATAAAGAGCAAAAAGAATGCATTAGAAAACTAATGTCTAAGAAAAATACTCCGTATACAGTGGAATGAATTCAATACCGAAGCAGAGATAAGAGAAATAAGCATGTAACAGTCTCAGCAGTGATCAGGAAGAGAAGGTGGACATATGTGGACCACGTGATGAGAAGAAACAATTGGAGAATCACAAACCAGGCCATCAAATAGGAGACATCAGGAAAAAGAAAAAAGAGGCTGACCTCGAGAGACCCTGAAGAGAACGCTGACAAGAGAAAGCTAAGATGACTGGCGTCAGATATCTTGATGAAATTGAGAAGCTCACAAAGAATAGAGACTCACGGAGAGACACACTGCAAGCCCTGATGGCATAGGAAGGAAATAAGATGTAAGAAGTTCATTATGTGTAACAGTGTGAAAGAGAAAAGAGACAGAATGTGAGATGTGTATATACTGTATAACCAGTTCTTTACCTTTTGAAAATAAAGTTCCTGCGCTCATTCACAAAAGATGATGTACTTGATAGTTTTATTATATACATTCATTTTGCTTGGTATTTTTACTTAGATCTAAATTTGCCAAACTGGGAAGAAGCACCAGATGAAAATGGTAATAAAGTCAGACATATATCATACACACTGATGCTTAACCATTCTATTGGACCAAAAACATCCCCTTCAACAGAAAAGCAGGTATGTAGCTTT
Source organism: Achatina immaculata (assembly GCA_009760885.1). Classification (NCBI taxonomy): domain Eukaryota; kingdom Metazoa; phylum Mollusca; class Gastropoda; order Stylommatophora; family Achatinidae; genus Lissachatina; species Lissachatina immaculata. Next base: position 3,395,245 of record CM019706.1, on the reverse strand, counting down.
GTCACTTATACTTTTCATTTAAGCATGTGTGATATCTGTTACGCATCAACAAAATGATGAGAAAAGAAATGAAAATATAACAAAATTTTAAGTTTTTTTTTAAATGTAAAAATTATGCAAGCTTTATATAAACAAAAGAGTCAAGAAGTTACCCAAGTTTTAGGTTGAATTAAACCATTTGGTTTGCTGTAACACATTTTACTGCTGCACCAAGTGCTTTACAGAACTCTTTGTTCATTTGTGAATGTTGAATCAGGAATTTAAGAGAAAAAAAAAAGTTGCTGAAAGAGTGGCAAATAAAATGGGACAAATATGTGAATTTGTAATCTGAAGATACAGTTTGATAAAAAGCAACGTGAGTAGTCATTTTTATGGGTATTTCTGAAAGGGGTTCATGTAAATGTGTCAACAGCATGACCAGAAAATAATATAGATTGTTATATTAATACATATTATGTCTGATAGGTTTTTTAAAACTTTCCAAGCTGTGAAAGTGATGTGGAAGAGCAGGTGGATCCACTGTTCATAAAAAGTGCTACTGAGGTAGCCTTTGGATGTGTAGGCAGCAGTTCTCAGATTCTTTTTAAAGTGATTATTTTCAGCAGTTATAGCATATATGGAATAATTGTTAGAGAAAAGTGGAAAAAACATGAAAACCACAGCTCTTGGAAACTCTCGGTCATGAAAGTAAAAAATAAGCAGATGACTGTTCAGGTCATCAGAGTGATTACTCTTTCTTCCTTCAGTCTTAATAGTGTTTTAGCCTCATTTATGTGGCCATCATTGACAATAGGAGCTTACGGGCATGTAATCTTTCTTCAGATCTGCTATGCAATGAGTCGACCTGGCCGTATATACCATGTTGACTGTGAGTGCTGTAATGGAGGAATACCATATGCAGACTCTTTTTTTGTGGTGTTGAGGTATTGTCTGACGCGGGTCTGTCCTACCAAGTGCCGAGTTATTGTGACGGGGGATTTGCGGTACAAGAAACATGTTATGATGATGTTCAAGAGTAAGTGCAGACTTCCGTTTTGTTGTCAACATAGTGGTTAGATTTCCTTAAACTAATGATGCATATGGTCATATGTTTATAATAGTGATGTCTTGAGTTTGTATTGTCCATGTTTTCAGAATCTTCCACTGCATTGTCCACATGCCCTTGCATTATATGTATTTTGTGAGGTCTTCCATTGTTTTGTCTGCATGGGATGTTTCTGTTTTCAGCCAATTAAAGTGTGAATATACTGTTCCATTTTTTTTTGTTTTCTAACAGGTATGATAGACAAGAGTGCAGTCAATGGTCTAACAGATTACTGCAGGCAGTTATGTAAGTACTTTATGCATTATGTCAGCTCCATATGCTGCCCATTTATTATATACATTTCTTTATGTTAATGTGACATTGGAAGAGGAAATGAGGAATAAATTAAAAGGCAAGAAACATAAATGCAAAGCATATAGACTTTGGGAACGAGTTCTTGCTGTGTTTGGTTGTTGTGCTGATCAGTTGTTAGCATAGTCAGCTACAAGAGAATTTTGCTGGGAAAGATGATGCCAGGTATTGTTTGTTAGTTTGTTTTATTTTTTTTTAATCCACATTTTCATATTGAGCATGGGAGTAATGCAGTATTAAAAAAAAGTGAATGGATTGTTGATTGACCAGCTGATGTACAGCAATCATTCTGGGTGTAGGGAACAAAAACACTGAGGTTCAGCATGCACGCTTTCACCTCTCGGAGACTGGCTCATAAAAATTGGAGTATGTAACATTTCTTCTTCACATCATGATTCCCAAATTTGTTCAGGTCACAGAGCTCTTGGACACTTTATGTCTCTCATGGATGAGAAGTTGTACGTAAACATTGCTCGTTTCATGTTTAGTATTGTTCTGTATATGTATATAAGATGGACATAGTCACGTGATCAGAAGAAACAATCAGAGAATCCCAAAACAAGCTATCAGGTGGAACACAACAGGCTGAAGAAAAAGAGGTCAACCACATGAAACCCTAAAGAGGACAACCACGTGAAACTCTAAAGAGGACATTGTTAAGAGAGGCCAAATTAGTAGGCATAAAATCCCTTGATGAGGTTGAAAAGCTCACCGAAAACAGGAAAACTTGGTGAACTACCATGCGAGCCCTATGTGATGTTTAACGGCACGAGAAGGATGTAAGATGTAATATATGGATCTAATGCCAGTGGTATACTAACGTTGAATGATGGTGATGGAATGAAAGTTGGGAGATGAAGGGCATAATGTGCTCAGTTCATCCTTTGAAAATAAAGTATCTTCATTCTGTAGACAGTGCAGGTTAGCAGAATGTATTCTGGAGTCTGGAGATTGTTTTGGCATGTGCACAGTAACAGTTTATGTAGAATGACTTTTATCCTAAAATGTCCTGGCCAGAGCTAAAGAATGTGTAAAAATTGGTTCAGATTTATAAAGAAGTTTTTGAAAGCCAACATGGTGCCTTGCATCTCCAGTTGTAGAGTTTTTTTGTGCTCAGAGAACTTTGTGCTTTTGCTGTTTTAGCTGTCCATCTTCGCCATGAAGCACAGAGGCAGGAGGCCATTGCTGTAGGTCATCAGCTGAATGTTCCAAAGAAGAAATTGCGACGAAAACGGGGCAGAAGTCATGCTAATGCGTTAGAAGGAGGGCCTACATCTCGTCCTGAGAGGCAGGCATCTACGCCACCATCACCTTCAAAAGGTGAGGACCAGTACATCTTCTTCTTCTTCAGCTTTCTGAGCCATTAAGGCTCATTGCTGCAGATAAAGTTTGCCTCCATTCCTCTATATTCCTAATCTTCTCTCTCCAGTTGGTGACACCAGTTTCTTTTATATCCTCTTCTATGTTGTCTTTCCACCTCAGTCTTAGTCTACCCCCATGGTCTTGTTTCCCTTATCTCTTGTCATCATCATCATCAGGTGCCGTGCCGACTGTCGTTGGCTATTACGCTTCTCCAGAGTGCACGATCCTTCATGCAGGCCATCAGTTCAGTTGGTGATCTCCTCTCACACCATCCCGTCAGACTGTCCAGTATCATTTCTCTTGGTCTTCCTCTTGATCTTCTTCCTTCTATTTTTCCTGTTGTTATAATATTTTCAATGCCCCCTCTTCTCATTGCATGTCCTATGAAAGTACATTGTCTCTCTCTTATCTTTCTGACAAGGTTTTTTGTCTCTCCAGCTCTTCTCATACATTCTTCATTAGTTATTTTTGCTGTCCAGGGGATTCGCAACATTCTTCTAATAAACCACATTTCTGCTGCTTCCAATGATTTTTGTGCAGACTTGCCTATTGTCCATGATTCACTTCCATATAACAAGATAGGTTCAATATAGCATTTTAGGACTTGTTTTCTAACATTCATTGATAAAGATGTGTTAGCTAATATGTTTCTCATTCTCTGAAATGCAGTCTTTGCTTGACCTATTCTGTTCCTAATTTCTGTTCTGCATTTCCCATCTGAAGTTATTACTGCTCCAAGGTATTTGAATTTCTGCACCTGCTTTAGAATGGTTCCGTTTAATTTAATACTGCATGCTGGCGGATTCTGTTTCTTAGATATAACCATAGTCTCTGTCTTTTTGATGTTCAAAGTAAGGCCTTTCTGTTCACTTTCTTTGGCGACTTTATCCAAGAGATTTTGCAGGTCTTGTTGGTTCTCAGCTATCAGTACTGTGTCGTCAGCATACCGAAGGTTGTTAATATTGTATCCTCCAATTTTTATGCCTGGTTCTGTGATGATTGTTCTTAGAATATTCTCGCTGTACAGAGAAAAAAGGTCTGGAGATAGTACACATCCTTGTCGCACCCCTTGTTTTATAGGTTGGTATTTTCCAATTCTATTTTCAACTCGAACTGCTGCTTCTTGCTGCCAGTATAGATGTTTTACAATCCTCAAGTCTTTGCCGTCTATATTGATGTCTTCAAGCATTTTAATAATTTCACTATGTTTCACCTTGTCAAATGCCTTGGTGTAATCAATGAAGCATAAGTAGAGATCTTTCTGTACTTCTAAAGCTCTTTCTGTTAGTGTTCGTAAAGCATAAATGGCATTGTGCGTTCCCTTTCCTTCAACAAATCCAAACTGTTCATCTGCTATTTCCATTTTTATCTTTTTCCTTGTTCTTCTCATAATGATTCTCAGAAGTAGCTTCGTTATGTGACATGAGAGGCTGATAGTCTGGTGGTCGTCACATTCCTTTGCACCTGGTTTCTTTGGTAGTGCTATAAACGTGGATTTAATCAGGTCACTGGGAATATAACCACTGTTGTAAATATCATTCAGTAACTTGGTTATTATTTTTATTCCTGTCTCCTCTAGTGCCTCTATTTCTTCTATTGTTATATTATCAGGCCCAGTCGCTTTTCCTTTCTTCATGTGTTTGATGGCATCTATGATTTCATCTTCAAGTATTGGCGGTCCATCACAGTTTTCAGTATCTGGTGTTAATTCTGGTCTTTCTCCTCCATATAGCTCACCGATATACTCTGTCCACCTGTCCACAATGTCTTCTTTTCCCATTAACATTTTACCTTCTTTTGATTTCAGGCATCCTGTGGCATATTTTGTTTTCCTGCCTGTGAGTTCATTAATTCGTTTGTGCATGTTTTTGCTGTCTTTATTATGAGCGTCCTCTATCTGTCTATATATTTCATATCTCTTGTGCATACATAATTTTTGTTTGTCTGTTCTCTTCCATTCTTTCTACATGGCCCAACCAGTGTAATCTGTTCAGTTTCAAAACATTTATAATTCATTGAGATTTAAGCTATTCAGTTCAGTGTTCTTTCTAGCTCTCTATTCTCCACTGTTGGTATTCTTTATGGGCCCAAATATTCTTCTCTGTGTTATTAAGTTCAGATCCTTCAGCATGGAAGTCCAGGTTGGGGGTTGAAACATAGGGCCAATGACCCCATCACTGTAAAAAAAAAAAGATTAGTGTTATGGATCAGGTAGAGAAGCTTCGAAATTGGACGGATAAAAAAGGATTACGACCTTGGAATGTAAAAAATATTATCAGATTTGGAACATGGAATATAAGAAGTTTGTATAGACAAGAAGCAGTTAAAGAATTACCAGAAGACCATTACATCTACTGCAAATAATTTTAAAATGTTTTGTATTGGGGTAAAGGATCGGCTCTACATAATGTAGATTAAAATATGTTTATATATTCAATATTCTAACATTAAACAGAAAAAATATCTCGCGGATGCATTACAGATATCCTTATATTTCAGTTTTTGTATAAGTCACGAGAAAACAAATCTTTATGGTATTAATTACATTCCGATGCACGTAACCTTCTTTGGGAGGCTTTTTCATTTGCTTTCTGTCCAGGTTACGACTGGTGATTAGTAAGTTCGCGGCCTAAGGTACAAATCCTTGAAACACACAGTTGATATTAGGTGCATTTGTAGATCAGGTTAATGTAAGATTAAACACCAAGTTTCAAGAAATTAACTGCAACCAATTTTTTTTTACAAGCTACTGAAGTGGTACGGGGTGACAGAAATTGAGAAAATGGATACAATTTCTCACCGCGCAGTCATTCGCTACCTCTGCATCAAGGGCTTATCATCGAAGGAGATCCATGAGGATGTGGTAGAGACCCTAGGGGAGAGTGCCTCTTCTTACAGCACAGTGAAGAAATGGACAGCACAATTCAAACATGGAAAGGAGAGCCTGGAGGATGATCTCCGTCCAGGAAGACCAAGAACGGTAACCACCGATGAAACCACTGGCAGAATCCATGACATGATAATGGAAGATCGACGACTAACTGAGCAGTACATTGCTACTGAGTTGGGCATCTCCCAGGAACATGTTCATGCCATTATTCACAAAGATCTTCAAATGACAACTGCCTCTGCTTGATGGGTCCTGAAACTTCTTGGAGCTTATCACAAACGACAGCGTCTCAACATGTCAAGAGACAATCTTGGCCATTTTTCTGCAGATCCTGAAAAGTTTCTTCAGCAGTTTGTGACTGTAGATGAGACTTGGGTTCATCATTTTCAACCAGAAACCAAAGAACAGTCAAAGCAGTGGAAACATCATGGATCCCCACCTCCAGAGAAACCAAGGGTGGTTCTGTCTTGCAGGCAAAGTGATGGCTTCCATCTTTTTTTGGATTCAGAAGGTGTGCTATTGGTAGACTATCTTCAGAAGGGCAGAACGGTCACCAGGGTCTGTTATGCTAATCTTGTGAAGCAACTGCGGGTCAGATTGAAGGAAAAGCGTAGAGGGAAATTGACGAGAGGAGTCATCTTTCATCAAGACAATGCTCCAGTTCACAAGTCAGCAGTGGCAATGGCTGCCATTCATGAATACGGCTTCCAGCTTCTTGAACATCCTCCTTATTCCCCAGATTTGACCCCTTTGGACTATTACCACATTACCAAACTCAAAAAGGAGCTCAGCGCCACAAATTTGCTTAAGATGATGACGTCATTCATGCTGTAGGCCACTTTCTACTGGCACAAGATGCTGACTTTTACAAAGAAGGGATTCGTATGCTCCAGAATCGCTGGACTAAGTGCATAAACATGCAAGGGGACTATGTTGAGAAATAACCCCAAAAAGTTGTCCACAAATAATCCGTTATACCTTATGCCGAGAACTTATCAATCACCCCTCATATGTTGTGTCTTTTTTCGTAAACCACATCTCTGTTGCTAGCAGTTTCTGTTTCATCAGTTTGTGTATTGTCCAGGTCTCATAAACACAAGAGTAATAAATAGCAATGTCTCCAAAGTACTGTAAGCTCTACATTCTTTCAATTTGATTGGAAGCACTGAGGATCATACAAAATGGAGAAATGTGATCATTTTGGCATGGCACCTGATGATTAAGTGAATTGTATTGAGAACTGCTTCTTAAATCTAACCTGGTGAAAACTGAAAGTCTGAAGAGCCTCACTAAAGTATTTTTTCAAAGAGCTTAAAGAATCGACTTCTACGAGATTCTAGATTTATCATTACGGAGAGTTACAGTATCAACAGAAAGTTTATTTAAAAATTGAGTCATGTTTTTCATAGTGCATTTAAATACTGAGTCGTGCTTTTATTGCTTATTCATATACCAAGTCATATTTTTCATAGCTTATTCAGATACAAAGTCATATATTTCATAGCTTATTCAGATACCAAATCATATATTTCATAGCTTGTTCAAATACTTAAACATATTTTTGATAGTATAATGAAAAATTGAGGTAGAATTTTGATACTTTGCACATTTGAGAAAGAAAACTGATTTTCTTGCAAAAGTCCAAATTTTTTTTTTCTTTCAGCACTTTTCAGAGAAGATAAACTTTTGGAGATGAATGCTCATACACTGGTTAGAATCATAACAGTCGTGTAAGTAAATAGCTTTGTTATGTATCAGCATAAACTTTAAAACTTTATACATGCTAAAAAGTAGAACTTAATTGTACTTATTCTATTAGTTTTTGACATAGAAAGCCAGGTGGCTGGTTGATAGAATTCAGGATTGCTAGAACCAACAGACACAAATAGTGTTCATACCATTTGGTGGTTGCTGAAACAGAGAGCAAAGCATGTGTGGGTGTGCCCTGTGTGTAATGATGCAAATTCCTAGATTCAAGATTTATATGTATGGAGTATCTGACCAGCAGTGTGGTTAGTGTGCTCATCTTCCCTGTCGACTGTCCAGGATTCAACTCCAGCCCAAGTCCATCTGTAGACACAGGTACTTGTCTCCTTACGCTTGATTTAAATTAGAGCATGGAAAGGAAACGAGCTGCTTAAAATGGCCCAAGGATTGATAAAATTCCATTTCTCTGTGTTATTAAGTTCATATTCTTCAATTGGCTATGTGTTTCTGAGATGGTATTTTTATAAGTTCCTATATTATTTTGCTAGATGGTATTTTTATAAGTTCCTATATTATTTTGCCTGAGGTACCTGTAGTTTAACTCTTCCCGTGCTGGAGGAAGAAACACGGACGTGTTCTGGAGTGTGGGAGTAAAAACGCGGGTCTTGGTCTGTAAGGGGGTCTAGTTGTAAAATGGAATGGAAAACAGTATTTCCATGTACTTCCGTATACTTAATATGTTTCAAAGTATAGCTAAATGAACGAGTTTTTTAGGAAAAAAGAAGTAATGTGATGTTTTTAGACACTGATTGTGGCCAGCTCACCATCGGCAAGGTCTAGATCCGCATTACTTACCACTACTTACCATCTGAGATGTGTAGATCTACTTGTTGATCTTGTATTGTGATTCTGTGTTGCATTCTCACTGAATGAATGTCTGAACTAACCTCCTAACTACTTCTCCAGTCGTCTAAATATGACTAGATCTACTTAGAAAACATTCAAAGGCAGCAGGGTGGCCATAGGCTATGTCCATACCCCTATCTACATCGTCAAAAATTGAAAAATTTCCATGCTTCGCGTCCTTTTTCTCGCTCGGCATCGCTCGTAACTAGGCACTCTTTCGCCATTTTGAAAAGTGTCACCGGAATCGCAGATGAAATATGTACAATCTAAATGTTACAACCCTTGTTTTAATGAAACAAACAGTTGTCACTATAATGACCATACGGTAGCTTCAGGACACCGGAAGCGTCACTATATCGACCAATAGCACGGAAAGAGTTAATAATAGATTGCTGTATTCTTCTGATATGGAATGTAATGAATGGATGATATTTTTCTTATATTTTCAGTCTCGTTTTGCTAATGTTGTTTAATGCGGTGCTGTTCTACAAACTGTGGTCTCTAGAAAGTTATGCAAGCTCGTTGTTTGGCGTGCCATCACAGGAATCTGTAGATAATTTAGCGTAAGTACTTCCATGCTTTTAGCATCTTTGGTGTCTCCTTGTGCTATTTCTTCTTCTTGTACGTGTGCATTGTGCTCTTAGCAACCATGAGGACATTGGAACACAAGAAACGTGCTGATCTGGGAATAAATTGCCGTGGCTTGCTTGAAGATCTGAAGAGTACCCAACAGGCAAACTTCTTGAGACTCCACCTCCATAAGATCGATTACAATCGCCAGGCTGTGATTGTTTACTAAGATCACCCAGTGGAGATGTAGGATAGGTTCTTGACCATCACTGATTCACCAGCTCATTAAGACCATGCTGTCACTCAAGTGTATTTGCCTTTGCTCTCTCCCTAGAGACAGTATGAAATATTTGTCAGATGAGCTTGGCTTTTCATGTCACCTTTCACTGTTGAGAGGACAAATAAGCATTTTGATAGGACTCTGTGATTTACTTCATGTGGTAAACTTAGAATTAATCCAGATAAAATTCACAGCATTTAAAGAGAGGTCATATGTTTAAAAAAAAAAAAAAAGGTAAAGGAAAACCTGTTTTGAATTGGAGGCACATAGGGGAAATGTTAGTGCCCATATTTTCATTGACCTGTCAGCACACTAAAGGGTGATGTGGTCAGCATCACGATTGGCCGCCTTTCCTTCCCCAACTCCAGAAGAGGTCAGGTACCTATTTCTACAGCCAGGCAACTGGGACACCTCTGGCTGAATTCGAAACCCCCCCCCCCACCTTTGCTTTGAGAGACTTGTGCGTTAAAGAGAAATACAATTATTTTTTGTATGCAGTCATGGCATAAATAAACGTTGCCACTTTTTTTTTTTTAACAGAAAATTCCCTCGCACCCAGGAAGAGTGGACCCAGCTACTGCAGCAACAGAAAGACCTTCACAAAAACGAAATCAGCAAGTGGGAGGAGGTCTTGTCAGCTTCGATAAACATCATAGAACAGGTCCGAGACACATTGTGATTTATCCTACACTGTTGGTTTCCCACTCTGTGTCCGGTGACCTCTTGGGGGGGTTCAGTAAGGGTCATGTGAGAGTTGGCAAAACAAGTCTAGAGGTGAATATGGCAGTGGAAAGATTAACTCTTCCCGTGCCACAGGAAGAAACACTGACGTTCAGTTGGGTGCCGGAATAAAAACGCAGGTCTTGATATGTATAGGGGGTATAGGTGTAAAATGGAATGAAAACAGTATTTCCATGTACTTATTATGTTTCAAAATATAACTAAATGTATGAAGATTTCATAAATGCAGAGTTTTTTAGGAAAAAAGAAGTAATGTGATGTTTTTAGACAATGAGTGTGCCCAGCTCACCTTCGGCTAGGTCTAGATCTACACTACTTACCATCTGAGATGTCTAGATCTACTTGTCGATCTCGTATTGTGATTCTGTGTTGCATTCTCGCTAAATTAATGTCTGAAATAACCTCCTAAATACTTGTCTCCAGTCGTCTAATATGTCTAGATCTACTTGGGATACATTCAAGAGCAGTGGGGTGGTCACAGGCCATGTCCATACCCCCTATCTACATCATCAAAAATTGAAAATTTTCTTTGTTTCTCTTCCTTTTTCTCGCTCAGCATCACTCATAACTAAGCACTCTTTCACTATTTTGAAAAGTGTCACCAGAAACGTGGACGAAATATGTACAATCTAAATGTTACACCAGGTTTTTTAATAAACCAAACGTCGATATAGTGATGATATGTACCATGTCGGAAAACTGGAAGCGACACTATCGCGACGAAAGGCACGGAAAAAGTTAAATCCACAACAGAAGTGACACTTAAAATTCTTTGGGCATGTCATGAGAAAATGGATGATAATGTTATGAAAAAATAGATGATAATGTCATGAGAAAATAGATGATAATGTCATGAGAAAATAGATGATTATGTCATGAGAAAATAGATGATTATGTCATGATAAAATAGATGATTATGTCATGATAAAATAGATGATTATGTCATGAGAAAATAGAGCCTGAAAATCACTGGAAAACTGTTGGGGTGGGTGGGGGAGAGAAAATTATCAGGAAGGTGATACAGTTAAAGAAGGGCAACACACATGATTAGAATATTGAAAGTTAGAGCATGATTTCCAATGCCTGTTACATAAAGAATGAATAAATTAACCAAGCAGGCATTGAGGAAGATGATTGACTGTGAAAAAAAAAAAAAGGAAACAAAACAAGAAGAAGGGATCAGCTCATAGGAAGGAGATACCCTTAGGCTCGTCGCCTTCATTTCTTTTGCATTCTCACAATATTGAAGATTTTGAAACATGTAATTCAGGTTAAAACTCAAAGGAAAAATAAAGAACAAATGGAATTTAGTTTCAGACGGTGAAGAATTGTTCAGACAAACTTGTCTGACAAAAGAAAATTATCTCAGCTGGCTGTCCAAATGTCATAAGAAAAGAACAGTATCTGAACTGACTAGGAGCACCAAAGACCATGTAAAAGGAGAAACATGATTGCTAACACTGTTCAGCCACATTCCCAGTGAATGATTGAATTCAAGTGGGTTTTTTTTTTTTTCAGTCCTTTATGTGGACTCAGAAAGCAGGCCTCTTGGCTAACTCCACCACCATGGAGAATACACTGATTCTTGTCTCCTAACTTTAGTGATAGATGATAGCAACATCTTTCCAGGATCTCTCTGAGACTGTAGGGTAAGGTCCTGGCTAACTCTGATGTACCAGCTCTGATAAACATTCATAGCATCAGTTGTTTTTGCTTGCTTGTCAGCTAAGTAATTGGTATAAAGATACATAGACAAGCTAGCCGAACAGTCTTCTTCTTCTACTTCTTCAAACATTTTCAGATGTCAACTTGTATAATTTTGATGTAGTTGGTGGTTATCTGGAGGGCATGGATGCTTAACAATCAAACAATTGCTGCAGAATTTTGAGTAAAGATAATATCTTATCTTATATCTTATATCCTTCCCGTGCCGTTAAACGTCACATAGGGCTCGCAAAGTAGTTCACAAATTTTTCCTGTCTTCGACGAGTCTTTCACCTCATCAAGGGATTTTATGCCTGTTAATTTGGCCTCTCTCAACAATGACCTTTTCAGAGTTTCACACGGTCTGCCTCTTTTTCTTTGGCCTATTGTGTTCCACTTGATGATAATATGCTTCATACTATAATTCTTAGATTACCATGACCACACAGACAGCTTCATAGTAAGCACACCTACCATGTCTTATCAAGAATTATATGATTCCTATATGTAGTTTCTAGTACTTTAAAATTCGAATCTGCAAAAATTTGTAGCAAATTTCATTTAGATGCAGTTATTTTATTTGTAAAATCAATCAGTGAGAGAGTTGAGTGAAATGTTTTGTATCTGTTTCTTTCAACAGATGAAAATATCACTCATCAGTCTTCAGAAATCCTTGAGAGCAAGTACACGTGTTAGCGATGATTCCTGACATGAATGATTTGTCAGTGACAGCCTTTTGTGACGTGTCACCTCTTTTATATTCCTGTCATTTTAATGCCTTTTTTTTGTTTTGTTTTGTTTTATGCATTGACATTCAAATCAAATGGCACAACAAGACCAGGAATGAGGAGGTCTGGGAAAGAACAGGACAAGAGCCTATGAGCCTACAGATCATGTCTAGAAACTGATGGTGAATTGGTCACACAGTAAAGAAACCAGACACCAGCAATAACAAGACAGGTCCTGACATTGGAACCTTCAGAGAATTAGAAAACAAGGAAGGCCCAGAACTACTTGGAGAAGGGAAATAATGAAAGTGCTCAGAGACAAGGAATACACAAGGAGAGAACAAACCCAAGAGTGGGGAGGGGGGAGAATTGGAGAGACTTTATTCGTGGCCTGTACTCCCACAGGAGCGATGGGCAGTGATGATGATGATGATGATTGTCATTTAAGTATTGGTGTGAATGTAACATTCTGAATGTTTACACAAACTTTGTGTTGACAGTGCATTAAACACTGGTCGTAGCTATGGCTTTTGAAGACTGTTCTTGTGCTAAATTTTCGTTTCTCTTTCTGTGCATAAGAAAGTCTGTGTCTGTGTGAATGAGCTCAGCGTATTCATCCATGCTTTCTTACAAGTTAAGCCTATGGTACGTATAAAACTGCCTTGGGTTCTTTATTACAGTACCCATTGCTGTGATTCAGTATGTTATTACAGTGCATTGATAGCCAAATACAATTTTTTGAAGAACTCGGATGATCAGATTAACGCTCATCACAGCCAAAAAAAAAGTCTGTGTGTTAATTGTAACTTGCCAAAGGCAGTTAGGTATGGCCCCCAGTGATCAGAAAGATGCTAATTAGGGCCTGTAGATAGGTTTCTGTGCTGTTCTAACTTGCCAGAATTGTGACTGGTCCAAGTGATCAGAAAGATGCTAATTAGGGCCTGTAGGTAGGTCTCTGTGCTATTCTAACTCGCCAGTTATGATTGGTCTAAGTGATCAGAAAAATGCTAGTTAGGGCCTGTAAGCCTCTGTGCTGTTCTGCCAAAGCCAGCTAGGTTTGGCCCCAAGATCACAAAGATGCTATTCATAACCATTAGGTTTGTATGTTATTCCAACTTGCCAAAGTCTATTGGATTTGGTCCCAATGATCAGAAAGGTGCTATCTGGGACTGTAGGCCTGCGTGTTACTCTGACTTGCCAAAGCAAATTGGGTTTGGCCTTATATATATATATATGCTTTCATTTTAGCGAGCAATTTCATCTTCATTGCTCCTTGACAACAATGATTGAACTGGTAAATCAGAAGCGATGACAGAATGTTAATATTTTCAGATGATTAAGAGTTAATTTGCCATTAAACATCTCATTGTTTTTTTTAAAAACAACTTAAGATACTCATACAGCACAATAATCATTTGTTCTACTTTATAAGTCAAATACAGCTCATTGATCTTAGCAGTAGAATCAGACAGCACAAATGGCCATTGGAACAGAAAAAAAAAAAACGCTCACACGCAAAATGCGATATCAGTTGCACCCATTCGGTAATTGCTCAGTCTTTTGTGTTCACCTCAGCCAAACATGTCCATCTCTGGTACATGGATGCTTTTCTTACTAATGCTCACATTTTGTACTCCATCAAATCAAAAGTTGGATGGTTTGGTTTCATTCAGATTTTTTTAAATGTACAGGTTGTCTGTGAGATTATCAGGGAAGCAAAAGGGAGATTATTGACAAGCCAACCTATTAAATATCCATTTCCTGCATTTTAATTACCGTTTCTTCTGTCTGGCTGGAAAGATGTATGGACAATGGCATCATGAAGAGCTTCTTTTTAACTATTTCCAATCTGTGTTTTTTTTTTTTTAAATTTCAAAAGTTACAACATGCATTAAAATGTGTTTTATTCATATGAGTTCAGTTGCCTTTCTTGCTTTCCAATTGCTTTGTGGAATTTACTCATCTGTTTCTCCCCCCCAAGTAAATCATCTCAGTTATGTTTTTTACCGAGTAAATCCATGTCATTGTTTTTTTTGTCACTGTGTAAATCCATGTCATTGTTTTTTTTGTCACTGTGTAAATCCATGTCATTGTTTTTGTCACTGTGTAAATCCATGTCACTGTTTTTGTCATTGTGTAAATCCATTTATGCATGTGAACGCTGGAAAACAACCAAAGAAATAGACAAGAAATTCAGAAAATCAGACGGATGAGCAAACAACAACCTGTCTCATGGTCAATCAGAAAAAGGAGATGGACATATGTCGGTCTTGTGATGAGAAGAAACAATCAGAGAATCCTCAAACAAGCTATCAAGTGGAACACAACAGGCCGAAGAAAAAGAGGCCGACCACGTGAAACTATAAAGAGGACATTGTTAAGAGAAGCCAATTCAGTGGGCATAACATCCCTTGATGAGATTGAAAAACTCGCCGAAGACAGGACATCTTGGCAAACTACCATGCCATCCCTATGTGACGTTTAACCACAAGGAAAGGATGTAAGATGTAAATCCATGTCATTGTTTTTTTTGTCACTGTGTAAATCCATGTCACATTAAAAGCTTCAAACATAAAATTTTCACTGACCTTCATCATGTTGTGCTGCCATCTCAGCATGGAAGTTTGTCTGCAGTGGTCCTCCATCTTGTTCTGTTTTTGTCGACACAGTGCACCTGGCCTGGCTCGGCCCAGTTAATTTTCTTTACGTTGCTCACTCATCTTCATCATTATCGACCTCTTGTTCTTTTTTTTTCCTTCTACTTTTCACGGATAAGCAAACTACAGTTTGTTAAATCTGATGCTGGCATGTCAGCTATGGATCAGTAACTACCAGTCTGGACATCGTCTTGCTTCCTTTTAAATGGGTTAAACAAGAGGCACATGAAAGGGGAGACAATTAGTCTAATTAGAGATATTAAAAAAATACTTTACAGTGTGGAAAAGAATGTTTGCTATGCTTAAACATCATCTTGTCACTTCCCTCATATAAATCATCTCAGTTCTATTTTTGAGTGAATAAATCCATTTTACCTTTTTTTTTTTTTTTTCAGCGTATAAATCCATGTCACTGTTTTTTCACTGCAAATCCGATGCTACTGTTGAAAATGGCTAATTCGTGTGCATAGCATATGTTTTTCTTAGGACTGTCTCTAGTTTTGTTTTGTTTTTTTAAGCACAGAAAGCTCATTTGTTTTAAGCCTTTTCTCATATAATTTTTTTTGCATTTTTTTTTATCTTGCATAAAATGCACCTTTTTTTTTGTAAATTCTGATGAAGATAAATTAGCATGTTCAGTTCATTACAGTTTAACTCGCTCAGAGTTAATGAGAATCTGTTGCTGACAAATGGCCATTGTGTTTTGAGAATGTACAAGGAAAAATAAAAAAGTAAAGGCAGTTTGAAACTTGCATGGTAACCACAACAGACAGAAGCTGATGCAATACAGCATGTCTGCAGTGGCTGATGGGTAGTTCAAATGTACAGCACTTTGCCATTAGTCCATTTGAAACCAAGGTGAAAAAAAAATAACATAACTTTCTGCTTTCTGGGATTACACTATTGTTGAACAACAATGCAATGAGATTTTTTTGGACGGGGTGAAACCTACGAAAAATCATCATAAGATGTTGGCTTAATATGCAAGTGAAAATAGTGTGACTCAACTAAAAGTTTGTGATTGGCTAGAAAGCTTTACAGTGGAAGTTTATGATTGGTTAGGAAAGTTTACAGCGGAAGAACAAGTGTAACTGAGGAAGGTCGATCTTATCGGTCTTCAGTATCATACAGGTTTACATCAGCAGAGCACAAGTCTTGATCAGCTATGTTTTGAATGTCATCCTCATCTTCCTTTCAGCCTTGGTCTGGTGCCTTTTGATTTCCATGTCTTCAGTCCACTTAAAGAGGCTCGTCACAGAGACACATGTTCATCTCTGATGATGAGGTTAAGAAAGCTGTGCAGACCTGGATTTGGGAGCAACTTAAAAGTTTCTTTTCCCGAGGAATGAAGAAATTAGTGGAACAATGCAAGAAGTGCATTGACCTGCAGTATAACCTCTGTGTTCTTTTGTTCACAGTTACCAACATTAAAGGGTATGTTTCCTTTACATTCTGATTCTTCCTCGCATTTCTGGCATGTACAAAGTACTGTATTAATGGAATCACTCTTTGGCAGTGCTCTTTTGTTTTCTGTATTCATTTTTGACTTAAAATTACCACCAAATTTTTTTTTGTACATTTTAACTCATTTTTTTTTCTTATGGCACATCATTTTGTCATTATTTTTGTACCTGCATGAGATGATGTTAAAAGAGTTTTTTCCCTAATTCTTTTTTTTTTTTGTTCAAAAAGATTTTTTTTCTACTGTTGATGTATGTTAAAAAAAAAGCTTTCAGAACTAGATGCTGGTCATTTAGTTTTTGTATGTAATTATACATTTATATCTTGCAAAAACTTTTTTTTGTTTCTTTTCCACTAGTTGCTGTTTTTTTTTATATTAGATGTATACAACACAAAAGATATTGCAAAAATGTTACAAATGCTGGTTGTTTATTGCTGAGAAAATAAAGTTGTGTTATTTAAAGTGCTTTTTGTCCCAAAGAATACACAGTGTGTATAAGATGTAGAAGATAAAAGGACCATTGGGTCTGGTTTAAATGACTCGTCGGTAATTTGTTTTCAGGTGAAAGCAGCAAATTGGGAAACCTGATCCAGCAGTGTAGCACCAGATAAATGGCAGGTGGAAATGTAAGATCTAGAGATAAAACTAGGCCCAAACATAAAATGTAGATCAGGACAGCAGTTATAAATCAGTGTTCTCCAAAGAGGACAATACTGCTGCTCAGAACACCCAGCGGGTAAATCAGGGAATTGGGGGGAGGAAGTGAGCAGAAGGAATTGGAGCCAACTGAGGCATGTGTATGCATGGGGGATGGTAGGTGATAGGATTGTAGCCTAGGAGACAAAAAAAAAAGGGTGGCAGCTTGGAAAACTTTGGGAACCACTGTTCTAAATAGAGGAAAAACATGGAAAATTGTTAATCGGGTAAGAAAGATTCCTCCATAGTTTTGTAGGTTGAGCATAAAGAAAACCGTTCACAGTCTCAGGAAAAAGTGTGGGGAATCTGAGGTGCACAAAGTGTATAAATGGCCGTGAGATACAAGAAATGGAAAATGGACTGGACATGTATGGCATATGAAGATGAACAGATCACCAAGAAAAGCAGTAGACTGGACTCCACAGAGAAATAAAAGACAGAGCACACCAAGAGTTGCAAGGAGACAGACCTTTCAGGTGACTCTTGTGGGAAAAACAATATCCTGAGATCATATTTGATGGGGATTTTCCCTGTCCCTGCCCTTTGTGCCTCTGATTGTAGCAAGGAACAATGATAATGATCCATGGCAACATATGCCTGTGAGACCTGGACAATTAACAAAACAGCTGAGAAACACATAAATGCCTTTGAATGTAAATGTTACAGAAGAGTTCTTCAAATATCATGGACACAAAAAAAGAACAAATATATCCATACTACAAGAGCTTAATATTGAAGAAGGCTGGCTAGTAAAGAAGATTAAAGAGAGAAAACTTAAATATTTTGGACACATGAAACGTCATGAGAAAACCGTCTTGGAAGGGTACATAATGGGAAAATGAGAGGAAGACTAAGACGAAGATGGCTGCAAGACATCATTGAAGATCTGCAAATGGATGCATCAGCAGCAGGCCATCTTGCTTACAACCGAGAGGCCTACAGGAGTGCTGTTGGGGGGGGGGGCAAAGTTCCGCAAGAGACATGCAAATGAATGAATGAATGAATGTTCACAGCAACATGCCAACCATAAGTGGTGTTTTATTTTGGCAAAGCTCATTAATAATAATAATAATACAGTAAAATCTTGCTGTAACAGACTAATCAAAGGGATTGGCAGACTAGTCCATTATATCCAGAGCCTGCTAAATACAGAATAAAATATATAGGAATGCAGCCAGGAGCTGCAGACCTGGTCAGTTTTACTGAGGCTATGTTATAAACGAGATCCATTATAACAGGATTTTACTGTAGCAGGAAATCAACACTGTCTGGTAGTTTCAGTAAGCCGCTACATATAATTTGATGCTTGCTTAACATCCCATCTGTGATACTCATTTTTTCACAAAGTTCACACTGTCTGATGGTTTCAAAAAGTCGCCGTCTATAACTTGTTTTGCAAAGGCTGCCACTACAAAGCAGCCTAACATCTCATATATGGTACTCATTTTTACATAAAGTTAATGAGCCATACAAGACACCACCAAGCCAACGTAACATCCCACATACAGTACTCAGTTTTCACATAAATTCATGAGCCATATACGAGGGATGATTGATAAGTTCTGAGCATAAGCTACAACTTTTTTGGGTTATTTCTCAACATAGTCCCCTTGCAAGTTTATGCACTTAGTCGCGGATGTTCGAGAAGCTGGAAGCCGTATTCGTGAATGGCAGCCATTGCCACCACCGACCTGTGAACTGAAGCATTGTCATGCTGAAAGATGACTCCTCTCGTCAATTTCCCTCAATGCTTTTCCTTCAGTTTGACCCGCAGTTGCTTCACAAGATTAGCGTAATAGGCCCCGGTGACTGTTCTGCCCTTTTGAAGATAGTCTACCAATAGCACGTCTTCTGAATCCACAGAGATGGAAGCCATCACTCTGCCTGCAGACAGAACCACTCTTGCTTTCTTTGGAGGTGGAGATCCATGATGTTTCCACTGCTTTGACTGTTCTTTGGTTTCTGGTTGAAAATAATGAACCCAAGTCTCATCCATAATCACAAATTGCTGAAGAAACTTTTCAGGAACTGCAGAAAAATGGCCAAGATTATCTCTTGACATGTTGAGATGCTGTTATTTGTGATCAGCTCCAAGATGTTTGGGACTCATCAAGCAGAGACCTTTGTCATTTGAAGATCATTGCGACTAATGGCATGAACACGTTCCTGGGAGATGCCCAACTCAGTAGCAATGTACCGCTCAGTTAGTCGTCGATCCTCCATTATCATGTCATGGATTCTGCCAGTGGTTTCATCGATGGTTACCGTTCTTGGTCTTCCTGGGCGAGGGTCATCTTTCAGACCCTCCTTCCACGTTTGAATTGATCTGCCCATTTCTTCACTGTGCTGTAAGAAGGAGCACTCTCCTCTAGAGTCTCTACCATATCCTCATGGATCTCCTTCGATGATACGCCCTTGATGCAGAGGTTGCAAATGACTGCTCAGTGAGAAATTTTATCCATTTTCTCAATTTCTGCCACCCCTTACCACTTCAGTAGCCTGTAAAAAAAAAATTGGTTGCAGTTAATTTCTTGAAACTTGGTGTTTAATCTTACGTTAACCTGATCTACAAATGTACCTAATATGCCAGAACTTATCAATCATCCCTCGTAAGACGAGATTATGCCCCAGAAGTTGCCAACCCATAGTGTATAAAAATAAACTGGACCTGATCTGTGAAACATATTCCTATCCAATCATAAGATCTCATCCATTGCAGATAAGCGGACATTAGTAAAAGAGAGTTGGTTACAGATAAATGTTGAAGCTATAAGATTTAGCAATTGATTTGATGTGTACTCTCGTTAACACAGTCTGGCTGGCTGAGTGGTTAGGCACTGAGTCTACTAATCCGGTGGTACTGGGTTCAAATCCCAGCAGCTGGATTTTTTTTCTGGTTCCACCACACCAAAATAGCCCGCAGGGTCCACCCAGCTTCTAAAAAATGGGTACCAAAGAAACCTGGGAAGGTAAATGCAGCCAGGCGTGATACTAACCACATCACACTTTCATGTTCTGATGGTCTTGGAAATATGGACCTAACCCCGTATCCCTAATATGCCTTAATGACATGGAAACAGGGATATTACTTTTTAAAAAAAATACTCACATTAAGAAAGCCAGCATTGATGCATATTATGTTTAAAGTGACAGAACTGATGAAAATTCTGCCTAAAGTGACATGAGATGATATATGGTCTGCTTAAAGTGCTGAAATGTTTTGGCTGTAATTGTGTCCACAATAAGACCAATCTTCTTCTTCTTCTATGTACACATTGTCTGTCTATATCTGCAGTCCTGTTTTTTTGCAATTCATGTACGGAACCATAGAGCTTATCTTCTTTAATGGTTTCACTGGGCCAGTAATAATTTCTCAGTGTGTCATAGTTGGTGCAGTTTTGGAGGATATGTTCCACAGTTTGGGGCATTTGGGCACATGTTCATAGATTAGTAGTACCAACCTTAAACTTTGTATACATATGACTTCGGAGTCGGCTGTGTCCTGTTGGAGATGGAAAATGGTGACTTGTTCCTTTCTGTTTAGCCTGTGATAGTCATCATGTGGTGGTGTTTGTGGCTTCCTGTAGGTTTTTATCATGCCTTTCTTCTGATTATAGGTGATCAGTATGTCTGGTTGCTCATTTCAGTGCCATCTTTGGCCAGGCGGTCAGCTTTCTCAATGACTGGTATCCCACAGTGGGAGGGAATCCACTGCAAATTTATTCTGTGTTGTAAGCCAATTTAAAACCATCAAAACACTGAAATCTCAAGAAATAACATTGATTAATAAACCTTTTTATTTTCATAAATTATTTCAGGTTTTTTAAACATTCCACTGTGTGTAACCAAATCATATAAATCTATTGTATTTTGTTTATCACAGCCTTTGAACTGTCACATTGGCTCAACCTGCCAAACAACGTCATGACACAAACATTTTTTGTTGCAATTCACCATGATAAACAGATTTTACTGGGAAATGGCACATCATTTATTATACTTTTTAGCAGTTGCTGAATTTAGCAGCTTTCCTAGCCACTGCGGCTCACTGCTACAGACATATCTCCATTCCTCTCTGCTCTTGATCTTTTCTTGCCAAATGTTGATTCCAAATAGCATTTATGGCAGTTTAAAATTGTTCTTTAAAAAATATTCTTTAAAATGTTCTTTCCATGCACGTTCTCAGAATGCTGCAGAACAGTACCTTTTTTTCCAAGCTGGCTGTCTCCACCCAGAGCTGGAGTTAACAATAAATTCAGGTTCCTTTAAATTCTTTAGATTTTCACCTTCTTTCTGCTGTTCATGTTCTACTTTCTTGTCTTAGCCCCGCTTATTTTGCTGTAGTTTTTCATTCATAAGTATTAGTTTTATCTTCTAGCCCTCCCCTTCTTCTCTAGCAGCTATAAGGTATTTATAGCTTCCTTATCTCTTTCCTCCCCCCCCCCCCCCCTTATGTGCACATTGTTCTTTCCCTTTCATCACCTACATGCCGCTGACATCCGATTGGTCGAAGATGTTATTCATCATCATCCCTCCCACTTTACCTGTCTTTAGGGTACATTTGTTGTTGAATTCCATACTAGGAGGATGTTACAAAGCTAAGTTTTTCATTTTTATTCTTTTTATTTATGTGTTGTGTTGTTCTTGTACGTAATACTTGAAAATGGCTGATGCCAAAATATTGGATGTTGTATGTTTTTCATTTACACATTTTCATCTTATTTTCATGCTTTCTGCCATTTGTGTTTTTTCTCACTTTCCTCACTCCCTCTGTCATTTGTAAAACTATACTATACACCTCTGTCTACCTCTGTTACTAGAACCAGTTTTACCACAGTCGTTATCTCTTTTGTCTCTTTAAAATTAAGAACTCCACTATGAAGCAAAACCACATCAAAGTAGTCATGTTTTACAAGTTTTTTTAAAGCCTTTAAATGGCTCATAGTAATTTAAGAACAAATATAACTTGTATATAATGACCATTCTGAAGGCAGCAGTGATGGCTATTTCAAGAGATGGCACTTTCTTGAATCCTGATGAACCAAAGCTAGTCAAAGCCCTATCATACATCCTCCCGTTCTCCTGATAACAGACTATTGTGCCACTATAGAAAACCACACATGTTTCCCCCACACTTCTCATGTTTTGTAGGTCTCAGAAAGGAAAAGAGAACGATTTATCATATTTTTTTTTTCTGCCAAGCAGTTTTCTTGTTCTTTTCATATTGGTTTTTTGGGCTTTTTTTTTTCCATTTCTGTACCTTACGAAGATTTCTGGATGGTATATTAGTTCTTATAGCTCTTTCATTACATTTTGTCTTTCTCTTTTTATCTTTACACTTAGATATGTCTACATTTTATTGAACTACATCTATCTTTACTTCAGTAAATGTGAAGAAAAGAAAGTAAAACAATGAAAACATTGTATATTTAAGATGTAAAATGAGGAAAATATTGTATCTTCAAGATGTAAAGCAATTAAAATATCATATCTCTGAGATTTAAAACAATGAAAAGATTATATCTTGAAGATGTAAAAGAATGAAAATATGTATATTTTCAAAATGTAAAAAAGACAAAAATATTGTATGTGGGCAATTCCTAAATTAACCTCCAGTTGGCTGGTAAAAATAAACTGAATGTTATAGCAACACAGTACATTTTCTGTGGCAACCAGTAAAGTGTTATCTTGATAAATACCACCCTACGGTCCATTTTGTTCAGTTGCACACAAGTAGTGACCAAGAAAACATGGCCCGGTAATTGTCACTGCATGATGTGATCAGTTTTCTGCAAGCAGAAGGACACAGCACCACTGAGATTCACTGTCAGTTGTGCTGCGTGTATAGTGATATCATTATGAGTAATAGTTCTGTGAGGGATTGGTGCAGGAAACTCAAGGATGGATGCACATATCTGTATGATGAGGAACATCATGGATGACACTAATTTATGACTGATGAACTCATTTTAAAAAGCTGGCCAGGTCATGCATGAGTTGATTCACAATTTCAGATCTTCCTAAATGAATTTCCTCAAATTTTGAAGACTAGTCTGTTTCAAATTCACACAGAGAGACAGGGTCACCACAAGTTCTGTGCATGGGTAGAGAAAGCAACTGGCTGGATACCCTGGTGGTGCCATCCATGCCACGGTACAATATGTGCCTGTATTTGAATGGTGACTATAGGAAAAAGTAATACAGTTATGCATATAAGTTTTGTATGTAATAAAATTTTTTTTCATATCTTCAAGATATAAAACAATAACAGATTATGAGACATCAAATCTTCAAGAAGCAAAACAATAAAAAGTGTAGAAGATGCATCAAATATGAACTCTTTGTGTGTCAGACAAACCATAAAACTAAATCTACAAGAATTTGTAGCACTGAAATAAACTACATAACGCATAATATAAGTCCGGATCTCACAAGTTCAAACTACTCCAGAGTTCCTACCAAAAGATGAATTCCATTGGTTAATTTACCCCACATGTCAATCACGTAATAGTTAGCCACAGTCAAAAGAGCATAGAATGAAATGAGAGACTGGTCAAGATGAAACAGCGGAGACTGAAAAGGGCTCATCTCCTGTGCTGCACATGAAAGAAAAAACGGTCAACCAAGACAAGACAAATGGACTTGACACGGAGAGGGTTGCAGTCTCAGCACGTGGAGTTTTGTCTGTCTGACTGACTTGCATGTACAGGAGAAAGTGAGAGATGGTCTGAAAGATGTATTCAAGACATAGTTCACATTGAGAGTTTCTGTCTCTGACTTAAATATAGTTTCCAACATGACAAAGATTAATCATGATGATTATAATGAATCAAGATCATTTAATCATGAGGCTTGCCAATTTATTCTAAAACTCAGATATTAACATTTAGGAACTGCTTTAAAAAAAAAAAAAATGGTTGAGCACTTTTTAAAATATTGCACTTTTCATAAATTGTGACAAACATCCAAATAAAAGTATGAAGCACGTAACAGTAAATATGTGTAAATAAGTCTGGTACAATTTTGTAAATAGTAAAGTTTTTTACTCTATATCCTTTTTTTTTGTCCAAAAAGATTAAACATGTCATTACAAAATATATAATTTGTAAAACATATTTCCCTTAAGGGCTTGAGAAAAGCATAAACAAAACAACAGTATATAAAAGTGTGATTTGTGTTTCAATGAAATCAGCAAGCCTTGTTTTGTCCCTGGAATTCCAAGCTGATGTTCTCTGCAGGCAAAGAACATTGTGAAGGTGTTGAATTTGGTGTGAATGAAAGTTCAAGGTCAACAAGACGGTGGCAAGTGTAGGAGACACGCTGCTGGAAATAAATTGCTTTTTTTTTTTCCTGTTGCTAATAGCTGTTAAGCTAGAGCCTATGTAAACCCATAGAAGTTTCCTGCTGATGATATAGCTATGGCTGTAACGACCACTCTGCATTCACATACTTATTTTGCGGTTTATCTGCACAGATATACCCGATTAAGTATTCTTTATGTAGGCACGATTGGCTCTGCCTGACTTGATTTATGCATATTGTCATTGCAACTTGTGGATCCCTGGTGTAGACTTATTATGTCATTTTGTTATCAGAGGATTTGTTGCGACACAATGTTTTCAGATTAGGATGGAAATTTATCTGAGCAACGTAGGACACCATGTCCAATCCTATTATACTGAGTTGAGTGTTACGAAGATAATGTTTTATGATATGCTTTACCTGATGCACAGGCATAGTTGTCGCAAAGAGATTGGGTTATGGTATGTTTTATCTGTTGTGTGATGCACCAGGGTAGCTGTTGTGAAAAGACCAGATTATGATATGTTTTACTGGTTGCTTAATGCACTGGTGTAGTTGTTATTGGGATCAGTCGTTTAGCCAACCGATAGGCACGTGGCAGACTAACTACATGTGCTAGAGCAGATAAAGTGCAGGTTACACTGGCTCATGTTTTGGACCATAACTCATTCAAAGAGTTGGGATATTCAAATTTGTGACCATATTGATGGTTAACTTAATATTTAAGAAAGACCTGGATTTTAAGTTTAGTATATCTTGGGTTCTAAGGACTGTTATAGCCGGAGGTGGGGTGGAGGATACGCTCTCCACTCCAATGGCGTGCATCTCAAATAGCCTCTGACAGTCAAGTCCAGCTCTTGGCCTTCTCGTGGCAGAACTGTTCAAACCGACAGGAGAAGGGGTGAAGGTGAATATCTGGAACCTGAAAACGAGATGCTTCAGGTAGATGAGAGTCATGTTTGGCAGCTCATCTACCATTGCTGGCATGGAGTGGGGCTCCTCCCAGTCGGTGAAGAATGGTGTGAATGGGGTTGCCACGTGGCGCCACTGTGGAAAAGGTGAAAGAAAGGATTAAGTGAAGTAAACAGTTGTCAAATCATGGCACCTCTGGTCTGGAGGTCAGCCACGTCCTATGTGCACTCATATCGGGCAAAATGCCTGAACCAGCTTAACCCAGAGGTTAAGACACTGCTGGTGAGATTCTTCAGATGCCGCGCATGGAGTGAAACTCCTCCCTGCCAATGAAGACAATGTGAAAAAGAAATTAGGGTTGCTGTGCAGCGTCGATGTGAAAAGATGATGAAAGGATAAAGTGAAGCTTAGTCGGTATGTCCAGTGGTCTCGCGGCAGGAGCTACTCATACCACAGCACCTCTGCTCTAGAGGCCAGCCATGTCCGATATACACCCATACTGGTGAAATATGCCTAAACCGGCTTAAACCAGGGGTGAAACTTGATGGCTACTCATGTCACGGTACCTCCACTCTAGAGGTCGTTCACATCCTAAACATGCCCATACTAGGATAAAAGGCCTAAACCAGCTCAACCCAGGGGTGAAACTTACTAGTGGCGAGGATTTGTCCCCCTGGACGAAAGCTCCATCCTGGTCACAACCAAGAAGGGTTGTGGCTACAACCACAAAATGCTAAAGTCGGAGACACTGGACCAGTGCAGTCTAATTAGGCAACCACCCCTTACCCGACAGGGATGTATGCATATCCTAATTACACTGAGGTTTTCTGATGAGAAAGTCCAACACTGGACTGGATGGGCAACCACCTCTCACCCAGTGGGGATACACATGTATCCCTAAGCACGTCGAGGTTTTCCAGTGAGAAAGTCCAACTCTAGGCTGGGTGGGCAACCACCTCTCACCCAGCGGAGATATACTCATATCCAAAACACATCAAGGTTTTCTGGTGAGAAACTCCAAGTCTAGATTAAACTGATGCAACGAAAACCACGGTGTCACGCATTCCCACTTCTGAGACCCACTAAGAATACAGGCTCAAGCCCTGCGATACTCTGAACCTCTTGTAGTCTTCTAATGGATCTCATGGGGTCCTTTCAGGGACCACAGGACCCACTGAGGACCACAGGAGTAAATTCAGGAGGATCACAGGGCGGTCTTGGTGGTAGAAGCGAACGAAGAAGAAGAAGAAGTAGTAAATCCTGGATGTACATTGCTAGAACTGTCTCTCTGACAGATTTGCAGGAAGCAAATCTATGACTATGAGTCTGAGGATAACTGCAGGATTCTGCCAGTAATGAAGGAAATAATTTAGTATTTTTTCTTGCAGAATTAACACCCCTGGTATTTTTATATGATAAGTTTGGTTGTTCACAGTAGTCACACTTAAAACATAAGTGTGCTGCACCTTTTGCATGGGATTCTTGAGTATTTGTGTTGATGGTCTGAGCAAGATTTTTGGGAGTGCAAGTTAGTCTTGGCTTGAACATTGTGTAGAGGAGACGTATTGTTTTGTAGTGCTAGAATGCAGTTGTGAGAGAATTCAGTGCAAATTCTCATGTGGTGACTTGAGTTATCTCAGTCAGCTGCCCAGAACTATTTTTGTTATTGTGTAATGTTTAATTCGATATATGATAGTGTATGCTTTCTTCATTTCAGTCATCTCCATCCATTGTCGTCTATAGTGTGTCATTTAATGTCAGTATACAATTGGATCATTGACTGGTGGGTTTGTAATCTGTAACGGTAGACATGAGAGTGGTGAAAGGACATGGATGTTGTTCTTCATGATGTGCAACCAGTGTGATTACACATCACACATATCCTAGTATCTATGAAGCAGTCTATGAAACATAAACAATCAACAACAATGTAGAATATTCTCATTAACCAATATTAACTCTAACAATATGATATATATGATGATATAACAATAACACATCATTTGTAAATTCTACACAAGGCTGTATCATCCATGGGGGGAATGTGTCAGCCTCTACATCAGTGGCCAGCAAAAAACTATAACCCTTTTCTAAGGGCACAGAAAGGAGATGGTATATGGTCCAATTTATTCATCTAGAGATAACATACTATAGATCAAAGATAGTTGAACCTGTCCACTGATTCAATCAGACCTCTATATGAATATTAAAAGAAGTGGAGATAATTGTATATCCTTGTACTGAATCCTAGCACTGAAAACTTTTGCTCTCTGTTTGTCCATGATGATAGAACTTGACAAACAGAATTCACAAAAAAACATTGGGTTTAGTAGGGCTAGCAGGGGTCATTACTCTGATCTCTTCACAAGGAGTTGTGTTATATTCAGAAGTCAGGTACTTTGTCAAGTCCACCTGAGCCTGGGCTAGCTCTTTGAGATGGTTGATCCTGTGCTGGTATTGAGCTTCCTTGCTCTCTGTACAGAAACAAAATAACAAATATAATCATAAAATCTTTCAGTTTTTTCATTTCATATTTCATTTTTTTAAAATCCTTCATCATTTCCTGAAAGACATGGGACTGATCATCTTCTTCTTCTTCAATCTCCCTAGAACAGCAAGCTCAAGTTCTTTGCAGGTGATGCAGTGAGGATGTTGACACACAGCATCATAATGGTTTGGGAATGGGTTATGGCTGCTATGCCCGAGTGGGGCTAAAATGCAGGAGGTGTGCAATGCTTCTTTATCACCACCAGCACCACCACCACCACTGGGGTTACAGAGACTCCTGCCTCATTAGCCAGGTTAGGCCTGTTACCGGAGGGTACCAACAGAAAGGTGGGACAGGGTCTTGGTCAGCTGTGGTTCACCAACCCTGATGCTATCATGTTAGCTATGGTTAGCTGCCAGTTAAATCAATGTTCTTCACCCTAACATGGAACTAATATCCTCATGAACATCAGTTTATATTTCTTCTCTGAGCACTTTTCTAGCGCACCTTCATCAGGAGGTCAAGACTTCTGTGGCTGTTTTCGCCAATTCTTGTCCACTTCAAGGGCTTAAATTCAACAGCGGAAGTGTCTAGTTAGTCTATTAGGTCTTTACACCGAACACAAATGTTAGCTACAGCAAATAATAATTGTTAAAAAAAAAAGCATTCTTTAGAACATTTAGAAATTAAAGAATGAATCAAAATTAAACTGGTCGTTTCTATATAAAGGATTATGATCTATGAAGCACAAAATGATGGCTGACGGTGATGATTTTTTATATTCCCCTTTATCACTTGCTCCCCTTACCTAAACTGAGTTGTGCCTCCAAGGATGAGAGTTCCAGTGTCTGTTTTATCTTCATTTCCTGAAGCTTTAGTCCGTGTTTCTGCTTCAACTCTGCAATTCTTTGTTTGTGTGCTTGCTTTTTTATCTCTATGGCTTGTTCTGGGATGGAGAAATAGAGTCTACGTGATTTCTGCGTGAAATGAAATATAAAGAATAGGGGGGAAAAGTGTAGTCTTGTCATGTCACAGACCAGTGATTCTCATCAGGGAGGCAGCTGGCTCCCTGGGAAGTAATTTCAAGTAAGAGGGGGAGTTTTTTTTTTCCAAGGAAGGAATCCAGAGTACATGAAGATATCAAGAGACCAGAGGCAGAATGATCCAGATTATATAAATATTGGAGAGATGATTATTAGGAAAGCAGAGCATACAAACATCTAGGCACAACCTTCAACAGAAGCAACACAGTAAGTGAGGAAATTAAAATCAGAGTACAGATAGGGAATAAAATATACTTTGCCTTGCAACAACTGTTAAAATTCAAAATCCTGTCCCAAGCCACCAAAATAACAATCTACAAAACTATAATAAGATCAGCTATTATGTATGGATCAGAAACAATGGAGTACAACAAAGAAAGCAGATCTTTGAGAACAATATCCTAAGAAGACTCTTTGGGCCGACAAAGGATACCAACAGTGGAGAATGGAGAGCTAGAAAGAACACTGAACAGCTTATTTAAATCCCAATGAACTATGAATGTCTTGAAACTAAATAGACTACGCTGGCTGGGGCATGTAGAAAGAATGGAAGAGAACAGACAAACAAAAATGATGTACGAACAAGAGATGAGGGAAACAAGACCAAGGGGTAGACCAGAGATGGGAAGACAACATAGAAGAGGATATAAAAGAAATTGATGTCACCAACTGAAGAGAGAAGATTAGGAATAAAGAGGAATGGAGGCAAACATTACCTGCAGCAATGAGCCTTAATGGCTTGGAAAGCTGAAGAAGAAGAAGAAGAAGAAAGGGGGGGGTGGGAATTTTTTTTTCCATAGGACAACAATGTGTAATGACAGCATCTAAATGCAAAGGATTGCACAAAATGAAGAATTATGACTGCTAAAACTATTTGCATGAAATATCATGAATGAATATGATCTTCCTATAATTTGCACAGCAGCACCAAATACAATCATCTTTATAAGGAGTGCTTTGCCACTGCAACATGCAGTCTTGGCTTACAAAGTGAATCTTCAACGAATGGAATGACCATGGAACCCAGCAACAAGTATTTTACAATGACTCTTCCACAGACTCACCAACAGAGCTCCTCTCTTGCTGTTTGTTCAGCTTCAAGTTGGCAAGTTTTTGTTCCTGGTCTTCTATTTCTCTTTGCAGCCGCAGCTGTGTGCGGGATTCAATGGCTGAATTTTGCATATCCTGTACAGCACAAAAGAGAGGTCATCTTTTATTTCTTTTCTCCCGCTAACTAAATAATAAACTCTGAAGCAACTATGTATAGAAGAATGTCATTAATGCTTCCATTTCTTTAGACATGTGAAGACATCCTGATATCACTCCTCCAAGTCTATGTTGTTAACCCTTTAAAACATCATGAATTTTGTGCACACAGACCTACAAACATATTAGGATGCTCACATACTGCTACTAGCCTCTGCTGTAGACTAGCAAACTCTCTACTCCAACTAACATCAGGAACCCTTTTTTTTTTTTTTTAGTGCTTCATGACATAATCATATGCAGGAATAACACAGCAGTGAAAGGGTTAATATTTACAAACATCCTAAAGCATTTTAATCCATTAAAAAATACAATAATATCCAGGTCCCAGTTTCTAAAATATACAATCTTTGAAAAATTCTCCTCACAGCTTGCTGTATCCCCAAAAAATGAGCAAGATGAACTAACTGCATCTTTCTGTTACATTAACTAGCTCTTCCCATGCCACAGGAAGAAACACGGATTTTCATTTGGATGCCGGAGTAAAAGCGTGGGTCTTGATATATATAGGGGGTACAGTTGTAAAATGGAATGGAAAACAGTATTTACTTGTACTTCCGTGTACTTATTATGTTTCAAAATATAACTAAATGTATGAAAATTTCATAAATGCAGAGTTTTTTAAGAAAAAAAAAGTAATGCGATGTTTTTAGACAATGACTGTGCCCACCTCACCATCAGCTAGGTCTAGATCTACACTGCTTACCATCTGAGATGTCTAGATCTACTTGTCGATCTCGTACTGTGATTCTATGTTGCATTCTCGCTAAATTAATGTCTGAAATAACCTCCTAACTACTTCTCCAGTCGTCTAATATGTCTAGATCTACATGGGATGCATTCAACAGCAGTAGAGTGGTCACAGGCCATGTCCATACCCCTATCTACATCATCAAAAATTGAAAATTGTCCATGTTTCTCTTCCTTTTTTCTTGCATGGCATCGCTCGTAACTAAGCACTCTTTCACCATTTTGAAAAGTGTCACCGGAAACACGGACGAAATATATACAATCTAAATGTTACACACTGGTTGTTTTATTGAAATAAACCAAGAGTCGCTATATCAACCATAGGCACAAATCGGGAAACCGGACGGGTCGATACAGTGACCAAAGGCATGGGAAGAGCTAAAAACATTTGGCAGAAGATGCCACAGAGGAAAAATTGCAAAAATATCACTCTGTGAAAAATGATGACTAACAAAACAGAAGCTTTGAAGAAAAGTCACATGGAAGTGAATGGTGCAGTTTTTAAAAAAGGCTAGGGTTTGGAGGGGGGGGGAGGGGATTTTCAGGAAAGAATGGAAAAGGAAAGGGAGGGGAAAAAAAGGCAATAAATACAAGCAATATTTTGCCACATACCAACTTAGAAAATACAAAATAGCAACAAAAAAAAACAACAACAACAACAACAATTACAGATAAAAGGAAACAGTCACTTATTTGTCATGAGGTTTTGGAGCTCAAGCAAGAAATGCACAAGACAACAAATTAAAAAAAAGTATGCATCAAACTGAACCCATGGATTCCATAAATGAGGACTGCATGTCATAGAGAAGATAATGAAGATATTCTAGTGTGTAGCTGATGATAAGTTAGCTAGTAATTACAATCAGCATCATAGCACTCTGGTCTCACACTCAAGTCTGCTCCACTCTCTGATGCAGCAACCATCAAGAAGTACATGTTGACTGTCCCAGCCAGAAATTCACTACAGCAGTAGTTCCCGGTCTATTTTCATCCAATGGCCACTTTTCCAACAAAATATATGTTACAAATCACTGGCTTGTGTGCCATAAACTTGTTTTCATTCAACAGTACTTTCTTCCTTGCCTTCTTTACCCCTATATGGGGCATAGGCAATCAACAAGGACTCTATTTCTTTCTGTCCTGAGCTGTTTCTTCTATCCATCTCCAGGTGTAGTCCATCTTTTTTGTTTCTGCTTCAAGACTCTTTTGCCAGGTGTTTCTAGGGCTTCCTTACTTAACACCAAATTGATAAACCAGTCATAGTCCACATGTGGTCAACAGACCAATGAGTGGAAACCACTCGATTATTGGACTGTCTAGTTTGCTCTACAAGGAGACACACTCTTAACCCATTCCCTTTGTCACACTCAACCCCTTCGTACAAAAAACAGTAACTCTTTCTCTCTCTCTCTCTGAACCTTAAGTGCCCAGGGCAACACAGGGCTTCCGCAAGGGTTTTCCACAAATGCCTGTCTTTTGCCTTTATTTCTGCTCTTGCCCAGGTGAGCCCTCTATTGCTCAACATCCTCTCTGTTGTTCTTCTCCATGTCTCTTTTGGTCTACCCTTACTTCTGTTCTCCTGTGGTGTCCATCTTAGTGCTATTTTTGGTAGTGAGTTGTCAGTCATTTGGAGCACACGTCCCAACCATCGCCAGCGTCTTTCCTCAATAACTGCTGTATAACCTTTTTTTTTCTCATCTATGTAAAACTGAGAAGAAGCAGTAATAACACATGGCATCAATACCCATCCTGATAATGTCTTCTTCTTCTTCTTCTTCTTCGTTCACAATGTCTGTCTATATCTGCAGTCCTGTCTCTTGGATAAATTTCACTGTTTTTTTGTAACTCATGTATGGAACCGTAGAGCTTATCTTCTTTAGTGGTTTCACTGGGCCAGTAATTATTTCTCAGTGTCTCGTAGTTGATGCAGTTCTGGAGGATATGTTCCACAGTTTGGGGCACCTGGGCACATGTACATAGATTAGTAGTACCAACCTTAAACTTTGTATACATATGACTTCGGAGACGGAAGATGGTGACTTGTTCCTTTCTGTTTAGCATGTGATAGTCATCATGTGGTGGTGTTTGTGGCTTCCTGTAGGTTTTTATCATGCTTTTCTTCTGATTATAGGTGATTGGTATGTCTGGTTGCTCCATTTCAGTGCCCTCTTTGGCCAGATGGTCAGCTTTCTCATTGCCTGGTATCCCACAGTGGGAGGGAATCCATTGCAAAGTGACTCCATGTTGTAAGCCAATTTTTGACAAGGCATCTTTAAGGTCTGGTAGTTTGTTGCACTGAAGAGCTTCCAGTACTGATCTTGCATCTGTGAGAATTACTACAGGACATGTATCAATTCTGGAGTCTGATAGTTTTTCAACTGCAGCAATAATTGCCCTAACTTCTGCATCAAAGTTGTTGCAGTATTTACCAGTGGATATGGAAATCTTGTCAATGGTGTTGTTTGGATATTCAATATATGCTCCTGCCCCTCCATTCTTTATGGCATTATGTGCAGATCCATCTGTATACACACGTATCCAGGTGTCACATGGATATTTGTCATCTAGAACACTAAGTGTGGCTGTTGATCTTACAAGACTGCTCTGCATCTCACCATTCTGCACACTTTTCACTTCAGTCTGAATAGTTATTTGTGTATAATATCCTGATAATGTAAGCTGCCCACTAACCTGCAACTGGTCAGAAGCATGGTAACCTCGAAATACAACCTTTTCAACGGTAAAACCCATTCTTTCTGCCCTCTGTATCAGCTGGGGGTATGTGTCCAGTGCACTGAGTTGGCTGGTCTTCTCGATAAACTTGTCATACCTGCAGTTTAAAAAAAAACGGTCAAAATCATCCTGATCTTGTTGTTCTTATTCTTGTTCTAAGAAAGACAAGTTGACTGTGTTAGAATAATAGCAGAACTATCAGAAGTCAGTTAACCCAGAGACTTTGCTCTACCCCACTGCTGGATGGAGGAACAAAATAAAGACATAAACAGCAGAACAAATAAAGCAAGAACAGCTTTCATTAATCTTAGAAACATCTGGAATGTCCTCTCAGTACAGTACTAAAACCAAATTAAAGCTGTACCAAAGCTGTATGTTATCCATACTCCTCTATGGAGCAGAATGCTGTAGGACACCTGAAAAGAAGTTTGGCAAATGATCCTCAATTCCACACAACCTGCCTTAGAAAGATTTTAAATATTTACTGGCCACAGACAATAAATAATAGAGACCTACTTGCCCAATGTGGACTAGAAGATATGCAGGCCATAATAGCAAAAAAATGCTGAAAATGGATTGGTCATGTGCTTTGAAGAGACCCCAGGAACAATGTTAAAACAGCCATGTGATGGACACCCAAGGGAAAAAGAAAGGGAGGATGACCAAAAACTACCTGGTGGAAAACTGTAGAAGTGGAAATGAGTAGCATACAGCACAACTAGGGCACGATAAAAAGGCTGGCCGAAGATCATGAGAGGTGGAGAGTATCTGTTGCTGCCCTGCAAGATGGATAGGGCATACTGGGTGGTCATTGCTTGGCTGACTTCTAACCAGGACATAGATGGATGGACCCTTGGTGATCCTAATAATAGGCTCCATCTGGCTAACAGGGTAGGACTCACTGTCAATCTCATGTGGGCAGAGTCTGCAAAAAAGTTTACTTGTTAGGGTCCACTTTGGGTCTGCAGGTAATCCATTGTAACCCAATTTCCAATTCAATGCTGGTGCTCCAACATCTTTTCTTGGTGTTGGATGATAAGAACACTCCTATGGCCTCAGGAAGAATCAAGCAATGAACCCAATCCAAATACAGCATGACAGAAATATCCAAAGTTTT
Organism: Achatina immaculata; assembly: GCA_009760885.1. NCBI lineage: Eukaryota > Metazoa > Mollusca > Gastropoda > Stylommatophora > Achatinidae > Lissachatina > Lissachatina immaculata. The sequence continues at coordinate 3,360,535 of CM019706.1, read as the reverse complement.
TACTTTGTCTTTTCTTTTAATTTTAATTAATTTCTAATATTCTGCAAACCTCTGAATGTCTTCACTTGTTTTTCAGGCTTTCTAGAGTTCTCTTCAATTCAGTGACAATGACAGAAACAATATAATAATAATAATAATAATAGCAAGCTGTCACAGTTTTCTTATGTTCCTGGGACATCAATCTAAAAGAAAAAAATCTCCTCCTGTAGCACTTGCATGCCATAGGGCTGTGAAGTATTAGTCTCTTCACCCATATAGGCCACTACTTTATTTGAGGTAGGGGTGCCAGTATCTTGTTTTCTTAAGGAAATCCCAGGTATCCATTTTTTGAGGTTAGGTTGACCCGGTGCCAGTTAGTCCAAAAAAAATTCTGCCCAAGTGTGAAAACGAACCAAGGACCTTGTGATCAGCAGACACTAACCACTACACTACTGCAGCCTAGGACTTACACAAGGAAAATGAGGCATGCCCTCTATGCAAGCTGCAGCGCAAGGTTTCTATTTAAGCTCCACCACAACAGGAATCTTTGCATTAATTTGAACTTCGCATTAATGACCGAAATTATTCAGAAAACAAATGTTTATACAAGCCATACAGTATGGAGACTGCTAATTACTTTCAACATTAACCTTAACATGAACACAAGCTAAGATGACAGAGACAAATCCTTTTTTCCCCCCCATTATATGCAAATTTTGTTTCAGTTAACACTCAAAGCCCACATTCCCTTTTTTTAGAGACATCAAGTTTTAGTCAGAAAATGTTCTCTGTTACATCACTTTTTTAAATGTTTTTGTTTCTGATAAGATAAATAAAGTACTTACGTGAGTGGTCCAACGAAAGATATTATATCAGCACACAGAGCACTGAAAATTGAAATAAAGACGAATTTTTAATAATAATAAACTGAAGAATAAATATGATTCTGAATTCTTAACTCTTTTTCTCCAGACAGCACTGGCAGTGTTGGCAGACATTACACATCCTTGCAAATCAATGCTCAGAGAAATATTTAGGACAATGTCTAAATAAAATAAAAAAGTAGCACATTTCTAACGCAACCCCTATTAAAAAATGTATATGGTAACTTCTTTTCAGTTTATTTCTACCAAAATTTGCCATGAAAATTTATTTTGACAGAGCATTGAAATTAATTCAGTAGAGTTAATAACTGCTACATTTCTATTAACCCCATCTCCTCTAAAAATTGTTTATGACTCTTGCTCCATAACTCTGCTGCCTAGAACTTCAAATTTTCAAATACATGGACATTATAAGAATTCCTGCTAGTTACCAAACATAGGATGATTCTAAAACAAGTAACAAAGATGAAGAACTTTCATGGTTCAGGAGTAAGTCACTCTGAAAAACAAAATAATACAACATAAAGACTTACTTGATTAAATCAGCTATTGGATCATGAGTTGTATCCAGCTGCGTGTTGAAAAAAAAAATACAAAGATTTTATGATAACCTGAAAAAATAATTTGCAACTTTAAATTATTTATAGCCTTAATTTATTCACTAACATCAAGGTTTATTTCATTATATGTTGTTATAAGCCACAAGGTTTTGTTTTTCTGTGCAATGATGGTGACAGTGATGATAGATAACAAAGACAGCTGACTGTCATGGATGTCCTCATGTCTCTAGAAGGTTGGAAAATACCTTCTCAGCAATCTGCAATGCCAAACTTCTGAGTATGCTACATCATAACTAGGATATAATTGACTCATGCCTTATTTTTGTTATGCCAATGTGCCAGAGACTCACCAGAGAGTACTTACCAGACATGAAGTACATCAACATGGAGGTATTTCATTCTGCCACATGATTACAGAAATTCTATGTCAGACTAACGTCTTTTTTCTGTTTATTCCAGTTTTCCTCAAAATTTCACACCGATTTTTTTTATATACTGCTTGTTTAATCTTCCCTGCTAACATAAAAGAAGTGGATATTAGATTTTTCTCCACATCAATTTCCAGTTAACGTTTTGTTGATGCTACTATTAACTGGTTACATGACTGGGCAGGCTCTTCTTAATGCCTTTCTTGGCCATATTATACTGATCATAAACCTCAGGTTCTCAAATGTACTTCCTCCAATGACAATTATGCAATCTGCCAAAAGTGTTATTCTTGAGGAATATGAATCATATGTCATATGAAAATTGAAACTATCTGCTTTCACAAAGAAAACATATCAAAAGCTTTAAGAAAGTCTTGAATATAAGCTCATCCCAAGCCAATGCATCTCTACCAGTTTTAAATTGTATAAATATAACTGACCCCCAAAACAACGCGTTTTCTTCTTAGTTTTAATCTCCTAAATATGAACTAACACCAAGAACAAAATGCATTTTTTAAAAATCTTCTAAATGTAACAAACTCATCTAAAAAAAAAATGCTTTATAATTCTGTTGTAATCTCTAATTGCAAACTTACATTAAAAAAGTAAGTTTTTATACTTAGTTTTTTTAATCTTCTAAGCAGAAAATGAACAAGGTGCCTTTCACTTTTGGTTTACTCTGAATTTACTCAGAATATGATCGATAAATTTTGACTTCATTTTTCTGAGTTCATATATTAAGATATTTTAATTCTGGTTACTGATAAAGCACTGAATCTATGTTTCTGCGGCAGCTCTCCATCTTTTTTCTCAGTTCCTAGCACTCCAGCAAAGTATGCTGACAAGAAAAGGCACTCTTGTTGAATTTATACAGTAAATATCTAGCTTCTTAGTGGGTAGGTCAAAAGACAAGATGAACAATCTTTACCATTTTCAGGACATCATCCATTCTATAAAAAAGCATTACTTTGACGGTCAGCAATGTGTCATCACTTGTACGAACTTCTCTCACCTAAAAATAACCATTCACAAATTTAAAATGGACATTTCATTGCTCTGTTGATTACAAATGAAACATAAAGTGAAAGCAGCAGAAATAGATGCAGTATATATATATCCTTAGACCACAAGAAATGCATATGAAGAAGTTCTCAGAAAAGTATAAGAATATCTAAAATTAATGAAAACCACAGTCAGAATCCTTTGGGCAAGCACTGAGAAGACAAGATATATAGAGAACCTGACAATCACCGAAAACTTAATACAAAAGGAGAGAGAGCAAGACTGAATATGCTGGATGGGATGACCACACAGTGCAGGAAAAGAGAGGGAAATGACCTGCTTAGAAAATACCATGTTCCACTCACAATGGAGAAGCAGGATTACATGTTGCATCTTTCTCCTATCTGATGCTTCATTATCTCCCCCTATATTTATTATATAATGAATCTCTTTTCATCTTGGAAGACAGTTCAGGGATATGTTACATCTTAGTTTTTGCTAAGCATCTTTTTGCTTAATAATTCTTCTCATGTATATTCTGTCTCATCTGGGGTAATGACACGGACAAGGCACTGTGCTCATGTAGCACTTTCCCCTTCTCGACTCTGCTAGTCAGCTCACAAGGGAGGACATGGTCTATATGTCTAAAAATTGAGGAGGGCTGCTAGAAACTGGGTTGGCAGAAGAACCACCCAACATGATTTTTATTTGGTTCCCTCCTTTCAGTTTGTTCATTCAGACCCTTGGTCACTGCATCTCCAGAACCACCCACAAGACTTGACGGGGACTGGTGGTGTCACTCACTGTCATATATTACAAGATTAACCCAATCAGACTCTTTATTTATATATGATACGTTTAAAATTTGGATAAAAAAAAACTTTTATAAATTCCTTTTATTATCAATCTGAAAACAAAATAGTAAATTTTATTATGACAGTTCACTTACATTGTAGTAGAAGTTGCCAGGAATTGTGGGTAACTGAATGAATTTGTTAAGCCCCGGAACCATTCGAGTTTTATTCTCTGGATCAGTTCCATGCCATTTAAATTCATGAACCCTGTAAAACACATTTATGCAAGGCCATTACACAACATGTGAGCTGCAGATTAACCACACTAGTTTCAAGGGTATTTTTAACAATAAACATGGTGTGTCATTTCTGTGTTGTCAGCCACTCACTCACATTCATTTTAAACTTCCTATATATTTTAACACTGGTCATTTCAGAAGACTGAACTGAAGGCACCAAGAAAGAGAGGAAAGTGGAGTGAACAAAGAAAACATTTTAAGATCAGTAAAAATACTGTGGTAGTTTTCATTACATCCCTAAATGAATCTGAGAATCATAACTGTCAACGGGTTCTACCAACGCAGAAAACGTACTAACCATAATTCACTGGTACTTTTGTTCTCATTAAATTTTTCCAGTCTCTAGGTTTACAAGTTTTCTCTTTCAAATCTTCCTTGGTGGTGATGGTAGCCAGTAACATATGTACCACAACCCAAGCCCCTATGGCAAACTTAACAAGGGCCCTCTCCCAGTCTGTATATCACCCATCTCCTGATATAAAAGCTTGATTATGATCTCTATACTAATGTTATTGACTCTGTAGTACACAGATCAAATATATCTGGTATGTCACTGTCTTTTACATAATGTAAATGTGCTGGCACAGTAATTAGTTATAAATGACCATCACATGAAACAATAATCTATATTTGCTCTCTCTCTCTCTCTCTCTTGTGTGCATGTGTGCATGTATCTCTCTCTCGTGTGTGTGTGTGTTTGTGTGTGTGTGTGTATCTCTCTCTCTCTTGTAGATAGTCATTAGTGTGAACTGTGAGAATAACTTTTTTTTTTTTACATATATGTAATTCCTTTCTGTACAGAGTGCATAGATAAAGGTGAAATGCAGATGATGTGTTTTTTTTTGTTTTTCGGCTTTTTAATGTTAATTATGTTTGTTATATGCGTATCATATTTGTAGAACGTCTGGATAAAAAAGTAAAAGTTCTATCATACAGGGCAGAATGTCAGGCAGGCCTGTGTATCCAATTCTTAACTCTTTGGAAATAAAGATCAGTAAATCAATCATTCAATCAATCAATAAATCTCTCTCTTTTTATTTTTATTTGCTTTTTGTTTAATACACTGGGGTATACATTTTGTGCTGGGATTGTCCAGCCTAATGGCTAATCTGCCATTGGTAGCAAAAATGATTGCATAACTCTCCTTTTCATTCGTGTTCCATTTACCGTGAGATTTGCTTAATCGGCAGGTATTTCTGGAGATCTTCCAGTGCAGACCTGAGAGGATTAACAGAAAAAAAAAAAAAACTCACCATTCATCGGCTCCCAGGATGAACACGGCAGGTCCCTGGATAATTCTCCTCTCAGCTTCTCCAGCTTTTAGTCTTCTGTACACAACCAACAGATGGTTGCCATCAATGCAATGAGCTGGTTTGACACTGCAAGATCTGCTCTCCAGTGGATTGCTGAACACCTGACATGGTCTATGAAGATTAAAATAAAATGAAAGTGAGATCTGTCATTATAGACAGGCTGTTACTTATGTCACATAATCAGTCAGTTGTTTTTTTTTAACTAACAGCAGTCACATCTGAAAATCTTATCTTATCTTATATCCTTCCCATGCTGTTAAATGTCACATAGGGCTCGCAAAGTAGTTCGCCAATTTTTCCTGTCTTTGGCAAGTCTTTCAACCTCATCAAGGGATTTTATGCCTGTTAATTTGACCTCTCTTAACAATGTCCTCTTCAGAGTTTCACGCAGTCTGCCTCTTTTTCTTTGGCCTGTTGTGTTCCACTTGATAGCTTGTTTTGGGATTCTCTGATCATTTCTTCTCATCAAGCGACCAACATATGTCCATCTCCTTCTCCTGATCACCCGTGAGACTGGTTGTTGTTCAGTCATCTGTCTTATCTCTGCATTGTTCTTGAATTCGTTCCACTTGATGCCGAGTATTTTCCTTGAAAACATCTGAAAACCTACTATAAAATTCCCAAACCACTGTTGATCGTATATAATGGCTAAATCCTTTCTGGGTAATGATTTAATATATAGGGGAGGATTCAGGTACAGCCTAGATTGAAGTACTAGGACTGAGACCTGGACACTGAGAACAATTGCACTAATATGTAATGTATTCATTTTAATTGCCAGTATAACTAGATGGCACCAGTAGCAAGACAAACCCACACCATTCCATGGCCCTTCATTCTCCTCATAACAGAAAACCCAAAGCTCTTAGTAAGCTTTTTCTTAAGAAGCATGTAACATTACATCTTACATCCTTCCCATGCCATTAAATGTCACATTGGTAGTTCGCCAAGTTTTCCTATTTTCAGTGAGTTTTTCAATCTCATCAATGGATTTTATGCCAACTAATTTGGCCTCTCTCTTAACAATGTTCTCTTTAGAGTTTCACATGGTTTACTTCTTTTTTCTTCAGCCTGCTGTGTTTCATTTGATAGCTTGTTTTGGGATTCTGTGACTGTTTCTTCTCATCACGTGACCAATAGATGTCTATCTCCTTTTTCTGATCACCCATGAGACAGGTTTGATGTTCGCCCATCTGCCTTATTTCTAAGTTGTTCTTGAATTTGTTCACTTTATACTGAACATTTTCCTTAGGCATTTGTTTTCAAAAGAGTCTAATTTGTTGTTTACTTCTTTAGTTTTCCAGCTTTCACTTGCATAAATCAGGGTGGATATTACATTTGAATTGAATAATCTTAACTTGGTTTTTGTGATTATAACTTATGAGTGCCATATGTTCTCAAGATTCTTGAAGGTCAATGCTGCTTTTGCAACCCTAATTCTAACTTCCTTTCTGGTGTCACCATCCTGGTCTATGTAGCTGCCGAGGTATGCAACTGGTTTACTTCTTCAACAGCTGTTCCTTCTACGTATATTTTTCCCTCTTGATTAATGAGAAGTTTCATAATTTTTCTTTTTTTCCTTGTTAATTTCAACAACAGTTTGCTAGCCACTGAAGACAGGGTCTCTTTTTTTCATGCACTGAATTTACATTGTCACAATTAACATTAATTATGCACAAATCAAGTACATATATATATATATATATATATATATATATATATATATATATAATACAGTATATATAAATTAACATTAACAATTAACATTAGTGTTACAAATATTGACAAAGTTAATGAACTTAACTTACATGTACCAGGCTGTTTGGATGTTATGTATACATGTGTCAGTCTCAGTCAGTGACCAGTGTTATCTTTATTTTGCTTGTTCCTAGGACCCTACTTCATCATGAAGTTTTGTGTGGTCTGCTGTTTAAAAACTTCCTGTCTTTATATGCCTTGACAGATTCTTAACCTGGGGGTACCCAGATCACTCAGGGGTCAGAGGCCCAAATGATGGGGGGATGGGGGGGTGTCTCAGTCTCTGAACAGAGATGGGAGTGTCCTGAGTGCAAGGAGGCCCATCGCTAGGCCAGCAGCAGAGCATGGCCATTCTTCAAGTTCAAGTTCAAACTCCAAACAGATTTTTTTTTAAAAATTGTTGTTAAATCAGAATTTACTTTCAGCCATTTTATTTCTAGCTCTCCATATGTAAAGTAAAACTGACCTATTGACATCTTTTCAAGTCATACTGATACCTCACAGAAATGATGATGATGATGATGACGACAACGACGATGATGACGACGATGATGATGATTTCAACTATATGGTGAATAGATGATGGGGATATATAGGGCCCTCCAATGAGAGTCTTTAATTGCAAAAGGATCACAAACTTATGGTCTAGTACACCCTGTGAGAACTGAGTGGTGTTGTTCTTCTTAAATCTTACATCATTTCCATGCCGTTAAACATCACATAGGGCTCACATGGTAGTTCACCAAGTTTTCCTGTTTTCAGTGAGCTTTTCAACCTCGTGAAGGGGTTTTATACCTCCTAATTTGGCCTCGCTTAACAATGTTGCTCACCGTCTTAAAATTATATTAATGTCTTCTTTTCTCCTCCTCTTCAGCATTTCAAGCTTTCAAGGCTCATTGCAGCAGATACAATCTGTCATCATTCACCTCTGTTCCTGGATTTATCCTCCTCCCATTTATTTCCCAAGTTCTCTTCCACACTGCCTCTCCCATCTTTGCCTTGGTCTGCCATTTGATCTTGTCCATTCCATCTCTTGTATATATATATATATATATATAGTTTAGTCTGATAACTTTCTTCCATTCTTTCAACATGGCCTTTCTACATTAATATGTTCTGTCAGCTACAATACCACTGTCACATCTATGATTACAATTTATTCACATGTACATACTCATCTTACATCCTTCTATCTATCTATCTATCTATCTATCTATCTATCTATCTATCTATCTATGCCTCTGACCCCTCGTGGAGCATAGGCCGCCAACAAGAGCTCGCCAGGCAGTTCGGTCCTGGGCCACTCTTTCCAACTGTCTCCATGTCTGGTTCATTATTTTGATGTCCGTGTCCAGACTTCGGCGCCAGGAGTTCCTTGGTCTCCCTCTCCTCCTTTTACCCTGTGGGTTCCATGTTAGGGCTTGCCTTGTAGCGCTGGATGTGGATTTCCGTAGGGTGTGTCCGATCCATTCCCATCTTCTTCGTAGGATGTCGTCTTCCACTGGTTGCTGGCCTGTTCGCTGCTGCAGTTCTTGGTTACTTATGGTATCTGGCCATCGTATTTGAAGAATCCTTCTAAGGCATGTGTTAATAAATGTCTGGATTCGTTTCATGATCGTAACAGTAGTTCTCCAAGTTTCTGAACCGTATAGCAGAATGGGCTTTATCATGGTGTTAAATACTCTGATCTTCAATTTAATTGACAAGGCTGAAGTTCCCCATATTTTCTTCATCTGATGGAATTTTACTCTTGCCTTGCCCATTCTTGCTTTTACATCAGCTTCTGTTCCTCCCTGCTTGTCTATCATACTTCCCAGATAAGTAAACTTTTCAACCTCTTCCTGTTCCTCTCCTTCCAATATAGTGGGCATTTCGTTGACCTCATTTACTCTAAGAACTTTACTCTTTCCCTTGTGGATGGTAAGGCCTAGTCTTGAAGAATTTTCTGCCACTAATATGGTTTTCTCTTGCATCTGTTGCTTAGTCTGGGAGAGAAGTGCCAGGTCGTCAGCAAAGTCTAGGTCGTCAAGCTGAGTCCAGAGCGTCCACTGAATACCATTTCTCCTATATTCTGTTGATTTTCTCATAATCCAGTCTATGGCCAGGATAAATAGAAATGGTGACAGCAGGCATCCCTGTCTCACTCCGGTGTTAACTTGAAAGGCATCTGTTAGTTGTTGTCCATGGATTACCCTACATGTCATCCCTTCATAGGAGTTTTTAATGATGGTGGTAATCTTCTCCGGTACTCCATAGTGTCTCAACAGCTTCCATAGGGTCTGTCTGTCGACGCTGTCGAAAGCCTTCTCATAGTCAATAAAACTGACATAGAGAGGTGAGTTCCACTCCAGTGATTGTTCTACGATGATACGTAATGTTGCTATTTGGTCTGTACAGGATCTGTTCTTCCGGAATCCTGCTTGTTGGTCCCTGAGTTGTGGATCTACCACGTCCTTTATCCTATTTAGAAGAACTCGGTTGAATACCTTTCCTGGTATTGATAGCAGTGTTATACCTCTGTAGTTGGAGCAGGAGCTCAAGTCACCTTTCTTTGGTATCTTGACAAGGTAACCTTCTTTCCACTCTGTAGGCACTTGCTCCTCTTCCCAGATCTTCCTGAAGAGGGGGTGAAGAATGTCTACCCTTGTCTCAATATCTGTTTTCAGTGCTTCTGCCGGGATGTTATCAGGTCCTGCTGCCTTGCCATGCTTCAGCTGTTTTATGGCTTTACAAATCTCTTCCCTTGTTGGTATCTTATCTTATATCTTATATCCTTCCCGTGCCGCTAGACGTCACATAGGGCCCGCAAAGTAGTTCGCCAAGTTTCTGAACCGTATAGCAGAATGGGCTTTATCATGGTGTTAAATACTCTGATCTTCAATTTAATTGACAAGGCTGAAGTTCCCCATATTTTCTTCATCTGATGGAATTTTACTCTTGCCTTGCCCATTCTTGCTTTTACATCAGCTTCTGTTCCTCCCTGCTTGTCTATCACACTTCCCAGATAAGTAAACTTTTCAACCTCTTCCAGTTCCTCTCCTTCCAATATAATGGGCATTTTGTTGACCTCATTTACTCTAAGAACTTTACTCTTTCCCTTGTGGATGGTAAGGCCTAGTCTTGAAGAATTTTCTGCCACTAATATGGTTTTCTCTTGCATCTGTTGCTTAGTCTGGGAGAGAAGTGCCAGGTCGTCAGCAAAGTCTAGGTCGTCAAGTTGAGTCCAGAGCGTCCACTGAATACCATTTCTCCTATATTCTGTTGATTTTCTCATAATCCAGTCTATGGCCAGGATAAATAGAAATGGTGACAGCAGGCATCCCTGTCTCACTCCGGTGTTAACTTGAAAGGCATCTGTTAGTTGTTGTCCATGGATTACCCTACATGTCATCCCTTCATAGGAGTTTTTAATGATGGTGGTAATCTTCTCCAGTACTCCATAGTGTCTCAACAGCTTCCATAGGGTCTGTCTGTCGACGCTGTCGAAAGCCTTCTCATAGTCAATAAAACTGACATAGAGAGGTGAGTTCCACTCCAGTGATTGTTCTACAATGATACGTAATGTTGCTATTTGGTCTGTACAGGATCTGTTCTTCCGGAATCCTGCTTGTTGGTCCCTGAGTTGTGGATCTACCGTGTCCTTTATCCTATTTAGAAGAACTCGGTTGAATACCTTTCCTGGTATTGATAGCAGTGTTATACCTCTGTAGTTGGAGCAGGAGCTCAAGTCACCTTTCTTTGGTAGCTTGACAAGGTAACCTTCTTTCCACTCTGTAGGCACTTGCTCCTCTTCCCAGATCTTCCTGAAGAGGGGGTGAAGAAAGTCTACCCTTGTCTCAATATCTGTTTTCAGTGCTTCTGCCGGGATGTTATCAGGTCCTGCTGCCTTGCCATGCTTCATCTGTTTTATGGCTTTACAAATCTCTTCCCTTGTTGGTATACCACAATCTATTCATAGATCTCTATCGGCTGGTTCAATATTCGGTGGGTTATGAGGGGCTGGTCTATTCAACAATTCTTCAAAGTGCTGCATCCATCTGTCTCTCTGTCCCCAGTCATTGGGTATTGTTTTTCCGTTCTTGTCTTTCACTGGCCTCATCGACACACTATAATTTCCAGTCATCTTCTTAATTGTGGAGTATAGATCCTGTATATTTCCCTGCCGGGCAGCTCCTTCTGCCTCTGTTGCCAGTGTTTCTATGTAGTTCCTTTTGTCTGTCCTGATGCTCCTCTTTGTTTTCCTACATGCTTCCCTATACTCTTCTTGTACAATAATTTTACTGGCTCTTTTTTTTACATCCTTCACATGCCATTAAATGTCACATAGGGCTTGCATGGTAGTTCGACAAGTTTTCCTATTTTCTGCGAGTTTTTCAATCTCATCAAGGGATGTTATGCCTACTAATTTGGCCTCTCTTAACAATGTCCTCTTTAGAGTTTCACGAAGTCAATAGTATATACCTAGTACATACCTAGTACATACCTAGTACATACTCAGACAAGCATAAAACTACAGCATGAAAATAAGTGGCTTCTCAAAATGTCACAAACTAAATTTCATGGCCATTCATCAGTAACAATCATGAACACCTGCCCTTACCCTGGTTTGTGAACAACTGATCCATTATTCTCACAAATCTCAATATACTGGTATCTGTCTGCTGTGTATACTGGCAGCCTGTGGAAGCGTTCCTTGAATAAAAATATCTGGAAAATAAAGAACTAATCTATAGATAATTGAAATTACGTTGGTGGCCATTCTTTTCACAAGTATTGTAAGATTAAAATATTTGTAGTCATCTGTTCAATGATGATGATGATAATGGCAGCATGAACGAACAAACTTTATTTTCAAAGGATGAAAATTAGTAATGTTTCAGAATATTAAAGGTTCAAGATTAAAAATTCAGACTCCGGCATTACTGCATTCAGGACAGCCCAGACATTCTCTGCTGCATGTCACAGCATCCACCCAAGAGTTCATCTGCTAACAGTTCCTGTCACATGGTTGTTTAAGACTCATTTTTTTGTCACAAAATTCAGATTTCCTGCCAGCACCCTTAATTTGTCCCAGCTCCAGCAATCTCCTTATAGCAACGTTGTCCTTCCAATCCCTCTCTTATTTTTTGCCAGTCTGTCCAATACAGTTTTAGCAATGTCATCCTTGTCCATTCTCAGCCTGCCTTTCAGTTTAGCCTGTCCAGCAAGTCTATCCACCATTTCATTTCCATGTACTCCCACGTGACCTGGACAATAAATCTACATTAGTCTCATCACCTTTAAATGACATAACAGATTAACCCATTCTTTTCGAAGCAATTTCTTCTCAATATTACTTTAAAATATAAACATCAGTGCAATGTTTCAAGGACCAGTATCATAATGTTTCAAAAGATGAAAACTGGCAATATTTCAAAGGATGAAAATCATTAATGTTTCAAAAGATTAAAATCACTGAAATGTTTCAAAGAAAGAGATAAGACAGATGAGCAAACAACAACCTGTCTCATGGGTGATCAGAAAAAGAAGATGGACATATGTCGGTCATGTGATGAGAAGAAATAATCAGAGATTCCCCAAACAAGCTATCAAATGGAACACAACAGGCTGAAGAAAAAGAGGTCAATCACATGAAACTTTAAAGAGGACATTGCTATGAGAGGCCAATTCAGTGGGCCTAACATCCCTTGATGAGACTGAAAAACTTGCCGAAGAAGGAAATCTTGGCGAACTACCATCCGGGCCCTAAGTGATGTTTAGCGGCACAGGAAGGATGTAAGAATATTTCAAAAGAATAAAATCAGTGTAATGATTCAAAAAGTAAAAACCAATCTTACATCCTACATCCTTCCTGTGCCGTTAAACGTCACATAGGGCTCGTATAGTTGTTTGCAAAGTTTTCCTGTTTTCAGAAAAAACCAATAATGACAAGATAAACAAACTTTATTTTCAGAGAATGAAGACTTGGTCATACTGGCCCTCCTAATATTCTCTTTGTCATCTCTCAGTTTTCACTTTATCATAAAAATTCAACATATTTTAGTGTAATATACACATAATGATCATATAAACATTCAACATAATTTAGTGTAATATACATCATAATGAACATGAGTTGTAAACATTTAACTTAGTTTCTTGTAATATACACATAATGTGCATGTAAACATTCAACATAGTTTAATGCAATATATACATAATGAACATGTACTGCAAACATTCAAAATAGTTTAGTGTAATATACACATAATGCGCATGACTGTAGATGAACATGATGGCTGGCAGTCATGGTTTAATTCATGCTTTGGGATTTTCACAAAAAGATGGACTCATGCCTTCTCAAAAAAGCTGCATAACTAGAATTAACCTTCTCCTTGTTATCTACATAAATCCCTGCTTTTTCTTTCAGGCTGTTGTGGCACAATCTGTTTCCAAGGTGCACATGATAGAAATTATGTAGAATCTTTACCATTTATGACTATGCTACCCTCCTTTGATCTAATAGGTGACAACATGTGGTAGTGGTGGTCAAATCAACAGATAAGGTAACTTCTCAAATGAAATACTCCTGAGCAATTCACTGGTTTCACCTAAACTAAGAAGAGGCGAAAACTATAATCCGTAACCAGTGCAGATCTGAATGGAAAAAGCAACTGAAATGCAACAATGAACCAGATCCAATACACCAACTACAAAGACATCAGCAAGCCATCCTCTCCTGCCTAAGAAAAGGCCACTGCAGACTACTAAGCCATCTACATCGACTTAAAATGTTTCATACAGACAGTGGCAGTGGAGTCCAGACTCCAGAACATATCCTTCAAGAGTGCCCAAACCATGCAGATTTGAGATGTGAAACATGGCCAGAGAGCACAAGCTTGGGACAAAAGTTTTTGGGCTCCTATCAGGATCTAGAGAGGACTGCGAGCTATGCCATGTCAACAGGGATCAGGATCTGATGTGACCAGCAACCTCGAACGCAGAAGAAGAGCTGGTTTCACCATCTCTCACTGGCCCAACCTTGTAGTGTAGTTATGATGACAGATTAACCTTGAAATGATCATAAATGAAGGTTAACCCATGCTAGGTCCTAGCTCAGTAAATCTGGTGACATAATTATAAACCTGCAAAAAGAATGGCTGACTAAGCAAACTGAGAGATAAACTATTCTAAAAGTGAACTTATGAACTCACTCTCTGTGGGCCCACAACAAGTCTCCCTTGACCCAAGTGGTTGAAGATGACAGCCTGTTCCCCTTCATGCACTGTTTTGAATTTCATGACGGACAACGTCAGGACTTAATCTAAAAACATTTTTTTAAAAATATGGGTTTTGTTCCAATTAATTTTGTCTACTTACCACTTGAATATATCAATTCTAAAATATGAATAATGAAAATACAATAAATATAAACTTCTGATTGCAAATGTCAGTGCTGAATTTGAGATGTTAAATTCACAATTTTATTTTCAGTAACATTCTGTTAAATAAGATTTTTAAGGGCATGCATCTTTCCCATCGCAACATATGCCTGTGAGACCTGGACACTTAACAAAACAGCTGAGAAGCACATAAATGCCTTTGAATGTAAATGCTATAGAAGAGTTCTCCAAATATCGTGGACACAAAAAAGAACAAATATATCTATACTACAAGAGCTTAATATTGAAGAAGGCTGGCTAGTAAAGAGGATTAAAGAGAGAAAACTTAAATATTTTGGCCACATTAAACGTCATGATAATTTAGAGAAGACCGTATTGGAAGGATACATAATGGGAAAAAGAAAAAGAGGAAGACCGAAACGAAGATGGCTGCAAGACATCGTTGATGATCTGGAAATGGATGCAGCAGCAGCAGGCCATCTTGCTCACAACCGAGAGGCCTACAGGAGTGCTGTTTGGGAGGCAAAGTTCCGCGTATGATTACAGAACCCCAGAGAACTGCCCAATATATCCATAAATCATCTTTGTCGCAGTGTTAAAATCATCATCATCACCATCACCAGACCTATTACATGCCAATATGACTTCAAAAGGTGTACACTGCTTGGGTTTACTTTATAAATGGATGACTAAGTAAAGAAAAGCTCAAATGAAATTCTAATTTATCAACATTTTTTTTTTTTCTGTTAACTGTTCACAGATCAAGTCCCAAACCCCCTAACATTTGTTTCTCATATCCCAAAGGGGTCTATATACCCCAGGTTAAGAACTCCTCACATTATTTGTTGCAATTTCATCTTTTGTATAATATAAATATGGTGTATAATGTTAACAGCTGATCCCTGCTATCAGTTCATTGTTAGCTTAAATATCTAGAAATCATTAGACCCAAGCAGTTTGTTGTGATGCTCTGCATGATAAAAGAAGAAAGATAGTGGTGTGTGAATTAAAATGTGGCTTTTCCTATCGTGTTGTTGTGATTTTTTTTTCCTAGCATGTTACTGTAGCTTTCCCTGTCATGTTGTTACAACTTTTCTTATTATTATATCATTGTAGCTGTTCCCATTACCTGGGTCTTAGGGAATTATGAGCTACTACTAGCCAGATTATGCTTATCGTGCAGGCTTTCCTGTATGCTCCAGCACCTACACATATTAACTTTGAAATACCACAAAAAAAGCATAACAAAGTGTTTTGATTACGCTCATATGTTCTAGATGTTCTGATAGGGTATTTTGAACATAGAACTCGTACTTTATAATTACAGGTATATTTGCTTTTCGTACTATAAATCATTAAATAAAAATATTCTCTATTGTGTTCATAAGATGAATATTCTGTCATTTAGTCTATTTAAATTAGCATCTTAGTATTTAAAAAATAAAAAAAAACTTCAAATGATCCGTTTCAATCATTATATAATAAATAACATCGTTTACTTTTCAGTGAAGTCTCACCCTTTGGAAAATATTAAATGTGAAAACAGCACAAGTTATAGTTTCTTCCTCTGAACTAATCTCCAAAGTAGAAGAAAGCTAAATGTACCACTTAATGTGGGCGGGTAAAAAGTTAATACATGTTAAAATATTAGCAACAAGTGATCTAATATTAACATCGTGCTATTGCACCCTTCCTAATTTAGAACTTTTCGTGATCAGAAATGTGATTCTATTTTTAGGCCACCTGGTTTTCCCCGATGAGAATATAAAAAGATACCGTACTTACTGCAACAAAACGGCCCGGGGTGAAACTCAACAAAATGATGCTCTAGAATGCCCATATAGGGTGCCGGGAACATTATTATCAGTCGCCATTTGCGGCCCTTTGATAGTAAAAGTGATGAATTACTGTGTCGGGTTTCATTCATTCGTTTGCATGTCCCTTGCGGAACTTTGCCTCCCTAACAGCACTCCTGTAGGCCTCTCGGTTGTGAGCAAGATGGCCTGCCGCTGATGCATCCATTTGCAGATCGTCAACGATGTCTTGCAGCCATCTTCGTTTTGGTCTTCCTCTCTTTCTTTTTCCCATTATGCATCCTTCCAATAGGTCTTCTCTAAATTATCATGACGTTTAATGTGTCCCAAATATTTAAGTTTTCTCTCTTTTAATCCTCTTTACTAGCCAGCCTTCTTCAATATTAAGCTCCACTAAATTAAGCAACACTAAATTTTATGCCTCTCGCCCTCAAGATCCGACTCTGGCCAACAACCACCATGTTCGTGACACGATCAACGAACTCATCCACAAGACCAAGTCTGGTCTTTCTCCCTCGGCTACACATCTTCACATCCGCGACAGCTGCTTAGGGAAACCATCCTTTTATCTACTCCCTAAGATTCACAAACCAGGCAACCCAGGAAGGCCCATAGTGTCTGCTTGTTCCTGCCCTACGGAACAAATCTCTGACTTTCTTGACAGCATCTTTCAACCTCTGGTCACTAGTCTGCCCACTTATCTCAAGGACACCAATCATGCTTTCATTACTTTTGAGACCCTTACACTCCTGCCTGGTCACACCTACCGTATCTTCACCCTTGATTTAGTGTCCTTATACACATCCATCCCGCATGATCAGGGACTTCAGGCCGTCAAGTTCTTTCTGAACAAAAGTCGCAATCCCTCTATTCCTACGTCTACTATTCTGCGCCTTACACAGCTTGTCCTCCAACTCAATTCTTTTGAATTCAATGGCCTTTACTTTGATCAGATTAGTGGTGTAGCCATGGGTACCAAGATGGGCCTCAGCTATGCGTGTCTGTTCATGGGACACTTCGAACACAAGGTTCTGAGAGCCTTTAGAGGTCATTTTCCCGCCTTCTATAGACGCTACATAGACGATGGCATTGGGATCACATCAATGCCAGATGAAGACCTTAACAACTTTATCAGTTTTGTTAAGGAATACAATCCTGTCATTTCTTTCACCTCTCATATCTCTGCTACTTCCGCTAACTTTCTTGACATTGCCGTCACTATCGGCCCTTCCGGGCTTACTACTTCTATCTACTATAAACCTATAGACTCTCACAGCTACCTCCTGTACTCTTCCTCCCATCTCAGATCGTGTAAGGACTCTATTTCTTTTTCCCAGCTTCTTAGGTTGCGACGTTTGTGTAAGGAGGATTTGGATTTCCAGGATCAAGGTCACAAACTGCTAGATTTCTTCCGTCAACGCGGCTATCCAGACCACGTTCTCTCGTCATCTTGGAACCGCATTAGCCATATATCGCGGCAACAAGCCCTCACTCCTAAACCGCACTGTGGCTCGGACAGAGTGAAACTAGTACTCACGTACCACCCTCATAGCTTGGCAGTTAAAAACACACTGTTTCGCCATCTCCACCTCCTCCAGACCGAGCCTGAGACACGTGAACTTTTTGGGGAACCCCCATTGGTGGCCTACAGACGGGACAAGAACCTCAGGGACCTTTTAATTCGTAGTCATCTTAGTATTTAAAAAATAAAAAAAAACTTCAAATGATCCGTTTCAATCATTATATAATAAATAACATCGTTTACTTTTCAGTGAAGTCTCACCCTTTGGAAAATATTAAATGTGAAAACAGCACAAGTTATAGTTTCTTCCTCTGAACTAATCTCCAAAGTAGAAGAAAGCTAAATGTACCACTTAATGTGGGCGGGTAAAAAGTTAATACATGTTAAAATATTAGCAACAAGTGATCTAATATTAACATCGTGCTATTGCACCCTTCCTAATTTAGAACTTTTCGTGATCAGAAATGTGATTCTATTTTTAGGCCACCTGGTTTTCCCCGATGAGAATATAAAAAGATACCGTACTTACTGCAACAAAACGGCCCGGGGTGAAACTCAACAAAATGATGCTCTAGAATGCCCATATAGGGTGCCGGGAACATTATTATCAGTCGCCATTTGCGGCCCTTTGATAGTAAAAGTGATGAATTACTGTGTCGGGTTTCATTCATTCGTTTGCATGTCCCTTGCGGAACTTTGCCTCCCTAACAGCACTCCTGTAGGCCTCTCGGTTGTGAGCAAGATGGCCTGCCGCTGATGCATCCATTTGCAGATCGTCAACGATGTCTTGCAGCCATCTTCGTTTTGGTCTTCCTCTCTTTCTTTTTCCCATTATGCATCCTTCCAATAGGTCTTCTCTAAATTATCATGACGTTTAATGTGTCCCAAATATTTAAGTTTTCTCTCTTTTAATCCTCTTTACTAGCCAGCCTTCTTCAATATTAAGCTCCACTAAATTAAGCAACACTAAATTTTATGCCTCTCGCCCTCAAGATCCGACTCTGGCCAACAACCACCATGTTCGTGACACGATCAACGAACTCATCCACAAGACCAAGTCTGGTCTTTCTCCCTCGGCTACACATCTTCACATCCGCGACAGCTGCTTAGGGAAACCATCCTTTTATCTACTCCCTAAGATTCACAAACCAGGCAACCCAGGAAGGCCCATAGTGTCTGCTTGTTCCTGCCCTACGGAACAAATCTCTGACTTTCTTGACAGCATCTTTCAACCTCTGGTCACTAGTCTGCCCACTTATCTCAAGGACACCAATCATGCTTTCATTACTTTTGAGACCCTTACAATCCTGCCTGGTCACACCTACCATATCTTCACTCTTGATGTAGTATCCTTATACACATCCATCCCGCATGATCAGGGACTTCAGGCCGTCAAGTTCTTTCTGAACAAAAGTCGCAATCCCTCTATTCCTACGTCTACTATTCTGCGCCTTACACAACTTGTCCTCCAACTCAATTCTTTTGAATTCAATGGCCTTTACTTTGATCAGATTAGTGGTGTAGCCATGGGTACCAAGATGGGCCTCAGCTATGCGTGTCTGTTCATGGGGCACTTCGAACACAAGGTTCTGAGAGCCTTTAGAGGTCATTTTCCCGCCTTCTATAGACGCTACATAGACGATGGCATTGGGATCACATCAATGCCAGATGAAGACCTTAACAACTTTATCAGTTTTGTTAAGGAATACAATCCTGTCATTTCTTTCACCTCTCATATCTCTGCTACTTCCGCTAACTTTCTTGACATTGCCGTCACTATCGGCCCTTCCGGGCTTACTACTTCTATCTACTATAAACCTATAGACTCTCACAGCTACCTCCTGTACTCTTCCTCCCATCTCAGATCGTGTAAGGACTCTATTTCTTTTTCCCAGCTTCTTAGGTTGCGACGTTTGTGTAAGGAGGATTTGGATTTCCAGGATCAAGGTCACAAACTGCTAGATTTCTTCCGTCAACGCGGCTATCCAGACCACGTTCTCTCGTCATCTTGGAACCGCATTAGCCATATATCGCGGCAACAAGCCCTCACTCCTAAACCGCACTGTGGCTCGGACAGAGTGAAACTAGTACTCACGTACCACCCTCATAGCTTGGCAGTTAAAAACACACTGTTTCGCCATCTCCACCTCCTCCAGACCGAGCCTGAGACACGTGAACTTTTTGGGGAACCCCCATTGGTGGCCTACAGACGGGACAAGAACCTCAGGGACCTTTTAATTCGTAGTCATCTTAAGACAGATGACACTTTTTATGGTACCAGACGTTGCGGACGCCGTAGATGTAACACTTGTCCGTTTGTTGTCGAGGCTAGCCAGATCTCCTTCCCTAAATCCACGTTATCAGTACAGGAGGGTTTCACTTGTACTTCACGAAATATCATTTATGTTATCATGTGCAAACGTTGCGGTTTGAAGTACATAGGGGAAACTGGCTTACGGTTAGGAGATCGATTTCGCCAGCATCTCAATGATATTTCCAAGAGGGCCTGGACACCTGTGGCTAAACATTTTTGCCTTGGTAACCACAGGGGCAAACAGGACATTTCGGTTAGTGCGATCCGCTCTTGTTCCGCAGATGTACGATCTCGGAGGGTCCTAGAACAGCGCCTTATTTTCCAGACTGGCTGTCTCCACCCAGCTGGAATTAACAATGTCTTCAGCTTTTTGTAACTTCTTTATTTTTCCACTGGCCTTTTTTATACTCTACTTTCTTTCTCTATGCTACCCCTCCCTGCCACCATCCTATTTCCTTCTCTGCCAACATATTGGTCTTGTCCTATTCACCAGTTTCACATTTTCTCCTTATAGGTGTTTACGTTTTTCATTCATTATCTTTCTGCGTCCCCTTTTCCCTCCCCTCTCCCCCTTCCTCCCCCCCCCCCCCCCCCGACACCTCTAGCGGCTATCATGTTTCTATTGCCTTCCCCCCACCCCTTTCTCCTACTTGTTCTCCTCCTCTCTCTCTCTGCTTCTTCGTTGTGATTGGCTCTATCGGGAATCTTTTGTCTGTAGGCAGCGTGGGTTTTTTTTTCTCCTCCTTTTTTTCTTCCTCCTTCTTCCACATACATTTCTGCTTCTCATCCGGAGCAAGACACTTCAGATAAGTTCTACATGTTTGTATTTCGTTGTGTATGTATCCTCGAATAAGGCTCACGCCGAAATATCGGATGTTGTATGTTTTTCATTTATAGATTCTCTTACTTTCTATTCGTTTTTTTTTCTCACCTTGCTCACTTCCTCCCTCACTTTGTAAAACTGCACCATACACCTCTATCTACAATATTAAGCTCTTGTAGTATAGATATATGTGTTCTATTTGTGTCGGGTACTGCGTCTTTATTGCCACGTGAAAGTAAGAAATGCCTCAAGATGAAATCCGTGAGTGCATAAAGGTTGAGAGTGTCATTATTACCAGACATGCTGCAGCCAGCGTTACAATACATCTCTATTATTTTTTTTAATATAAAAATATTGTTCAACAAGTTTTCAGAATGAAGCTGATTTCATTTGTGGTGTAAAGGTTTTTTTTAAAAAAAGGTGATTATTCTTATAATGTTGCGAACTCTGTTCATTTGTGTTCATGAGAATATGTCAAATTTCTTTGCTGTTTCATCTGCGTTCTTTATATACTATATACTATTATATACTATATACAAGAACCAACAAGACTTGCAAAATCTCTTGGATAAAGTCGCCAAAGAAAGTAAACAGAAGGGCCTTACTTTGAACATAAAAAAGACAGAGACTATGGTAATATCTAAGAAACAGAATCCACCAACATGCAGTATAAAATTAAACGGAACTATTCTAAAGCAGGTGCAGAAATTCAAATACCTTGGAGCAGTGATAACTTTAGATGAGAAATGCAGAAAAGAAATTAGGAACAGAATAGGCTACATTTCAGAGAATGAGAAACATGTTATTCAACACATCCTTATCGATGAATGTTAGAAAACGAGTCCTAAAATGCTATGTTGAACCTATCTTGGTATATGGAAGTGAATCATTGACAATAGGCAGGTCTGCAAAAAAATCACTGGAAGCAGCAGAAATGTGGTTTATTATAAGAATGTTACGAATCCCCTGGACAGCAAAAATAACTAATGAGAATGTATGAGAAGAGCTGGATAGACAAAAAAATCTTGACAAAAAAATAAGAGAAGAGACAATGTACTTTCATAGGACATGCAATGAGAAGAGGGGGCATTGAAAATATTATAACAACAGAAAAATAGAAGGAAAAAGATCAAGAGGAAGACCAAGAGAAATTATACTGGACAGTCTGACGGGATGGTGTGAGAGCAAATCACCAAATGAGCTGATGGCCTGCATGAAGGATCGTATACTCTGGAGAAGCATAATAGACAACGCCAGTCGGCGCAGCACCAGATGATGATGATGATGATGATACTATTTTCTATATACTAAGTTCTCATCCAGGTCCGACCGCTGAATTTTACCTTCCCGTGCAGCACAATACCTTGCCGCCCAGTTGGTTCTCAAATTAACATTTTTTACTTGTTATGTTAAGAAAGCTTAAGCATGTCCAACCATTAATTACATGTCCCATGCGGAACTTTGCCTCCCTAACAGCTCTCATGTAGGTCTCTAGGTTGTAAGCAAGATATCTTGTTGCTGCTGGATCTATTTGCAGGTTATCAACGATGTCTTGCAGCCATCTTCGCCTTGGTCTTCCTCTCTTTCTTTTTCCCATTATGTACCTTTCCAAGACGGGCGTCTCTAAATTCTCATGACGTTTAGTGTGTCCAAAATACTCAAGTTTTCTCTGTTTAATCTTCTTTACGAGTCAACCTTCTTCAGTATTAAGTTCTTGTAATATGGATATATTTGTTTTGTGTGTGTGTGTGTGCGTGCGTGCGTGCGTGCGTGCGTGTGTGTTTGTGTGTCCATAATATTTGAAGCACTTACATTCAAAGACTAGTTGTTGCAAAAACTGGCGAAAATATCTGAAAAATTACCGCAACTCATTGTGCGGAAATTTTCTTCTGCAGTTTTTGTTTTAATTTGTATCTGGACATTTCCTACTTTACCTTGTAGATTTTTTTTTTTAAATTCCAGTTGTCGTATGTTGGTAAGAGCTAGAGCAGGCGTTACAAATGAAATATAAGAAATATCTTATATCTTATATCCTTCCCGTCTCGTTAAACGTCACACAGGGCTCGCAAGGTAGTTCGCCAATTTTTCCTGTCTTCGGAGAGTCTTTCAACCTAATCAAGGGATTTTATGCCTGTTAATTTCGCCTCTCTTAACAATGTCCCCTTCAGAGTTTCATGCAGTCTGCCTCTTTTTCTTTGGCCTGTTGTGCTCCACTTGATAGCTTGTTTTGGGATTCTCTGATCATTTCTTCTCATCACGTGACCAACATATGTCCATCTCCTTTTCTTGATCACCCATGAGACTGGTTGTTGTTCAGTCATCTGTCTTAACTCTGCATTGTTCTTGAATTCGTTCCACTTGATGCCGAGTACTTTCCTTAGGCATTTGTTTTCAAAAGAGTCTAATTTCTTGTCTATTTCTTTAGTTGTTTTCCAGCTTTCGCGTGCATAAATGAGGGTGGATATTACATTATAAGAAGTATATCTTTTGATATAAGGCTAGCGTAGTGGTTAGAGCACTCGTCTACCAACCAAATGATTGAGGGTTGGAATCCTCTGCCGAGCGGGATTTTCTTTTTTTTTTTATCCCGACCAATACAGCCTCGAGGTAGACCCAGCCTCGTGAAATGGGTACCAGAGAAATTCTGAGAACCTAAGGCAGCGAGGAAAGGAAACCCTGATGAGGTCTCTAACGCTTCACCCCCTACGGTATTTGCTATGGGACTACCTTTATACTTTTGACGCTAACATAAGCGCTTAGACGAACAAAACTCTCCGGATTATAAAAGTGTTTACCTTTCACATCGCATGGCTTCCTTTCCCTTTTAAAGTAGAAATTAATGTGGTTATTGGCTATAGGTATTATATTATAATATCGGTGATTTTCATGTCATAAAGATTCTGTGGACAAATCGTTACTATTGGCACAATTTTGACATGAAGTACCGAAACCACCAGATGTTTTCATAGCTTGGTTGAAAGAGCCATTGCATAATTTAGTTTTTCATAAAGCTTTGCTTTGTTTATATGTGTTGATAATGGCAATATGTTGAGGTCTTGTCTTGTCTTATCTCCCTGGAACTGCGAGCTTATGTTCTTTGCAGCCGATGCTGTGGAGATGTTGAGGTACAGCATCGTATCAGCGTGGGAGCGGGTTATGGCAGTTACTTTTTTTTTTCAGTCCTGGAGTACAGCACACACACACACACACATACACAAAGCACGGGGTGTGCAATGCTTCTTTAGTAGACTCCACCACCATGGGGACTATGGCGATCCCTGTCCCGTTAGCCAGGCTAGGCCTGTTACTAGGAGTACCAACGGAGAGGTGGGACAGAGGATCGATCAGCTATGGTTCGCTAACCCTGACACCAGCATATTAGCTATGGTTCGTTAACCCTGACTGTAGCATATCAGGTATGGTTCGCTAACCCTGACGGTAGAATATCAGATATGGTTCACTAACTCTGACGCTAGCATATTAGCTATGGTTCGCTAACCCTGACGGTAGCATATCAGCTATAGTTCGCTAACCCTGACGGTAGAATATCAGTTAATGGTCGCTGATTGTCTAATCGGACAGTCTCCACACACACACACACACATACACTCACACACCACACAAACAACACCCCCCCCCCCCACCTCCGAGAATGGAAGTTAGAGCTGATAAAGTGCGTTCAGTTTTGCTGTTGGTATTGAACCTATCTTGTTATATGGAAATGAATCATGGACAATAGGCAAGTCTGCACAAAAATCATTGGAAGCAGCAGAAATGTGGTTTATTAGAAGAATGTTGCGAATCCCCTGGACAGCAAAAATAACTAATGAAGAATGTATGAGAAGAGCTGGAGAGACAAAAAACCTTGTCAGAAAGATAAGAGAGAGACAATGTACTTTCATAGGACATGCAATGAGAAGAGGGGGCATTGAAAATATTATAACAACAGGAAAAATAGAAGGAAGAAGATCAAGAGGAAGACCAAGAGAAACGATACTGGACAGTCTGACGGGATGGTGTGAGAGGAGACCACCAACTGAACTGATGGCCTGCATGAAGGATCGTGTACTTTGGAGAAGCATAATAGCCAACGCCAGTCAGCACGGCACCTGATGATGATGATGATTGAAGGTTTATAAACACTGAAAAAAAAATCTAGGTATCAAAATGTCAGTCTAAATTTTATCATTTTTA
Organism: Achatina immaculata; assembly: GCA_009760885.1. Classification (NCBI taxonomy): domain Eukaryota; kingdom Metazoa; phylum Mollusca; class Gastropoda; order Stylommatophora; family Achatinidae; genus Lissachatina; species Lissachatina immaculata. The sequence goes on along the minus strand of CM019706.1, from coordinate 3,335,469 downwards.
AAAAATTATTTTTGTATTTTATCATTTTTGCCAATAACTCTTATTTTCCTGTAATTCCTGGGCATGTGAATATGTGAGTGTTTGAAAAAAAAAAATTAGACCAACACATCAACCCAAAGTAATAAGTGCGCAGATGAAACAGCAAAGACATTTTACATATTCTCACGAACACACACACATACGCACACAAATGACACAGAGTTCACACCATTATAAGAATAATCGCCTTTTCTTTTGTTATAATTATTACATCCGTTGAATAGCGGTGATAAATATATTGCATCAAACTATCGCTTTAGCGATTGTCCTAAATTGTAAAACTACGTCATCGTGAAAAAAAAATATTGTAAATATTTTTGTACCTTTCTAAGTCGGATTACACAACGGGCCGAAGAAAAAGAAGTCGACCACGTGAAACTCTAAGGAGGACATTGTTTAAGAGAGGTCAGTTCAGTGGGCATAACATCCCTTGATGAGATTGAAAAACTCGCCGAAGACAGGAAATCTTGGCGGGCTACCATGCGGGACCTATGTGACGTTTAGCGGCACGGGAAGGATGTAAGATGTAAGAAGTCGGATTATGCAGAATAAATGATTAAATGGACGAAAGATAATTTATCTGAACTGCGTTACAGAGAACTTTCAGACGTTTATCACCTATTTTGTTTAGATGTTCAATCACAGACAGTGGTAATGTTTTGTGTAAAGTTTAAGTTTTAAAAAAAAGTTTTTTTCATTATTTCTACAGTCATTTTGACGGGTTACGAACATGGCCAGGCTCTGGGAATTTTTTTGTCGCCCTGTACTTGAACTTGACACATTATTTGCTCTGCTACTGACCTAGAGATGGGCCTCCTTGCACTGAATATTTTCAAACCGATTGTATTAAGTAAACGTCATCACGTCCGATCAGAAATATTAAACATCATTAATAATTTATACATTAATGAAAAAAGCCATAATATAAACTATGAATTTATTACAAAATGAGAAACATTTAAAAGAAATTATTCTATGGACAAATAAGTCCCATGTCTTGCCAGTTTGTCCACTGACTCATCATAAGCACTTTCTATCAAAGCGTCATAAAATTCGCCAGTAGAACGTCTTAAATAAAGAAGGGCAAAAGTAACAAGGCAGAAAAGTGAGAAACATCAAATTGAATACAGAACTTCTTAAAAATGACCAAGAACTGCGAGAACAATACAAAGTTATTATAACAAATAGATACAATGCAATAGCAAAGATAAATAGTATAGATGAACAATGGGAAATGTTAAGAGATGCTATCCACCAAACTGTTAAGGAGAGATAATACCACCGAAAAAAGAAGCCCCTAAAAATAAATGGATGACAGACGACATCTTAGGACTGATGGACAAGAGGAGGAGGAGTAAAAACAACGAGGAAAAATATAGCAAGATAAATAAAGAAATAAGACGCAAATGCAGAGAAGCAAAAGAAGTGTGGTTAAATGAACAGTGCAGACAGATAGAGGACACTCATAATAAAGACAGCAAAAACATGCATAAACGAATTAATGAACTCACAGGCAGGAAAACAAAATATACCACAGGATGCCTGAAATCGAAAGAAGGTAAAATGTTAATGGGAAAAGAAGACATTGTGGACAGGTGGACAGAGTATATCGGTGAGCTATATGGAGAAGAAAGACCAGAATTAACACCAGATACTGAAAACTGTGATGGACCGCCAATACTTGAAGATGAAATCATAGATGCTATCAAACACATGAAGAAAGGAAAAGCGACTGGGCCTGATAATATAACAATATAAGAAATAGAGGCACTAGAGGAGGCAGGAATAAAAATAATAACCAAGTTACTGAATGATATTTACAACAGTGGTTATATTCCCAGTGACCTGATTAAATCCACGTTTATAGCACTACCAAAGAAACCAGGTGCAAAGGAATGTGACGACCACCGGACTATCAGCCTCTCATGTCACATAACGAAGCTACTTCTGAGAATCATTATGAGAAGAACAAGGAAAAAGATAAAAATGGAAATAGCAGATGAACAGTTTGGATTTGTTGAAGGAAAGGGAACATACAATGCCATTTATGCTTTACGAACACTAACAGAAAGAGCTTTAGAAGTACAGAAAGATCTCTACTTATGCTTCATTCATTACACCAAGGCATTTGACAAGGTGAAACATAGTGAAATTATTAAAATGCTTGAAGACATCAATATAGACGGCAAAGACTTGAGGATTGTAAAAGATCTATACTGGCAGCAAGAAGCAGCAGTTCGAGTTGAAAATGGAATTGGAAAATACCAACCTATAAAACAAAGGGTGCGAAAAGGATGTGTACTATCTCCAGACCTTTTTTCTCTGTACAGCGAGAATATTCTAAGAACAATCATCACAGAACCAGGCATAAAAATTGGAGGATACAATATTAACAACCTTTGGTATGCTGACGACACAGTACTGATAGCGGAGAACCAACAAGACCTGCAAAATCTCTTGGATAAAGTCGACAAAGAAAGTGAACAGAAAGGCCTTACTTTGAACATCAAAAAGACAGAGACTATGGTTATATCTAAGAAACAGAATCTACCAGCATGCAGTATTCAATTAAACGGAACCATTCTAAAGCAGGTGCAGAAATTCAAATACCTTGGAGCAGTAATAACTTCAGATGGGAAATGCAAAACAGAAATTAGGAACAGAATAGGCCAAACAAAGACTGCATTTCAGAGAATGAGAAACATATTAGCTAACACATCCTTATCAATGAATGTTAGAAAACGAGTCCTAAAATGCTATGTTGAACCTATCTTGTTTTATGGAAGTGAATCATGGACAATAGGCAAGTCTGCACAAAAATCATTGGAAGCAGCAGAAATGTGGTTTATTAGAAGAATGTTGCGAATCCCCTGGACAGCAAAAATAACTAATGAAGAATGTATGAGAAGAGCTGGAGAGACAAAAAACCTTGTCAGAAAGATAAGAGAGAGACAATGTACTTTCATAGGACATGCAATGAGAAGAGGGGGCATTGAAAATATTATAACAACAGGAAAAATAGAAGGAAGAAGATCAAGAGGAAGACCAAGAGAAATGATACTGGACAGTCTGACGGGATGGTGTGAGAGGAGATCACCAACTGAACTGATGGCCTACATGAAGGATCGGGTACTCTGGAGAAGCATAATAGCCAACGCCAGTCGGCACGGCACCTGATGATGATGATGATAAAAGTAACAATTAAAGGCTTATTATATTACAATAAAGAAGTCTGCAACTCTATACAGTTGGAGAAGTGGTACTTGGATGTAGAAAGGCTGGGAACCACTGCTCTAAGGTACACAATGTGTGTGACAATTAGTTTGCAATAAATGCATATTCTGGGATTTTGTGACGGACTACAGCTTTCTTATATATCTTATATCCTTCCCGTGCCGTTAAACGTCACATACGGCTCGCAAAGTAGTTCGCCAATTTTTCCTGTCTTCGGCGAGTCTTTCAAGCTAAACCGAACCTAGGTTAGCTACAGTTTATCAAAAGATGTAGCCTGCTTGGGGGTACGATCATGGGAATTAACGCCTGTCATCATCATCATCATCATCAGGTGCTGTGCCGCTGGCGTTGGCTATTATGCTTCTCCAGAGTATACGACCCTTCATGCAGGCCATCAGCTCAGTTGGTGATCTACTCTCACACCATCCCGTCAGATTGTCCAGTATCATTTCTCTTGGTCTTCCTCTTGATTTTTTTCCTTCTATTTTCCCTGTTGTTATAATATTTTCAATGCCCTCTCTTCTCATTGCATGTCCTATGAAAGTACACTGTCTCTCTCTCTCTTTTTTTTGTTTTTTGTTTTTGACAAGGTTTTTTGTTTCCAGCTCTTCTCATATATTCTTCATTAGTTATTTTTGCTGTCCAGGGGACTTGCCTAATCAACCATTTATGTATAATACTTCGAAAACACAAGGGAGAGAGAGAGAGAGAGAAGAGGGGCGTGTGACATGAGAAGAAAAACAAAAGAAATTGAAATATGCTATCTTGTGTTTTGAATTTTTTGTTGTCAAACTTCGAACGTCTATTACCACAATTTCGGTAAAAGGATTTTGTGAAACATCACGTGAGATTTGGGGTTGCTCTCACCACAACGTACGTCCGACAACTATTAAAAATATATTCCGTGAATATTGTAATTCTAAGACTTTTGAACAAAACATGAGAAAATATTATTACACTATTAAAGATAAAATATATAATTTTAAAGAAAATAACGTGTTATTTATTGTATATATGTGCATAATTTATGTATAGTTCCTCTTGTGAGTTATAAGAATTATTCCGCCACGTCTGTGCAGCAGGGAAGACGCCATTGTTGTCACATGTTCACTTTCTCTCCTCACATGACCTCTTGTTTGGCCCCGTGATCAAGCGCCCACTGTTTCCAGGCAAATTCAAACCAAACCCAGGAAGAAATAATCATGGAAATGCTGGAACAGGTACTGGATTCCAGGTATTAGACAGTATTTTGAATACTTTCCTTGAGTCGAAGTGTAAATTTTTGCTGTTTTAGATAAACGAGGAGATATCCTTTAAGAATCGGGACGCCAATGACCGTAGTCGGAGAGCCGTACCTTACAGGTGCATGTGTGTATGCACGTGGCGAATATCTAAATTTAGACTCTCAAAAGCATCTTTAACGTAACATACCAGGCTCATCAAAGCTTTCGTAAAGCCCGTTTCTTAAATACCAGACTTTGACACACGACTTAACCCGTCAAGAAGGTCGCCATTATTGCTTAATTAAGATGAGAAGGAAATCCAGTTACAATTGTGATAGCTCACTCAGTGTGATAATTTATTTCTCTTAAATTTTTATATCTATCACCTTATTCTGTTGTAACCCTTTCCAGCCAGTTTTTAAAGCGTGGGTCCCTTTTTATCTACGGATATATTGACCAGATTACTTGGAGACATTGTTTTTAACCTTCCTGGTGTATTGATTTCTGTGTGTTATTTATATAACATCGCGTAGAACATATATCAAGTTAAGTATTATTTTTCTTTGTGTGCAGTTAAGAGTACATTTTTATTTTCAAAAGAACTGCTTTATGTAATGCATTACATAAGATTTTAAATGCCTAAAACGGGCATGTCTGATATAGGATAGGAAAAGGATAGAGTTTTTTTGTTTTGTTTTAAAGTAATGATTAAATTTCACATACTGGTTTTTAAACATCGTCAATGCTGGATCATACAGGCATTCGGATCACCTTTTAGTTCATTCTGTTTTCAACACAACAGACATCATTCATTGGACATAATAACAAGAAGAGGAGGGCTTGAAAAACATCATAGTAGTAGGAAAGATAATTGAGGAGAGTGGCAGGAGAAGGCTAGGACAGTCTAACACAGTGGCACAGTAAAATGTCACCAAGTGAGCTGACAGAAAATATCAGAGATCAAGATCTGTGGGGAAGCATATCGCAAGCATCTGCCATCATGGCACCTAATGATGATGATTATTGGCATTCTTTGATGAACAACCACACAACTTTTCAGATCAGCATTGACCCACCCTTTTCTCTTAAGCTAGTTTTTTACTTAAAAAAAAAAAACTTGATAGGTTTTTTAAACCCAGGGATCTTGACCTTGCTGGTTTTTGCCTGTGCAGTTGGCATGCTGGACCTCTGACTATTGACTCTTTCATAAATGGCACGTTTATACTGACTCCAGCTCTTCCCAAAGTTGCTTCAGACTGACATTTCTATTTTTCTGCTGACTCCTTCCAAAAATGGTAATTTCTACAAACTTAGACTTGGTCCCAAAGTCTAACTTTTGTATTTTTTACTGTCTGACTCAAACCTTATTCACAAAAGGTATTACTGACTCCATGGCCTTGGTTTTTTGTTTTTTTTTGTGTACAGTTTTTTTTAATTTTTGGAGGTTTCTTTCCTTCTCTCTATACTGTTTTGCTGCACTGCTGTGTGTGACAAGTTCCAGATCACCTCTGTTTTCTTTTAGCTTATTCAATCATTGTTCTAAACTTATACTATTTGTGACAGAATCTGTGCGGCTTTTCATGTCATCTTTCCCCCCTTTTATTATCTGTTATCTCCTTTATTGTTATCTTATAGGTCATGTAGGTAACCCATCAGAAATGATGGGAGAGGAGAAGAAAATATGATCTGTATTTAAAACTAAGAAAACTTAATTTGTATTATTACATTTTAAACAAATTAATATTTTATCCCCTAATAATTTTATCAGCTCTCACAAATCTGAAATACATGTTTCCAAGTTCTTGCAGTTCGGAAGAAAAATGTGATGAAATTGAACTTGCAACCTTATGTATGGTGCCTACACACTTTACCACTGCACCAACTACTTCATCTTACATCCTTCCTGTGCCGCTAAACATCACATAGGGCTCGAATGGTAGTTTGCCAAGATTTCCTGCCTTTGGTGAGTTTTTCAATCTCATCAAGGGATGTTATGCCCACTGAACTGGCCTCTCTTAACAGTGTCCTCTTTAGAGTTTCACATGGTCGACCTCATTTTCTTCGGCTGCTGTGTTTCGCTTGATAGTTTGTTTAGGAATCCTCTGGTTGTTCCTTCTCATCAAATGACTGACATATGTCCATCTTCTTTTTCTGATCACCCATGAGACAGGTTGTTGTTTGCACATCCACTTCAAGCAGCTGTTAATTCATTTCCTTCATAGTGTACTATGTGGTATTGCACTGGCATATGCAAAATAATATGCAGTGGAATATATATTACAAAGTGAACATCAAATAAGAAAACTCTTTTTAAACTTTGTCACAACAGAATCTCATGCTGGTAATAACAAATATGTGACTATTGTATAAGTATACCTGATGTAATTTCCACCAACATTTCTGTGTGCAGCCAAGACAAAAGCAGTGACTCAGCAGACCCTGATGAAATGCGCCTTTCTGCTACAGTGGATGCTGATCTAGGTAAGAATATGTATCCTCTGTAGTACATTAGCTGTATGGTTTTTATTTAATCCCTGTGTATTTCTCTTAATAGATTTTTTGTAACCCCTTGTATTTTGGACTCTAAGCAAAACATTATTGCGATTTTTTTTGTGTTTTTTAAATAATAATTTTCTATGAAAATAGTTTTCCCTTCTGAGTACTGGTTCATTTTTTTTTTAATGCATACAAAATATCTTGTCTCCTTCACATATCTTTTTTGTGTTGAGGGAACAAATAGACATCTTGATAGGGTTCAGCTGTTTGCTTCATGTAATGGGCTATGGAAGATTTCTTTAATTTCCTCCCAACATCTCTTGTGTGGGTATCTTCTCCCTCTGTTTCCAGCAATTGTGAATGTTTTCTGTGGTATATACAGTCTGGTGTGGTAGTTGTGTAACATGGCCAGATCATTTGACTTGTTGTTCCAAGATATAGTGTAATAATGGACTTACTCCAACCCTCCAGCATTAACCTGTTTTGAGCGTTTGTTTTGATGAGTGTATTGATTCTCTCACATTGTTTTGATGTTTCTCTCCCCCCATCTCTGCATACTCACAATAGAAGATCCTCATCAGCCTAAAGTAGAGAAGAATTGAGGAATAAAAGCTTGTTAACTTGAGGTGCGTGTCTGGTGTTGGCCGGATTCAGTTTGATATCATTGTAAATGACACAGGTTGGGATTTGTTTGTTTGTTCTTGTCCAGATTTCCCTGAACTATTGTTCTTCTACAACTGATGCATGAATTTTAATTTTGTTTTTGTTTGTTCTTGTCAAATATTTGGTATAAAGTGGAATGACTTCAAGAACAACGCAGAGATAAGACAGATGAACAAACCACAACCTGTCTCATGGGTGATCAGAAAAAAAAAAGAAGACGGACATATGTAGGCCATGTTGTGAGAAGAAACAATCAGAGAATACCAAAACAAGCTATCAGGTGGAGCACAACATTCATTCATTCATTTGCATGTCCGTTGTGGAACTTTGCCTTCCTAACAGCACTCCTGTAGGCCTCTTGGTTGTGAGCAAGATGGCCTGCTGCTGATGCATCCATTTGCAGATCATCAACGATGTCTTGCAGCCATCTTCGCCTTGGTCTCCCTCTCTTTTTCCCATTATGTACCCTTCCAAGATAATCTCTAGATTATCATGATGTTTAATGTGTCCAATATATTTAAGTTTTCTCTCTTTAATCCTCTTTACTAGCCACCCTTCTTCAATATTAAATTCTTGTAGTATGGATATATTTGTTCTTTTTTGTGTCCATTATATTTGAAGAGCTCTTCTGTAGCATTTACATTCAAAGGCATTTATGTGTTTCTCAACTGTTTTGTTAAGTGTCTAGACTCATAGGCATATGTTGTGATGAGAAAAATGCATGCCCTTAAAAATCTTATAGTAGTTCTGTCTATTCCTCTCCACAGATTCTTTAGTTGTTTTACTTTCTGAAGAGTGATGGATGTCCTCCTTTTAATTTCCCTCATTATATCTCCATTATTAGTTAGAAGTGATCCAAGATATTCAAAACTCCACTTCTTCCAGGTTTTCCTCATTGATACATATTTCAGCTGCCGTGTTTATTCTGTCAGTTGTCATCAATTTAGTTTTCTTCGCATTAAGATAGAGGTTTTTCAAAGGCATTTATGTGTTTCTCAACTGTTTTGTTAAGTGTCTAGACTCATAGGCATATGTTGTGATGAGAAAAATGCATGCCCTTAAAAATCTTATAGTAGTTCTGTCTATTCCTCTCCACAGATTCTTTAGTTGTTTTACTTTCTGAAGAGTGATAGATGTCCTCCTTTTAATTTCCCTCATTATATCTCCATTATTAGTTAGAAGTGATCCAAGATATTCAAAACTCCACTCTTCCAGTTTTTCCTCATTGATACATATTTCAGCTGCCTTGTTTATTTTGTCAGTTGTCATCAGTTTAGTTTTCTTCGCATTAAGATAGAGGTTTTGCTCTTCGTTGTTTTTACGGACTGACATAATTAGTTTTTCCATTTCTTTTTGTGTTGTGGACAGTAATACTGTGTCATCAGCATATCTGATCTCTGGTATTTCATAACCTGCAATTGGAGCACAACAGGCCTTAGAAAAAGAGGTCGACCACATGAAACTCTAAAGAGGACATTGTTAAGAGAAGCCAGTTTAGTTAGCATAACACCCCCCTTGATGAAGGTGAAAGACTCGCAGAGAACAGGAATACTTGGCAAACAACTATGTGAGCCCTATGTGACGTTTAATGGCACGTGAAGGATGTGAGATGTAAGATTGTTCTTGTGACAGCTGATGTTCACAAATTTTTTTGTCCCTTGTCCTTATTTCCTTGAGCTATTATTGTTTTGCAACTGATGCCATGATGTCATTGAAACATAGGTATTGTATGGGGAAGGGATAGATTATAAGTGGTTTTCCCTGTGAGGTGGACTCAGAATTATATTCAGGAAATGAGCTTCACAGCAGAATCCACAAACTTGGAGGACACTTAGTAAGGCCCTACCTCATCAACCAGGCCACTGGGATCATTACTAAGTAACTGGATTAGAGTCCTGGTCAGCTGTGGGCTTCACCAGCTTTGATAGTTGGGCTGTCAGTTTGGTACAGACATCTTTGCTCTCATGGAAGTCAGAATAAAAGTTGGAAGGGAAGGGGGGGGGGTTCCTTTCATTTTAACCAGTTGAACATTTTATGCCTGTAGATTTTATTTGCAGGATTCATGTTCGGTACAATTTTTATGTAGTTTTGAAAACAAAGTGACAAGTCCTTGCTTGTTGATCAGTTTTGTTCTGTATTGTAGAGTCTTCCTATTTCAAAATAATAAGTCGTCGTCGTGTGTTTTTCCCCCCCCCCTTAAAAAAAAGACCCTGTCAGTTGCTGTGTATGTACCAGTGTCTTTTGGGGTGGGGCCTCTGAGTGAAACTTTGTAAGCCCCTCCCCTGTTTGCCCTATCATTTGTCAGTTCTGTTTTCATTTGGTGCATCCACCACCCTTGCCACCAGGAAACACTCCTGGCCGTGTTCCCCCCCCCCACACACACACACACAAGGGAAGTCTTCTGGACCCCAGAGCAATGCACCATCTGGAGTCCCATCCAATGTTCCCTCTAAGGGCTTTTGCAGTTTGTGTGCAAAATGTTCAGCTCATGTGCAAAAAAAAGTATGTGCGCAAATGTACACAGTAATGTGTTATATATGTTATTATATGCACACACACTGTACATTTAATAACAGGATAAACTTGCTGTATTTTTCAGTTACTGGTATTTAGTTAGTTGCAGTGATGATTTCTTTGTTTACTTATTCAGTGACAGTAGTTTTTTTTAATTTACATAGTTGTTTATCCTATCATATTCGACTTACTATGGGTTCATTGAAACATAATACCACCATATGTCCAGTCTGTAAGAATTCAATGGAGTAATATGGTTCCAACAGTATGAATAATCTCTCTCTCTCTCCCTCCCTTCCCTGCAACTCATGAGGAAATGGGATGAAGCTCACAAAAGCAGAAATTTCAGTAGCTATCGTTCACTTAGGAATACGGGGCAGTATTTAATTAGGCAGGAAAAGAAAAATTACTTCAGAAATTTAGTTAAAAACAAAACTAATAGTACATCAATTTGGAAAGCGATTAATACTCTTGTAAATAAAAGGAAGCAGTCTGACTCACAAACACTTAATGGTGAACATACTTGCACTAACTTCAGTGAGTATTTTAGGGAAGAAATTAGTATTTTAAAATCTTCATTACCGACCCCTAATTGTGACCTGAGCGTGTTGAAAACTTTCAGCGACAGTAAATGTGTAAAGCTAAAACAAATTAATATTCCTTTCCTCACAGTCGGTGAGGTTTATAACTACATCCAGTCCTTAAAGAACACTAACTCAGTAGGATGTGATGACATTAGTAACAAGATACTACGCTATGCTGCACCATTTATCACAGACACATTAACATACTTATACAATTTGTCATTGACAAACATCATTTTCCTGACACTTTTAAACTCGCCAACATTTTTCCTCTTTTTAAATCTGGACAGACTAGTGACCTCTCAAACTATAGACCCAGATCTATTCTGTCATCACTATCTAGACCTCTTGAAAAGCATATACAAAAGTTAACATTGCTCCACATGCAAGAAAACAATCTATTAATAGACAATCAGTCAGGTTTTAGACCAAATCACTCCTGCCACACAGCATTAACCAAAATGACAGAAAGCTGGCTGTCTAATATAAATGATGACAAATTGTGTGGTGCTGTCTTTGTTGATTTCAAGAAAGCCTTCGATATGATTGATCATGAAATTCTTGCAAAAAAGTTGGAAGGTTATAGATTACACCCTGACCTAACAAAATTTATTACATCTTTTCTCTCAGGTAGAAAACAAGTAGTTTGCTTTAGAAACAAAATATCTGGCTCGTCTGTGGTCGATACTGGTATTCCTCAAGGCTCCATTCTTGGTCCTCTTCTCTTTGCTATCTATATTAATGACTTACCACTACATTTAAAGCACTCTTCATGTGATCTTTTTGCTGATGACTGTACTGTTTACAGTAGTGACTATGACATCAATAAACTACAGACAATGCTCCAAAATGATATAAACAGTTTGATTAAATGGAGTAATAAAAATGGTATGTTGATAAACACCAACAAAACAAAATCCATGCTCATCACTACAAGACAGAAACTGCAGAATGCAACAAAAACTTCACTACAGCTTTGTGTTGGGACTAAGGCAATAGAAAATGTTCATGAACATAAAACTCTAGGACTCATCATTGATCAGCATTTAACTTGGAATTCTCATGTACATAACCTAACAAACTTGACTGCACAGAAAGTTTACCAATTGGCCAAAATTAAACACTTTATCAACAGAGACACAAGAAAGATATACTACATATCACACATACAAACACACTTAAATTACTGTTCCACAATCTGGGATGGATGTTCAGTCTCAAACACAAAAAGGCTCTACTCACTTCACAAGCCAGCATTAAATCTGATTTGTGACAAACACCCAGTACAGACTGTAGATCAACACAAACAACTCAGAATTCTACCCCTCAAAAATAGAATAATTTTTAACAAAGTTAAGTTTGTTCACAGAATTCTGTCACAAAGTGCTCTGCCTTACTTGTGGTCACTGTTTACGTATAACACTAAACATAGCCAGCGTTTAAAAAACTGTCTTCTTCCTAAACCCAGGATTGATCTGTACAAGAAAAGCCTTGCATACTCTGCAGTACAGCACTGGAACACCCTCCCCTACCATTTAAAATCCATTGGTAATACTTATCCTTTAACTCAAACCTGCTTCATTATTTACTTGCTTCTAATTATATGCCTCCATAGAATAACCAGCACTCTCTCAACACATGATTCACCAACCATCAAGTACTAAAATGACATAGCTGGGAAAGTAACTTGTTAGATTTTGTTAGAAATTATTTTAATGTTTGTTAAAAACATATGTTAGAAGATCTGTATTTACAATGTATTTTTGTTAATGTATATGTCTGTGTGTGTATGTCTGCGTGAGAGCTATTTTATTAGGTTAATTACTTCTTCTCTTTTACTTTGAATGTACTGTTAAATCTTACACTCTTTTGATATGTTTTTTTCCCTAATTTAATTTGTATTAAATCGAGTGTGTGGGAAGAATGAAAGATGGAGTGATGAAGGGCAGAATGTAAGACGAGCCTGCGTGCCCAGTTCTTTACTCTTGAAAAATAAAGATTATTCATTCATCATTCTCTCTGTGAACCTTAAGTGCCTATGGCACATGGGGGTTCCGCAAGGGTTTTCCACAAATGCCTGTCCTTTGCCTTTTTTTCCGCTCTTGCCCAAGTGAGCCCTCTATTGCTAAACATCCTCTCTGTTGTTCTTCTCCATGTCTCTTTTGGTCTACCCTTACTTCTTTTCCCCTGTGATGTCCATTTTAGTGCTATTTTTAGAAGTGAGTTGTCAATCATTCGGAGCAGTTATATATACACACTATTTAATCAACTCCAGAAGTTAGCGTGCAGCATAGTGTGAACTTAGACTCTAGATTCTACTTCCACTCTTGTCTGCCAACATCTCTGCTGCAAATATGACAGACCGTCTGAACTTTGAACTCAGTTGATACTCTCATCCCCAATTGTTTCGCTCTCTCCTAAAATACCTTTCTAGAAGAAAAAAAACAAACAAAACTCTTGAACAAAGAAATTCTGGGCGTCCTGGTTGTCTGAAGTTCAGTTTAGCCTATCAAGAATAATTTACAGAGACTGAAAAAAAAAAAGACATAAGTTTACCAAACAATTGATCACGACAGACCTAATATCCCGATCCCACACTTTGCTGTCTGGCCACCTAATTATGGGTTAGAAAAGAGTTACTTTCACTTTTAAAGGTGACTTTCTCATTAAAACCTCCGGTCACCCAAATTTATGCTTGAAAAGTATAGGGCACAGGATGCGGGAGACTTTTGTTAGTGCACTACAAAAAGCACATACTTGAGTTACACACAATTTTGCGCGTTTCCGCAGCGATAGTAAATCTACTGCTTTTTTTTTTTTTTAAGGCGGCTCTGCAGTTGGTGGTCACCACGTCTGGTGTTTAGTTACCAAGATCAATTTGCGTACCTGAGCAGCTCAATGGACATTCTCCATTTCCACGCCTCGGTGAAAATTCATCTGCCCGTTTTTTTAAAAATTACCTTCTGTTCTGTGTGCGCACTTGCCTGGTCACGATTCTGCTACGGGACTACCGAAACTACGAGATAAAAGACCAGATGGAACATCCGATCTGAAAGTCATATCTCAACAAGAAAGAAACAGTAAAGGAAAAACATTCACCATCATTGTATTTTTCTTGATCGCAGTTATAGCACGGAGTAACATCTGGAAACTGGAAAGTAAAAGTAGCAGTTTCCTTTTGCGCGGCTCCAAAAATTTTCTGCGCGGTGCGATTTTTTTTTTCCCTTCTGTGCGCAGCCTAAAGGCAACAGTGGTTCCATGTCATTGGACCTGTTTGGGATACTTTAAGAGTGAGGAATTAATGGCGGCTTGGTTGGAGTAGTCACCTGAGCATGTGAGGCTGGGGTTTGTTTCTTTTTTTTTTTTTTTATAAATCAGTGGTTCGTCTAGCAAAAATACTGACATTTTCATGTAGATTAACCACTATTAAGACTGATGTGAATCCGAAATACATTGCTGTAGTCAGATTAGAATCACATATTAAATGGTTGTTGTAATACATATTGTGTACTGAGGTAGCTGTTAATCTGAGTGTTACATTTTTTATTCTGTCATTACTATTGTCATAATTCCATGATGTGAAAGATGGAAGAATGTCATTTATGAGTATTTGTATGTCTACTGAGTTGACTGATATTAAGAGTATATTTATTTTTTCAATGGTGTGCATTCAGGACATTATTTTTTTATGAGTGGCCTAAGTTAAAGGTATATTCTTTTTATAAGTGAATCAGTTCAAAACATATTTTTATGAGTGTCACTAGTTCAAAATATGTTTTTATGAGTGTCATATAGTTACTGTTTGAGTGTCATATTTTTAGGATATACTTTCTGTTATGATTGTCGTAGATTCAGGATGTAGTTATTTCATTATGTACGTGAGTGTAATAATAGACTGAAGGTAGTTTTAATGTGATATATTTAGTATATAAAATTATTTTTATGAATGTCATAATTTTAGGATACAGTTATTTTTATGAGTTTTGTGGATTCAGGACTTATGTTAATAGATATTGTTACAAGGGTGAGTAAAAAAAAAGTAACTGCAGTTTTGCTCCAAAAAAATGTGGAACTGAGCAGTAGAAAGTTGTAGTACTGATAAGTTATGCAGATGGCTTTCTAGGGCATAAAGGCACTGAAGATAAATGCTGGGTACATTACTTCCATCCAGAGACAAAGTGAGCTAGCGAAGAGTGGCAACATTCTTTTTCTCTAAAGCCAAAACAGTTCTGTATAACCCAGTCGGCCTGAAAAATTGATCCTCATGCTCTTTTGGGGTTGTATCCAGTTCTCAAATATCACATGTCCTGGGAGACATTGTCACAGCAAATTATGCAAATTATTTATTTACAATGGAGAACTGCTTGAAACCTTCAATCTGCTCAAACTGTCAAAGTTTGCTCAGTTCTGGTGTGTTGTTACAGTATGAAAAAGAACAGTCTCACACAGCTCATGTAACAGCTTGGCAAATTATAGATCAGCATTTTGAAGTGTCTTCCACATTCTGCACATTCATCCAGCCTCACACCATATGATTGTCCTATGTTTGGGAACCACGCAGGGAGGGAAGGAGTTCAATACCTATGGTGACACAATGCATGGGTGCCACACGGTCAATCATATTTATTAGTTTCTAAAGGAATCCAGACATTAGTGAAGTGATGGCAGACCTGCATTGAACATGGTGGGGGATATATTGAAAAGTGATAAGGAGTTTTCATCATAATTGTACATTTTTATGTTGATTAAACAAAAATTACTGTGGGTACTTTTGGACTCCTCATAAATTTGTATATATATTTTTTTGTTTTGTTTGTTTTTGTTTTTTTTTTCAGTGTGAGTAATATATGTTTATGTCCTGATGGTATTTATTTAGGATAGAATTTTCACTCAGATACTGTATGGTTTTAGTATAGCTGCTGTACATTTTTTTTCTTGTTTAATATAATATGTTTATTAGTCAGTTTTCTTACTGAGTTGCCATGCATTAATGTATATTTGTTGTCATGGTATTCAGAATACAAGTATTAAGTTTTAATTGTTTTGGATATATTTATTTGCCATGGGTGATTCCCTGCATTCTGGAGCTGTTTGCAGATACATATGAGGGGTGTTCAGAAAGTCATGCACCACATCATTTTTCTCAGGAACTGTTTATTCAGAAAGCATGAAATTTATACACAATACACATGGATATGTCATGTAAACATCGGTATTATTCAGCATAATCCCCATCAGTTTATACAGCTTTACGCCAGTGCGAAACGAGTGCATGTATTCCTAGCCAGTATCAGATTTTTTCTTGATTATGTAGCCATTTCTTTGCTGCATGAATCACTCCTTCGTCATCTTCAAATCTTACCCCTCGGAGTGCATCTTTAAGTGGACCAAACAGATGGAAATCAGAGGGTGCCAAATCGGGACTATATGGTGGATGGGGTAGTACAGTCCAACCCAATTTGGTGATTGCTTCCTGTGTTACCAGACTTATGTAAGGGCGCGCATTGTCGTGAAGGAGAAGCAGGTCTGCGGATTCTTGTGCGGTCAAACTCGGCAAAAACATTGCTTGAGTTTTTTCAGTGTCTTAATGTAAGCTTGTGACTTGATTGTCTCTCCTTTTGGCATAACATCCACAAGAATCACACCTTCAGTGTCCCAAAAGACAGTGATCATGACCTTTCCAGCTGAAGAAGTTGTCTTGAATTTCTTTTATTGTGGTGATTGCAGATGATGCCACTCCATTGACTGTCTTTTTGTCTCAGGTTCAAAATGATGTGCCCAGGTTTTGTCACCTGTTATGATCTTAGCTAAAAAGTTCTCTCCCTCAGCATTGAAACACTCCAACAATTCAGAAGAAATTGCTTTCCTTTGCAATGATGGTCATTTGTGAGACTTTGAGGAACCCATCTTGCGCAAACCTTAGAAAATCCAAGAGCTTTTATGACTGCATTTGCACTACCATTGCTGACTGACAGCTTTAAGGCCAATTGTTGAGTAGTGATACGCCTATCAATAGAATAATGACCACTGCGCATTTCAACATTTCTGCCTTGGCGGCTGTAGCAGGACATCCACAGCAACTCCTTATCTCCACTTATTGATTCTTTGGTTCTCTGAACCCAGCGACTGACTACTTCTGTCAACTGCAAAACTTCCATACACATCACATAGATGCTTGTGAATGTTCACAACAGTTTCCTTCTCTGCAACGAGAAATTTTATCACATTTCGCTGTTTTTACAGCAGGTTGCTAACATGCTCCATTTCAACGGTTAGGGCAGCCATATTCTTTAATCAGTTGCAGTGCATTTTGGTTCACACAATCAGCACATGCCATATTTAAAGTGTGTAAAATTTCATGCTTCTATCTTCATTATTAGCTGAAAAAAACGATGTGGTGCATTACATTCTGAACGCCCATTGTATATTCCTGGATGTAATAACAAATATAAAACAAAAACTTTAAAAAAAAAGAAAAGTTTTGGAAAAAAAAAAGTCTGAGTAGAGAAAGAACATTTTAAAGCCTTTTCATTAAGAGCACATGCACAGTCCCAGTTATACTAGTAAGTAATACCAATGGATGCAAGTTCCATTTCACTGTTTCAGTGTGCAAGGTTAAACAGGAGCTGAATCAGCTGGAAAGTTCTAGTATGGAATTGTCGGGAACAGTTGAGGCAGATTTAGGTAACTAAAGTTTTTTTTTTTTTTCAAAGAAGAGCATGTAATTGATGTGATTTTTAGTTTTTTTTTGGTTTTTTTTTTAAGTTCATAATTTTGTTTCAGTTTTTTTTCTAAGTGTTTGTTATAAGTGAAAAATAAAACATTTATAAAAAGAAACCATGTTAGAAGGAATATGGATTTAAAGAAAAACATTTACTTCAATAAGAATGAAATACTTTCAGCTATGAGTTTTTTGTTTGTTTGTTTTTTAAAAAATTTTTCTTGTAATTCTGTGCATCAATTTCTTTTTAAATTTGGTAACAGTTTCTAAGTAAGTAAAAATTAAATTTTGAGAATTAGCAAAATTTATTAAACTTTTTTTTAATGCAAGTTAGAAAGAATGGATTAGATACTCGTATATTGTTTTGATTACATGCATTTAATCAAAGTGTTGGAAAGTAGTATCACCAGGGGTCAATATTTATTAAATTTAACTTTGATTGGGCAGGAAGAACAGAAAGCACATTGTAAATTGTCATCATTTATTTAATTTACCATGTTTTGAAAAATAGAAATGCCATTATTTATTTGTTTTAAAATGTATTTTTCTTTGTCAGTCTTACAGTATTATAATTCTGAGAACTGAGAAGCTAAATGACATTTGAGCAATTTATAGTCGTAATCCCTCTCTCTCTCCCTCTCTTCCTTCAGTGCCCAAGACACGTTGGGGTGGTGTAGCAAGGACTTTTATAGGTCCTTCACTATCTTCTTGGCAGTCTCCATGTCAGTCCTTTGTCTCCAGCATTCTCTCTGCAGTACTTCTCCATGTCTTTGGGTTGTTCCCTCGCTTCTTTTACTCTCATCGAAGCTGTTTGTGGTAAGGATTCATATGTCAGATCTGTTAATGTGGCCACGTTCTCCTTTCTGTCACTGTTGACAGTGGTGTCATGTCGGTCTCTCTCAACAAGAGGTAATTACTGATGGTATTTGGCCAAAACGCTCCTTTTACCTTGTGCAGACACCTGATTTGGAAGGTGTTAAGTGTCAACACAGTTGTCTGTGTCATTTTCCACCATTTGCTCCTTTGTAGTAGGATATTTTAAACATTGTTTTTGAATCTTCTGATAGTGATAATACTCTTTAGTTCCCCGTAACTCTCCCAACACTTAATATTGAGTTGAAAATCTTTACACATTTATAGTACCCTACATAATCTAGGCATGACTCGTAGACCCTCTGCAGATCATAGTTTGGGACCCACTTCACATTATATAGGATAACAAAACAAAAGATATCATTAACTGGTTTTTAGGCTGAAGGGCAAGAACTCACAGCAGCTTGATCTGTAACAGATAACAAATTTAACAGTGTTATTTACTCCAACAGTTGTTATTTGTTATTAATTGTTTGCTTGTTTCTGTATTCACCGTGTGTAGCATTTTTAGTTTGTCTGTTTATGTTTTTCAAGTATATGGTACTGAAGTTATGTAGTACATGTAATCCCTCACTTTCTCAGTTTTAATTTCTTCATTCGGGTTTTTTTTTTTTTCCCCTTACATTTTTCTTACGTTCTGGTATCTGAAATAAAAATGCTTATGTTCATAGTTATGTTTGTTTTCATTCGGAAAAGACAAGTCTTAGACCCAGCCTTGACTGCTGCAGTGTTATCTGAGCTGTGGCCATTGAAATTGTTTAAACTTACAGTTTATATACATATAACAGGTTTTTGAAAACTATTTTTAGCCTGACTTTTTTTTTTCTTTAAATCCACTCGCTTCACTTATAGGGGTGGTGCAGCATCACAACGTCTTGTGCTTTTTCAGTCAGAGACTTCAAATTTTATGCTGATGTGGAATGGTTCATTAAACAGATTCATTTATTCCACACACCCCCCCCCCCCTTTCCTTTTTTTTAATGTAAATTGTTTTTAGCTCTTGAGCTATCAGGCAACATCCTTAACCCTTGTATATTTTTTTTTTAATGAAAAAACTTTGACCATGACATTTTACCGGAAAATGTTGTGATGCTTATTTCTATTATTTACAGTATTTTAAAACTACAGTTATGTGTTTGAATTTATTTTAAAAAAAAAACAAAAATAGATAATTTAAAAGTCCATTTAAAGAGCTTATGGTAGTTTAAGAGTTAAGGTAGCATGGATCAAGATTGCTTAGAGAAGTGCATCTCTTAAGTAGTTACTTAATCAGGTCTTGGTAACATGTGGCTAAGAGCTGCATCGTATTAAACATGATGTCATTATTGTATGCTATTATATAGATGAAATAATTATTCATAGTTTTTATAATATGTTATTAGTATTACTGCATTCATTTAGTATTTGTAGACATAAGTTCACACTGGCCCCTTTAAAGGAAAAGCATATGGACTGAGTCACTCCAATTAAAAAAAGCAGTGGTTATGTTCCATTTATTTTCTTGCCTTTGATGATTTTAAAAAAAAAAGATTGCTGATTCTTGATTTGATGACTGAGTCACAGGAGACAGTTGCTGTGGATTTTAAGAAAATCTGTCAGCAAAACAGTTGAGTGCAGTACAGAGATCAAAGAGTACTGATTTGGTTACATGAAAGTTTGTCTTTTTAATTCTACATTCAGCACAGAATATTGCTGATAGCAGTCAGTTCAGTGGCTATGGTGTCTGTAAGACTAAGGCAAAGTCAGAAATAAATTCAGCTGAAATTAGTATCAATAGAAATGTGATATATATGAGTGGATGGGTTTTATATTGAAAGATGCCGATCCATATCATATATGAATGGTGATTGATAAGTTCTCGGCACAAGGTACAACAGATTATTTGTGGACAACTTTTTTGGCTTATTTCTCAACGTAGTCCCCTTGCAAGTTTATGCACTTAGTCCAGCGATCCTGGAGCATACGGATCCCTTCTTTGTAAAAGTCAACA
Source organism: Achatina immaculata (assembly GCA_009760885.1). Classification (NCBI taxonomy): domain Eukaryota; kingdom Metazoa; phylum Mollusca; class Gastropoda; order Stylommatophora; family Achatinidae; genus Lissachatina; species Lissachatina immaculata. Next base: position 3,315,132 of record CM019706.1, on the reverse strand, counting down.
TCTTGTGCCAGTAGAAAGTGGTCTACAGCATGAATGACGTCATCATCTGAAGCAAATTTGCGACTACTGAGCTCCATTTTGAGTTTGGTAAACAGGTAATAGTCAGAAGGGGCTAAATCTTGGGAATAAGGAAGATGTTCAAGAAGCTGGAAGCCACAATCATGAATGGCAGCCATTGCCACGGCTGACTTATGAACTGGACATTGTCTTGATGAAAGATGACTCCTCTTGTCAATTCCCCTCTACGCTTTTCCTTCAATTTGACCCGCAGTTGCTTCACAAAGATTAGCGTAATAGACCCCAGTGACCATTCTGCCCTTTTGAATATAGTCTACCAATAGCATACCTTCTGAATCCCAAAAGATGGAAGCCTTCACTTTGCCTGCAGACAGAACCACCCTTACTTTCTTTGGAGGTGGGGATCCATGATGTTTCCACTGTTTTGACTGTTCTTTGGTTTCTGGTTGAAAATGATGAACCCAAGTCTCATCCATAGTCACAAATTGCTGAAGAAACTTTTCAGGATCTGCAGAAAAATGGCCAAGATTGTCTCTTGACATGTTGAGATGCTGTCATTTGTGATCAGCTCCAAGATGTTTCGGGACTCATCAAGCAGAGACCTTTGTCATTTGAAGATCGTTGTGAATAATGGCATGAACATGTTCCTGGGAGATGCCCAACTCAGTAGCAATGTACTGCTCAGTTAGTCGTCAATCCTCCGTTATCATGTCATGGATTCTGCCAGTGGTTTCATCGGTGGTTACCGTTCTTGGTTTTCCTGGATGGGGATCATCTTCCAGGCTCTTCCTTCCATGTTTGAATTGAGCTGCCCATTTTTTCACTGTGCTGTTAGATGGAGCACTCTCCCCTAGAGTTTGTACCATATCCTCATGGATCACCTTCGATGATAAGCCATTGATGCAAGGTAGCGAATGACTGCTTGATGAGAAATGTTATCAATTTTCTCAATTTCTGCCACCCCTTACCACTTCAGTAGCCTGTAAAAAAAAAAATTGGTTGCGGTTCATTTCTTGAAACTTGGCATTTAATCTTACATTAACCTGATCTATAAATGCACCTAATATCAACTGTGTGTTTCAAGTATTTGTACCTTATGCCAAGAACTTATCAATCACCCCTTGTATATGGGGACTGAGTAATGGTCCATAGATTGAAAATGGCAAGTATGAATAGCAATAAAAGAGAGCAGACATTAAAAAAATGTATCTTATTATTTATGATATAGGAGATGACAGTGCTGAGCATATGATAGAACCTCTAGAACTGGCATTCTGTAGATCAGTGGTTCTTAGCCGTGTTTGGCACTGGACCTCCTTTTCTGGCCTGAGATCAGTTGGGAACCCCTTATTAAAAATAAAGCAGTAAATAGAACCCAGATGATGTAAGAATTTTGTTCTTTTTTTAAACTGAGCCAATGCATTTGGTGGTCAGTAGACCCCCAAAAATCCTTCTGTGGACACCCTGCACCCCCACCCCAGGGTCTGTGCACCCCAGGCTATCTTCCTAGAACTGAGCCAATTCATTTGGTGGTCAGTAGACCCCCAAAAATCCTTCTGTGGACACCCTGCACCCCCACCCCAGGGTTTTTGCGTGTGATACAGTGAAGATGTTGAGACACAACAATTATGTCGGCTTGGAAGTGGAGTTATGGTGGATATTTTCTTCACTCCCTTAGTGGAGTTAAAGGAGGGAGGGGGAGGTGTAGTAGTTTTTTAGCAGGCTTCACCACCATGAGAACTATGATGCCCCTATCCTGTTGGCTGAGCCTGTTACTGGGAATTCCAGCGGAGAGGTGGAACAGCGTCTTGGTCAAGTATGGTTCACCAGCCCTGACACTAGCATGTCAGCTATGGGTCACTGATAGGTGAAACAGACTGTCTCCAGATGACTGTGATAAGAGATCTTTACATGGCCAAGAACCACTGGTTAGCTGTTACACAGAGATCCAGTAGTGAGAGTTCTTGAATTGAATGAAACTCAGTGTAGTTAGTTAGGGTGAATTTGATGGATTCTGTCTTATCTACCTTTAATTTCTAGCCAATCATGCTATTAAAAATGGGCACCCAGCATGCTGTAATGAGGAGTTGCCTCCAAGAAATATAAAACACCTGCATGCACAGCTAAGACACATTGGATTACACTATGCACAGGGTGGTCTGGTGAATGAATGGAAAATAAATAATCTATGTGACCAAGTTCAGTGACAATAACCCTAGTTACAGAAGGTGAATAGACCAAAAAAATCAGTGTGATTCAACATGTCATTGAGGGGCATAACTTGTATGAGACAGTCTCTTAATGGAGCTTTGTTTGCACTGCTATTTATAGCAGAATACAGAGCAGCTGAAAGAGACGAGTACATTCCACTACCTGGCAGAGAGTGAAGACTCATAAATGTGAGGATCAGAAAAGTAAAAATCATAGCAGAATTGCTGTTTCTTTAGTAGTGTGATTTGGTTCTTCTAAATGTAATTTGAAACTTTCATTTCTGTCATATTTGATTAGCATGGCGGTCAGTACAGAGTAACACTGCTAGATATTTTTTTTAAATTTTTCTTTGAACCTCTTCAAAATGGCATCTTTGTTTATTTCAGACCACGCTGATGAGCAAGCAGCAGCCATAGCAAGTGTTCAGCAGCAGCAAGGGACGATAACTCTAGATCCCACATTGCAGTATCAGATTAGAGCAGACAACAATGCAGGTATCGTTTCTAGTTTACGACTTTTTCAAGCTATGCTCTCTACCAAAATCTAACCATAAAGATAGTGTAAATACAGAAGTGCGACACAGTCTTGTGACTGCCAGCAGGAGAAATTATACTCAGAAAAGACGCAGGCAGAGGAACCATGGGCCTGCGGGCTGTTGGTCTTGGGTTAGGTGTTCACCTCAGGTGCTGGAGGTTGTGGGTTCAAATCCCACTAGAAGTGGCAGGAATTTTTTTCTCGTGAATCCTCCAGCAATAAATTTCTCTGGTGTCTAGGTAGTGGGACTGAAAGTCCATGTGCATCGTTGTGTACGTTAAAAAATCTCTCGACATTTGGAAGTTGCAAAAAAGAACTTGCCAGGTGGCCATTGCTTGGGCAAAATTCTAGGGAAAAAAATCTGTCATGGAGATTGACAGAGACATTTGGAGTCTGTGACATCTGAAATGTCAGAATGGGTGGCTGAGCAGATACGGGAATATCTTGACAGTTCAAACAACAAATGAACCACAAGCCACACTCTGTAGCTGTGTAACATAATCTGCACGATTGCCCATTGTGAAAGATTTCTACACAGATCTACTACCTAAGCCTTCCATCCCACAGAATACTACTATACAGAAAGTATGGAACAGCTGGAAAAAAAAAGACCTTAAATTTTCATTACCTGGCACAAAGGAAAATAACAAGAACTCATTAATCAGAGATCAGAAAAATCAAAGTATAGATAACACACAGAGTGGCTACAGACTATGTATGTAATACTGCATAGACTACAACAGACAAGAAAAGACATGCAGCAACATCAGTTGGACTGCTTTGCATTGAAAAGGAAACAGTTGCTAGCACTGATCCCTTCCATCTCTGAAATTTAGAATGGCTGGAAAAAATCTATAAATTTCTCTTGCACAAGAGAATGCAGTGAAAACTTCTACAGTCAGGGATTAGGAAAGCCCTGCTTTTATTACAAGATATGAGGAGCAGCTGTTTGTGGTAGGAATGTGAGCTTGGATAACACAGGACAAGGCCACACTCCAGCTTTCATTCCTCCTGGTTCTTGTACCACCAACCAGTCTGGTGTCAGCCTAAGATGCTATCCTGGTTCTTGAATAACCAACCAGTCTGGTGTCAGCCTAAGAGCATAACCTGGTATTGTTATGGTTAATCCAGGATGGTTAATGCTGGTAGTTTTGTCCCTTGTAGATTATCTAGCTATTAATATTTTACAGGGCAACCAAATCAAAGATCAAACAGGCTGTTGCAGTCACTTCTAACTATAAGATAATGTGCCACTGAGACTAAACCAGACGTTCTTGTATATGTTGCCACACGTTCAGTTTTTCATGATTTTCATTCCTTTACCTTACACAGAAGTTTTTCATCACCTTTCTTGAGTTGACTTAGTAAGTATTTCTCACATAGGCATCTTAGTCTTCTTGGATGTTAGCCCAGGTTACTGTTAGGTCCTTCAGACTCCTCCATAATCTTTTGAATGTGGTCAAAAACTAGAATTGTTTTGTTCTGTTCAGCAGGGCAAGTAACCTACAGAGTTGTCCAGGTGGGTCATGATGGTACAGAGTCTACTTCGCAAGTGGTAGCAGGGGCAGCAGCATTTGCTGGACAGCCAGTAGGAGCTTTTAATTTTAACCTTTTTTTTTTTTGTTTGTTTTCCTCCCCTGGGAACAGCTGTGTTAAGAACACACTTATCTTAACATAGTCTTTGTGAGACAGGGAACATAGATCTGTTTGCTTAAAAACTCTGACCTACTTCTTTAGCCCAGAAACCTGTAGCAGTAACCTGTAGTTGTTATTTTTGTAAAATGTAATGTCAGGTTCGTGGATGGATGGGGACAATGAGATCATTGCCGGGGATGAGGAAAATCTGGTGTGAAACCAATGAATCATGAACATGACAAGCCTATGGGTCTTTTACAATAGTGGCTATCAGAATGATGTAAACAAAACAGCCAGCAGACTATAGATGGCAGGGAATGGATATCGTTGAGGCTGTCATCAGATTCCTCATCCCAAAGCCGGAGTGTCTCTGTGGAACTGTCTCAAAGCCGTCTGGCCAGCCAGTGTTGCATGCTGGATCTGACGTGGAGAAGGGGTTTAAGTACAGCCACCAGAGGCTGGAAAACAAAGTTTTGGCCAGGTCAGCCTACACCTCTTTCTTCATGGCAGTCCAAGCAAGACCGCAGAATGCACTAGCAAGAAAAGGAGCTGAAGTCGGAGGTATCCAGCCAAAAGGCACATCGCAAAAATCAGGGTACCACGCATCATCACCATTGTGCGTACAAAGAAGAAGAAGAAGTGTGTTTTCCATTCTGTACTGACTTAAGGGTTATACAGAAGTGATTAATGGAGGCAGACCAAGAGATTGAGACAACGGTGGTATGACAACTTAGAAGAAGACCCGTGAGCCCTTGGAGTGGACAGTTGGCAGAAGACTAAGAACAGAGAGGAGTGAAGACAAGTCTTGTCTGCAGCAGTGAGCTGCAATGGCTCAGAAAGCTGAATGAATGAATACTATACTGACTATTTGTCATTTGGCAAGGCCTCTGTTTAAGAACAGCTTCTTCTTTGTATGCCTGCTTCTTCTTCTTCTTCGTATGTAAGAACAGCTAATTCACCTAATGGGATTTAAAGCAAACTGTTTCACTATAAACTTGTTTTGAGTGAAAACTTTCCTCTGAAAAATGAAGAATGTAGACATAATTGTCAGTGTGTGAAAGAAAACTAGATATTTGTGAAGAAGTCAGTCCCTGTACAACTGGTACAACACCTAAATTCACTGTGGGGAAGTGGGTGAAAATAAATTGTCAACCTTTGTTTCTGTCATTTCAGTTTTTGCCTCAATTTCACTGTATTGGTCTGTTTATAGTATTATTGTGTCTGTTCTTTAAAATTCTCTCCACACCTCCTATAAGACCAATGAACTAACTGTTGATTGTGAAGATGATAGTGTTAAGAAGAATGGTACTATCACAAGGACTGTGCGGTCCAAAGTAGGCCAGGATTTTTTCATATCTTCATTTATTTTTTTCATATTTCCAAGTGGTGGTTCTTATGGTAGGGTTTTTTTTTTTTTTTTGAAATATTGAAACCTGGCCAGTGTGGATAAAGATCAGGTTTTTTTTTTGTGGAAATATTGAAACCTGGCCAGTGTGGATAAAGATCAACATAACAAAAAAGATCTGTTTGTAAGGGAAGCTTCAAAAAATAATCAGAGATTTTGTTAAACATTTCCCTTTTAAAAAAGCACGTCATCAGAATATAAAAAATGAGAAGCTGAATAGCCACTGGAAAACTCAATGGGGGAAAAAAAAAAAGAGGTGGAGGTTGATTTTCATTGCCATGTGTATGAGTGAGTTTTGCCCTGACTTTTTTATGATTACAGTCTGAAGACCATCAGATCTGGGTGCTCAGTGAGTCATTATGAAGCAGTATCCCGACAGTTCTTTCTGAGACACTTTCAAAAACCTGAGTCCAGGTTGAAGACCAAGGGGGTTTTACCAGCCCAGTTTTGCTTCAGGTGTCCGACTTCCCTTCAGGGCTTCCAATAGAAAAAAAGGAAGAGAGAGAGAGAGACCAATAAAAACAAGATAATTGACTTAGTTATCCAAGTAGTGCAGGAAAGAGATGGTAAGCTGATCTGATTTGAAATACAGATGACCGTGTAAAATAGAGAAACTGATCCAAGATGGGAAATATGAAATGGGGATTAATAGAGAGGTGTACATTCAACAAAATGAGAAAAAATATTCTCACATCAAAACATGTAGCAAGGCATCAGAAGCTGAAAGTCATCAAATCCTGTTTAAATTCCACACTTCTTTATGGTATAGAAGCATGGACATTAGCTAAGAGAGTGGAAAAGAAAATCAAGGCACTTTAAATGTCAGACAGACAGAAGAATAGGGTGAAATTACATCAGCAGGAAAGAAAACAGAGAAGTGCTAAATTAACTGAAATTAAGAGAGAAATGATGAAAATTTATAGACCCATTCAGTTAAAATTTTTCAGCCATATGACCAAAGAAGAATAATACAGTGATGAAAACCAGTAGTAGAGAGGAAAGTTGAAGGAAAAAAGAGCATGAGGTTGGCAGCAAGTATAGACTGGTGGACAGTGTAACAAAATGGGTTAGATTCTAACTTCAATCAGCCTGGGTGGACCATGAAGATGACTGGGTGGACCACACAAATGAAGGACAGAGCAGGCTGGAGGAACATTGCAATCAGTCTTCTCTGGGAGATGGCACAGTATGATGATAATGATGGTGACAAAGGGTTATGTTCATCAGCACTAAACCTAATCGAATAAGAAAAATATATATATATATATATATAATATATATATATATATATATATATATATTGCGCCCAGAACTGTTTTGTTTTGTGAGATGCTGGCATAAAATTTACAAGGAGTTAAAACTATAAATCTTAATAAAGAGTTATTCATTTATTTGCAGGCTGTCATTCAGAGCCCTTTCAGTAACGGTGGCAGCCCCACAGGTGAGGCACCAGAGACCAGATTTGCATACTTTCCAGCCGCAGCAGGGGATGGGAGTGTCGTCACAGCTCAAGGAGGCGATCCTGTAACTGCAGGAACATTAGGTCCATTCATTTAACTCTGAGTAAACATTTTTTTTTTAAAAAATGAAAGAGGCTACATGTTAGAGCATTCTAGGGCCTTCCAGCCCCCCACTTCACTTTTTTTATGAAAGAAGTTGCTTGAAATAGTATTCTGAGACCTTTGACAAACTCCCATCCCACCAGTTTTATATGACACAAGCTGTATAAGGGAACATTCTGAGATCTCGTTATAACTGAATAGTTATGTGTACGTGCGTGCGTTTGTTTGTTTGTTTGTTTGTTAGGGACAGTAATTTTCTACTCCACCATATCTGTAACTGTTTTTCTTTCTCTCTCATCTTGTCATTCTTGATTGTTTTTCTTTCTTTCTCATCTTGTCATTCTTAAACTGTGGACTTCTTTGAAAGATTCATCTCAGTTTTTGATCTGTGTTGTCCTTTCCTTCTCCGCTGTATAAAACAGGTGTAAGCATTTCTCCCCCCCCCCCGTCAGAGTTATCATCTCTTCATGTCAGGTGATATATGACAAATATCAGACCTTCTAAGTTACAAGAGTGGGCTGGCGAGTTTTGTATCCATTTCAGTGAAGCATAATTGAATACAATTAAATAAATCTAAATAAACTAAGCATGAAAAAACTCCAGATATTTAACTCCGTCCGTGCTGGAGGAAGAAACACGGATGTGTCGTTGCGTGCGGGAGTAAAACGCGGGTCTTGTCTGTAAGGGGGTCTAGTTGTAAAATGGGATGGAAAACAGTATTTCCATTTACTTCCATATACGTAATATGTGTCAGAGTGTAGCTAAATGAATGAAAATTTCAGAAATGCAGAGTTTTTTAGGAAAAAAGAAGTAATGTGATGTTTTTAGACACTGATTGTGGCCAGCTCACCATCGGCTAGGTCTAGATTCGTGCTTCTTACCCCTATTTATCATCTAAGATGTGTAGATCTACTTATCGATCTCGTATTGTGACTCCGTATGGCATTTTCGCTGAATGAATGTCTGAAATAACCTCCTAACTACTCCTAACTACTTCTCCTGTCATCTAAATATGTCTAAATCTACTTAGAAAACACTAAAGAGCAGCAGGGTGGCCATAGGCTATGTCCATACCCCTATCTACATCGTCAAAAATTGAAAAATTTCCATGCTTCGCGTCCTTGTTCTCGCTCGGCATCGCTCGTAACTAGGCACACATTCTCCATTTTGAAAGTGTCACCGGAATCGCGGACGAAATCCGTACTGTATAAATGTTACACCGCCTGTTTTAATGGAACAATGATTGTCGAATTTTTGACCATACGCACGCACAGGACCACCGGAAGTGTCGAAAATTTGACCATACACATGGAAAGAGTTAAGAGTAATGCTCTAAGTGTACTACTCTATGGAAGTGACTGCTGGAAAATCACCAAAACAATAGAAAACAAGTTGAATTATTTCCAGACTAAATGTTTACGAAGAATTAGAAAAATATTTTGGCCAGACACCATAAGAAATATCTTGTTGGCAGAAATGCAGATGAAGCCACTGACAGCAATTATTGAGGAAAGACGCTGGTGATGGTTTGGACGTGTATTCCGAATGACTGACAACCCACTACCAAAAATAGCACTAAGATGGACACCACAGGGGAACAGAAGTAAGGGTAGACCAAAGGAGACATGGAGAACAACAACAGAGAGGATGTTTTGCAATAGAGGGCTCACCTGGGCAAGAGCGAAAAAAAAGTCAAAGGACAAGCATTTGTGGAAAACCTTATGTGCCCTGGGCACTTAAGGTTCAGAGAGAGAGAGAGATATTCATAACTGAATAAATGAGGAATTAGCTAAATGAGCAGACATTAAGAACATCACTAAATAGGTCAAAACACAAAGATGGAAATAGCTAGGTCACGCACTACAGATAGAAAGAACAAAACACTCCTATACCTCCTTGACTTGGACACCTCAAGAGAAAAGGAAGAGAGGAAGGCCATTGGGGACATGGAGATGCACAGTGCAGGAAGAACTAAAGGAAGCAGTAAAGACATGGTTTACAGTATCCCAACTTGCTCAAGATAGGATTGGTTGGAGAACCTTTGTTGATATTCCATTGGGAGTACAGAGGACTGATGATGATGATGATAATTGAATGAAACAAAAAAAATAAAGCTTTAACTTTTGGTTATTAGGTTACATAGTTGTTTTCATCATAGTCCCTTCCAGTCTTGGTACTTTTCTACCAACATGCAGGTAGTCTACAGAGTCCATCTTTGGAGGGAAAAAGAAATCAGAATGTTTTTGTTTTTTTTTAACCCACTAGTGTACTGCTGACTCTTCTTCATCTGTAAATATCATTACCAAACTTCTTGCATTACATATAGCTTACATCCTTCCCTTGCTGTTAAACATCACATAGGGCTCACATGGTAGTTTGCCAACTTTTCATGTTTTCAGTGAGCTTTTCAACCTCATCAAGGGATTTTATTCCTATTAATTTGGTCTCTCTTAACAGAGAATTTCTTTAGAGTTTCACGTGGTCGACCTCTTTTTTTCTTTGGCCTGTTGTGTTCCACTTGACAGCTTGTTTTCAGTATCTCTGATTGTTTCATCTCATTACATGACCGACATATGTCCATCTCTTTTTTCTAATCGCCCATGAGACTGGTTGTTGTTCACTCATCTGTCTTATCTCTGCATTGTTCTTGAATTCATTTTATACCAAGTATTTTCCTTAGACGTTTGTTTCAAAAGAGCCCAATTTGTTGTTTATTTCTTTAGTTGCTTTCCAGCTTTTGCATACATACATACAGCCTACATATTTCTGTAAAGTGTGAGCAGTCTCCAGTGATTGTCAGTTGGAGCAAATTCTTCTAGCAGAGAAAAACCTCAGTGAAACATCATTTGATGTAGGTGTTGGGAATTGAAGTCTGAAGCAGATTTGGTTGGAGTCAGTAGAAATCATGGAGTTACTGTTAGTTTAAAAAAAAAAAATTTGTAGAGTCAGTGGTTTGGAAGGCTGACTCAGACACAGTCATGGTTTGGAGTGCATATCTTGACAGGTCATTGTTTTGACCCACACTGTGCAGGAGTTGTGGGGAAGTTTTGAGTGACCTCATATAAAATGGTCAAAGGGCCGAAACCCTACAACTGTCCATAATCGGTATTAAGTGGATCTGTCGCTCTTGCCACAGAATTACAGAAATAATGTTTACTCACTTTCATGTGTATTTCAAGTATCAAATAATTTTAGACTGTGTATTACATTATTTAAGGATTTCAGACTGTTTTAAATTATAATTTTGTTCTTTTGGTAATCATCAAAAAATTTCTAAGGGTTACAGATTGTAGTATGTGTAATAATAACCCGCAGGGTTTCAGACTATTAAATTATAAATTGGTTCTTTTGATAATTATCAAAAAATTTCAAATTGTATTACATTATCAAAGGGTTTTAGACAGTATCTCATGCAATGAATGGTTTCAGACTGTATATTACATACATCAGAGGTTCTGGTATTTTAAAACTGAAGTTTATATAGAATCTTATTGTTAGATCTTGAGTTTATATACAATTTTATTGAAAGATATTGAGTTAAAATCTCATCTTTTCTTTGGATGCTGTTCTAACGGCCAAGAGGCCACATGGTTTGCTCCATTGCCCAATAGTGGAGAACACAGGCTCATCTTAGTTACTAAGGCACAAGATGATGAGATAATGCCCACTCAACAGTCTGCAATGCCAGGCTTCATTGTAGGCTCCACTGTGGAGGGAACTACATTGATCACCTGTCAAATTATCTGGTCATCTGTGGCATTATTCTGCTAGCGTGCATTACCAGGAAATGAGACATGATATTGACAGGCTGTTCTGGTTTCTGAATGACTACCTTTATTCCATCTGCATACCGATAAAGATCATGTGAAACTCTGCTTCATTTTGATGTATTTTCTTCTTTATGTGCGTTAATTTTCAATGTTATATTACATTTTATTTCTTTTCTCCATTAACAGGTCAATTTTATGTGATGATGTCACCTCAGGATGTTTTACAGGGGCAGCGGCAGATTGCCCCACGAACTTCTTACTCCCCAAAACTGGAAGGGGGCAGATCTGTTCGAGATGACAGGAGGCGGGCTACACACAATGAAGGTAAGGGCAGTAACTGTTTTTGAAAAACAAAGCTTTCTCCTAGATCATGGAATTGAAACTTCGAAATTTAAAAAAAACAAATTAGTTAAGTGATGGTGGCCTGGTTAACTGAGTAGTTCAGGCTCAGTTTACTAATTCAGTGGTACTGGGTTCTGTCCCAGCAATGGGACGTTTTTTTCTGGTACACACCAAAAAGGCCCCGGTGTCCACCCAGCCTCTGAAAATCGGTAGCAGAGGAATCTGGGAAGGTAATTGCACCAAGGTGTGATAACAACCACATCACCCTTTCATGTGCCGTTGATCTCGCAGATAAGGGCCTAACATCATATCCCCAATATGCTGTAATGGCATGGGAGTGGCGATTTTACCTTTACCTTAAGTGATGGCTTAATCTTTATGGTAATTGTCATCATATGGTTGCATTTACATGCAAATAAATATATGCAGAGTCAGTGCTGTAAAATTGTGGATAGTGAATTAAAGATAAGAGACTAGAGGAACAAGATCTGCATTCTGAAACTAGATAGCAATTTGTTTTGGTTGATACCTTCCCCCCCAAACAACAAAAATATAAATTTGGAGAGAGGCAGAGAGAGACTGGATTATTGTCTTGTTATTAAATATAGAAGTTGTTACACATCCCATTAGTTCTTTTATTTAAAAAGTAATGGTTGTTCCGTCCATTTTCTTTTAGTTGTAAAAGTGAGGGTTCCTCCCAGTTCCAGTTTTCTTACAGTAAAAGCAAAGGTTATTGCTGTAATTTCTTTTACCGTAAAATAAGATTGTTAAACCCTTTTTTTTTTTTAAATTAAAAAAGTAAAAGGTGCATCTGCTATTTTGTGTACCGTAATAATGAAAGTTTTTTTCTTATCACAAGGTTAAAGTTGCTCCAACCGTTTTTTCTTATCACAAGGTAAAAGTTGTTCCAACTATTTTTTCTTATCACAAAGTAAAAGTTATGCAGACCATATTTTAAAAAACTGATTATCATTATTATTATTATTTTTCTTTTTTTTTTTTGTAATAAACATGTAAAAGTTGTTTCTAACATTTCTGTTTTCATAAAAGTGTTGTTCCAACCATATTTTCTCTACCACAAAACTGAAGTTTCTGCCAACTAGTTTTTCTGTATTATAGAAGTATTATTTGGTCCTAACTTTTTTTTTACCTTAATGTTTTACTGAGAAAAGATTTTTAAGAGCCATATATTTTTAACTACTTCTTCTTCTTAGCTTTTAAGGCTCATTGCTGCAGATAAAGTTCACCTCCATTCCTCTCTATTATTCTCTCTTCAGTTAGTGACACCAATTTTTTTAATATCCTCTTCTATGTTGTCTTTCCATCTCTGTCTTGGTCTACCCCTTGGTCTTGTTTCCCTCATCTCTTGCGCATACATCATTTTCGTTTGTCTGTTCTCTTCCATTCTTTCTACATGCCCCAGCCAGCGTAGTCTGTTCAGTTTCAAGGCATTTATAATTTGTTGGGATTTAAATAAACTGTTCAGTTCAGTGTTCTTTCTAGCTCTACATTCTCCACTGTTGGTATCCTTTTTCGGCCCAAAGATTCTTATTAAGATCTTGTTCTCAAAGATCTGCAATTGTTGTTCATCTCCATGTTTCTGATCCATACATGACGGCTGGTCTTATTATAGTTTTGTAGATTGTTGTTTTTGTGTTTTGGGACAGGATTTTGAATTTTAACAGTTGTTGCAAGGCAAAGTATATTTTATTCCTATCTGTACTCTGATTTTAATTTCCTCGCTTACTGTGTTGCTTCTGTTGAAGGTTGTGCCTAGATATTTGTGTTTCTGGTTTCCTAATAATCATCTCTCCAACATTTATATAATCTTGATTATTCTGCCTCTGGTTTCTTGATATCTTCATATACCCTGTCTTATCTTGGGTAATGGTCATCCACTTTTAGTGCTACACCTCTCAGGTGTATTCAGGTATTGATGACTTCTTGAATAGTTTCCCTGACCAGGTCGATGTCATCAGCATATCCTAGTATTTTAGCTTGTTCTTCTGTACTGCTTTCTTTTTTTGCTTTTCTGATTACCTTTTCTAGTACTAGGTTGAATAGTAACGTAGATAATGTATTACCTTGTTTTAAACCAGTTCTTATAAAGAAGAACTTTATATATTACTATATTTTGTGTATCTTTCATACACATTCTGGTCAGATTGATTAATTTATTAGGTATCTCAAATTCTTTCATAATTTTCCATAAGCTGCTCCTATCTATTCTGTCATAAGCTTTCTTGAAGTCAATGAAGATATGATGTATTTCTTTTCCATATTCCCAGTACTTTTCTGCTCTTTGACATAGATAAAATATTTGGTCTGTGGTTGATCTAAAACCTGCTTGATAGTCTCCCAGTATGTTCTCGCTGTATGGTTTTAAGCTATTTAAAAAGTATAATAGAAAGTATTTTGTAGCTTGTTTGTAGTAATGATATTCCTCTGTATTTTTCACACTTGCTCTTATCGCCTTTTTCTAATACTGGGATCAGTAATGATTCTTTCCATTCACTAGGGAGTTTTTCTTCTCTCTATATTTGTTGTATTAGTGCACATATCTGTTCATGTAGATTTAGACTGCCTTCCTTAGTTAGTTCTGCAGCAATTCCATCTAAATCTGCTGCTTTGTTGTTTTGTGAAAACTTGATACGGTAGATGCCTTCTTCTAAGTCTAGTTCCTCTATTTCAGGTTCACAGATCTGTATTTCTTCGCATGGTAATGTGTTTATAGGCTCTTCACAGTTTGGTAGTTTTTCAAAATATTCTTTCTATCTGGTACAGATTTTCTCTTCATTATTTATCATGTTTCCATTACTATCCTTCAGGCTCTACAGAGGTTGTTTATACCCTTGCTTTGTTGTTCGCAGTTCTTTATAAAATTCCCTGCTTTTCTTATTCTGATGCCATGTCTGCATCTTGCTTACCATGTCTTTCATTTTTAACTTATTAGACAAATAAAATATTTTAAATGAAATCATTGTTACCTCTTTGAATATTCACACCAGATATTCATCTTCTTTTTCTTCTTCTGCATTAAATTTTGTATGCTTGGCTTCCTAAACAGAGAGCTGGGGTCCCATCCATGAATCCTGCTGTCAGCAGGAGGTCCTCATTGGAACCCCAGGGTTTCTCCTCCATGCTTCCCTCTCAGGGCCATACCTGCGCTCTGAGGTCTCTGTATATGGTTCAGGTCCATAGTATGTGTCCCAGGAGTCACACTAGATGTTCATATTTGCCCAAAAATTTGCAGATTATCTTATCAGTGCTGGTGTTTGTGACTGAATCGTTATGTTTTTTGATTGTTTACAGTTGAAAGACGCAGGCGAGACAAAATAAATAACTGGATAGTCCAGCTTTCTAAACTAGTGCCAGACTGTGCACAGGAACCCATCAAACAGACTCAAGCCGTAAGTAGTACATCAACAAGCAGATGTCCGTGATTGATGCCTTTTTTTTTATTTAATACATTCCCTAGCCTGTTTGTTGATAACATAGTGTTGCCAGATTATTGTTTGGTTGACAAAAAACATTCAAAATCCTACTGGAAGCAGTGGAGATGTGGTTCCTAAGAAGAATGATGAAAACATCATGGACACTATAACAACTTTGACACGCGACTCAGTAACTGGAAATTATCACTATAGCGACTTTAGCACGGGAAGAGTTAATGATGTCGTCAACCCTTTCCACATTGCGTTCAGTGGAGGCAGTTCAAGGATGACTGCTGCGAGGCATATCTTGGATGCTCGTGTTTCTTTAAAATGTTTCACCAACCTCCTAACACTTCTAGCACCCATACACACTTCTTCATAAGCAAGTTGTAGTCTTTGGTGAATTTCAGCAGCGGGGATTTCCTCTTTAATGAGGAACTCAATAACAGCACGTTGATGAAACCAAACTTCAGGACCCGCCATTTTGTTTATGCTCCACATGGCCATGTGACACGTGATGGTGATGTCATGTGACCTTTACATAAAGTGCAAAGGATGTAGATTAAGGTGATACATTTATGTTTTCTCTATCTATAAATTCTGATTTTTAAAAAAATATTTTGCTCACGATTTTCGGCATGACCCGTGTTGCAAACTGCAGAGGTCTATCGAAAAGTTTTATTTGTCCCCTCAACACTGAGAGATACCATGAGTAAAGGAGACGAGACAAAGGAAACCTCTAGATCAGTGGTTATCAAGTTTATTCAGCTCGTAGACCTCAAAATCCAATGGTAATATTCACTCCCCAGCACTTGGCCACTTAGTATTTAATTAAAAACCTTCATAATATTTGTACTTTGAAAGCTCCTGGGATTGGCTTCATTGTATAAAATAATTATAATTTTATAATTTAGAATAACTGTGTGGATCCTCCAGATATGACCTTGGAGGTCCACTGACCCAGGGATTTGTTCCCAGTGCTGTGAGCTGCTAAGAAAAGAATAACTTATTAACTCCAAACTATGGAACAAAAAAAAAAACATGATGAGATATTTTATTTTTCATTGTTTTAAAAAAGTCAGATGTGTGGCTTTTGGTTGGGAAAAAAAAAAAAGTTAAATAATAAGCAGGTAGCATAATATTTATGTCCTGTGTAATCTCTTATCTGGTTTATGACGTATAGGAAGTCGACCTGCAGAATGGCTACTAACATATTTCTGGTTGTATACATAGATAGACCACCTTTCAGAGCAATAGTAAAATGCAGGATATGGTGTTCTTAAGCAGTGTGTAGACTGAACATTAGACAGATTATGTAGAAAAGCATAAACTAACTTTGAAGCAGAAATAACCACCAAAGATGCATCCTTGCATCATCTTATCTTTGTTCCCTTTGGCATCCATGCATCAAATGGTACTAGCTGATGACGGGACTCCTTTATACTCACGCATTTTATTAGTAGTTAGGTTTAGCCAATTCACACTTTGACCTTTTCATAGTTACATCTTACATCATCCCTATGCCGTTAAACGTCACATAGCATGGTAATTCACCAAGTTTTCCTGTTTTTTGGCAAGTTTTTCAACCGCATCAAGGGAATTTATTTCTTCTAATTTGGCCTCTGTTAACAGTGTCCTCTTTAGAGTTTCATATGGTCGACCTTTTTCTTCAGCCTATTGTGTTCCACTTGATAGCTTGTTTTGGGATTCTCTGATTGTTTCTTCTCATCATGTAACCGATATATGCTGACCATCCTCAAAACAAAATATTTGCTAATCCTGTAGCTTTTCCCATTTGTGTTCATTTATTTTTAGAAAATAAAACTTATTTTTCAGTTACTTTTTTCTGCATTTTCAGACATATTTCTCCACTTATGAATATTCAAATTTCATAATTATTCAGCAAAATACAGTGTGGAACTGAATACAGATCTAGCTTCAGTGTGTGTATGTGGTTTAATATAGCTGTAGTGTGCTGCTCAGTTTCATGTTAATCAGCATCATAGATAAGCTTAGAAAGACCTTTTTTTTTTTCCTCTTTACTTGTCAGAGCAAGGGAGGCATCCTGTCCAAAGCTTGTGAGTACATTCAAGAGCTGAGGAATAGCAATAGTCGTCTTGTAGAGAACCTAAAGGATGCCGAACGCTTGAATGTAGACAATGAGTTTTTACGGCAGCAGTGTGAGGAATTGAAGCAAGAAAATGCTCTTTTGCGGTCTCACCTACAACAGAATGGCATTGTGATAGATTTAGGACCAGGTGCCTCATAATATCAGACAGTATGTTTTTTTTTTTTTGTTTTGTTTTGTAATTTTTTTTTTGTGAATGTTGGTTTGTTTTTTTTTTTTTTATATGAAGGTGCAGATATTTCCAGATTTTGTGATTTTGTTGATTGTGGAAATTGAGGATTGAGAGATTAGTATGGCCTGATCAGAGCCAAGTCTTTTGCTGACCTTTTTCCTGGCCTGAATCTTCACAGAATAACCATCAGCCTTTTCAGTATGGAATTTTTTTTCTTGTTAAATATTCATGTCTAATAGATGCCTGTAAATTTAAAGGGAGCTTACCACAGATGCAGACCTTCAAATGGAGAAGAAACACGCCAAATTCTGGAGTGAAATCATTCTTGTGTGTATTACAAATGATGAAACACAACTAAACTAGTGAAGAAGAAAAAAAAAAAAAGGCCATAATTTTGCGAAGCAGGGAGAAAATGATAATGTGACGTGACTAGATGTTGCTGAATCCAAGATCTTCAGCGTTCAAGTTCTTGGTCATGCTAAATCGAAAGCCCAGTCACCAGGATGAAGTCCACAGTTTTTTCCATGTCCTCCCAGCAGCCCCATAGCTTCTCCCTTAGGTCCGAGCCCCGTGGTCATGTCTGGCTGTGTAGATCTGTAAAGGTTTGGCACTCTAGGAGAATGTGTTCTGGAGTCTGTACTCCACCCCTGCGGGGCATTCGACTGTAGGTGAGATCTCGAGTTATTAGAGAGTCTGCATTGGTCAGTTCTTAATCGGAACAGGGCAGTTTGTTGCTTCCTCTGTAACTGGTGGATTGGATCCGGGTCAATGCCTGCGCCCAGCCTCTTGGCCCACAGTTGGTCGTAGCGGCTTCATATGATGATCTTGGCAATCCAAAATGTAAATCTAGTATGATAACTCTGGTGTGGGTGTGGCTGAAGTTATGAAGTTTGGAGGTTTTGATTGTTTTGAAAGCTTTTCCAAGATTACAGTTGCCTTGTTTTTGTTTTTGAGAAAAAAAACATGTGAAAGTGTGGGAGGGTATTTTAATTTCATGAACAGCAAATTTACGTTCCACACGTGAAGGTGACACAGTGATGCATTATGAGTGTGAGCAAGATTCCTTATCAGTTATAGTGCTGAGTGCATCAGTTGTTTCTAGTAATGTAAATTAGGTTTGTCAGTGAGAGCTGTATGACTCAGCAAGTGATGATGCAGGGTTTCCGGAAGCATAAGTAATGGTTTATAGTAATGGGGGACCCCCATGTGGTACCCGGGATCTGCAAAGAATAGGACCACTGTACCCTACCATGCATGATCGAAAAAGGCAACTAAGGAGGGTTCAGCATAGGGCCAGCAACCCTATCTGGTAAAAAAACTATCAGATTGCTACAGAAACGGAAGCAAGGGAACCCTTGCGGAAACCCCATGTGCCCTGGGCACTTAAGGTTCAGAGAGAGAGAGTAATAGGGGAGCAAGTAGAATATTTCAGTGAGATAGCGTGGTTCTACAGTAAGAAAAAAAGTATGAGAAACCCTGGTGTGAGTGGCGATGGAGGCTTCTAATGATATAAAATCAAAAGAATGTGTTATTAGTTTCTAGCAAAGGAGTAAAATGAGTGAGCAGTAAGTGTTGTAAAAGACTTGTTCAGAAAATGAAGGTGCAGCTGTGTTTACAGACAGTGAGATGATCAAGTATGAGAAGAAAGAGGTGGGGGGGGGGGGGGAGGAAAGAATACTTTGTTCAGGGTTGGAAAAGCAGTATTTTAGCAAAATATCTCCTTCCGGGGCCACAGGAAGTCAGAGAAAAAAGAAATCAAAAACTTACTTATCTGTAAAGATATCTTATTTTTTACCCCTTATGTTGTCTCATTTGATCTTGTTACTTTTGTAAAGCCATATCTACTTTCAAAACTTAGGAAAAAAAAAGCATAGGTTTGAGCTGCTTGTACATGTTCAAAAGTTCCATTCGTTATTCTCATGACCTACTTTGATGTTTCTCTGAGGTAACTAATCATCGAGGAACAGTTTGTTAATTCAAGCTTTCTCGATGAGAGCCATGTGATCCCTTAGTGGGACCGAGCCAAGTTTCTTTGGGCCATGAGCCATGATTAAGAAACAAAGGTTTTTCTATAGTGACAAGGTTGATGGAGGCATAGGCTATCAAGAAATTTTAAATTTTGGGGGAAGAATGGGATGACTACAGGAAAAGTTTGAGAAAGCCTGTCCTGATTAATGCTTGCTGATGTGAAGAAATTGTAGGGTTATTGATAAGTCCGTGAAACATTAAAAAAATTTGCTACAAATAAACTACTTAATGGATCATGATTATTTTTATGCCAAAAGAGAGAAACTCTTCAAGTTTTTTTTTTAAATAAAGCTTGTGTGCAGAGCTCCTGTGGTTTGCCGCTAGGAGGCAGCAGTAGCAAATATGGTGTTCAGTAAACATGCGCAGTCATTTTGTGTTTTTGAATACGCAAGAACCTTATCTGTTGTGACTGCAGCGACAATTTTGAGTGGAATTCTGGAAGGCAGCAATTGTTTTCAACAGGATCAAAAAGTGGTATGCAAAATTCTAGGATGAAGGTGGGGGCTTTTGCCGGTAAGTTTCTCTAACACAATTCACAGTTTCTTTGCTTGGTCCTGGACATCCCTGCCGAGGAGCTGTGCATGGACAGCCTTCATCGCAGAATTTCACATACCATGTCTTGATACTGTTGAAAACAGGTCCTGCATTCTGGACGCCATATTTGCTACTGCTGCCTCCTGGCAGCAAACCATAAGAGCTCTGCACACAGGCTTCATTTAAAAAAAAACAAACTTGAAGAGTTTCTCTCTCTTTTGGCGTAAGAATAATCATGATCCGTTACATAGTTTATTTGTTGTGAATTTTTAAAATGTTTCACAGACCTATAAATAACCTGTATAATGACAATGGCTGTTAAAATACACTGTTCCAAGCAGTAACTGTATAATGCATGTGTATTGTTCCCAGTAAACTGTATCTGAGAACTATTTCAGCAACAGCTGTATTTTTGTGTGTGTGGGTGTGTGATACAGCTAGCTAAATTTGTAGTTTGTGATAAAGTTGGTGTACCAGAAAATTGTCAGAGGATTATTTTAAATGATCTGAAGGTGCATATCTTCATTATTGATGATATTTTAAATTGTTTAGTGTTACAAGTAGCTGTGATTAAAAAAAAATTGTTGGTTCAAGTTTAGAGAAAATGTTATTATTATTTTTTTAAAATTTGTTTATTATGTTGCGTAGATGGGTGTTTTCAGTTATGCTTAGAACTGCCAGCTACACAACCCACTCAGGCAAAAGACCTGGTCAGACCCCCAGTCCCTTACAGGAGAAGCTCTGCGGTGATGCTGAAAACCTGAGACAGACAGCTAGAATTTGTGAGAGAGAGATTTGTGTCGGCGTTTGGGCGAATGATGAAATCAAGCTTCATTTTATGTCGTACTTTCTTTTGTGTTTCTTTCCCCCTTGTCACATGGTCAGTCCATTAAGATACTTTTCTCTTGACCTGCGTCTCTCTTTTTTTTCATTGAGTTTCCAGGAAATTACACAATTATTCTTTTCTTCTTTCATTGTTGTTAGTTTCCTGTTAGTAAGAAACTTTGGTAATACTGACAACTAAATAGTGATTGGTTCTCTTATGAAAGCATAATGTACACCCAGTACACAGACAGATCATGCTACAGGGTGTAACTTTGATGCAGAAACTATTTTGCTTTTGTCAGAAGGTAGAGAAAATAAACTGGAAATAATTTTTCTGACAAGCTCAAGGTTTAGCATGGCTTTTGCACTTGAATGCAGAAAAATAAAGAAGGTGTGCTAGGAAAAGTTTACAATGTGTGAATATCCACACTTTGATCTGCGAACTTGAATATTTGACAGTGTGGCCTTTTTTTTAATTTTTATTTCAATATATGTATATGGATTATGTCTGAAGATATTTCCATAAATTGTATAAAAAGGTCAAAGGTGAAATTCCCCTTTCCATGCCATTAAGGCATATTGGGGAATGTGGTGTTAGCCCATATTTTCCATCTGGTGTGTGCCAGAAATCCCACAGCTGGGACTGAACCTGGTATCACCTGATTAATATAAATTGTATACCATTTTAATTTTTAGAAATATTCCATGAATTGTAGTATTTGTAACACCCTAAACTTCATGCTACAAAACATATTTTTTTCAGTTTACTATGTGATCTGATGATCTTGGAGTGTGTATTTTTGTTGTCATTGCTTTCAGTGGACATGTATGCTGTGCCAACAACCCTATTAATTCTTTGTGTACTGGGGGGGGTTTTCCATCAAATGACCAGTGGTCATCTCAGTGGGGTAAATTTTATAAAGTGGTTGTCACATTTAGTGAGTTTGGTAGGGAAGAGTGAAAATAGTTTTGTAGCATCTTTCAAAATTCCTCTGACCACTTTCAGAGAGACTTTTTTTCAGGAAGACTGTGTTAAGGTTTGAGCTTGTAAAGATGGATGCATGCATGAAACTTTTATGAAGATGACCATGTGCATATGTTTTATTTTTGCCTTCATTTGTCTATGCCAAAGTACAAAGGAGACTTTAAAAAAATATGAAAGCAGTATATCATTTAATAACAATGTGAGCAAATGAATGTAACAGTTATTTCAGTTCTCCACATATTCCCTTTGTAGATTGACGCACTTCTTGTTATTGTTTCACTTCATTCCTTGAGAGAAGATGCATTTCATTTGCTTCAGAATTCAGGTATGCGCCACTTCATCATCTTATCATCAGAGGTGAACTTGTAACTGTGTAGGGCCACCTAAGTGGACTGATAATTATATGGTGCCATATTGGGATTATAAGTGGGATGAAAGAGGCTTTCAGACTAGCTGCTGCATTGCTTTCAGTAGCAGTCACTGCATGGGGATATGCGTTGTAATGGTGCATCAAGACTGTTTTTTTCTTACAGCATTCCTTTTAAACCTTTCTACCTGTTCATAAACTTTTCACTTCTGTACTGGGGGAGCTTCATGTGGTGAATTTCACCAAGTTTACAGCCTCTGTCCAGAGAAATCTTGTTATTTGATGTTGTTGCAGTCCCATAGCAGTGTCATCTTTATTTGACCTAGGTTTCAACCAAAGGTAGAACACTATGATGTGCATGTTCAAGCTACCTGTCAGCCATTGTGAATGTGTTGTATTGAATCAGCTTATATTTGCTGTAGTTACCTTGTAATTTTCAAATTGCATTTACTTTTTTAAAATTGTCCCATGTATGCATGGCAAACCTCAAGAATCATAAATGGAGAACTTTAAGACATGGGAGGAAACATACTAGTAAAAGTATGACTGTGAACATAACCCCCAGGGTCTGTTTGGAATCTCGGCCGTTTAATCATGCAAGGACATTGCATTATCGACTTGCCCAGAAAGCATTTCTCTTAGCCCATATCTTTGAACTGTTGTGGATTTTTGTTGTTGTCACATGCTATTTGTTAGTAAAGAATGTGTTTGTATGTAACCAGTCATACAGTGTCTTAAACAGTTTATTGCTTAAACTGTTGTAGCTGACACCATCAAAGTAAGCGACACATGTGGAAGGTTAGACCATGTTAATATGTCTGCATTTAATACTCTGTTCTTCCATGAGATGGCAAGAATGTGGTGCAGATTGTTTCAGTCAGCTTTGTTGAGGCTAACTGCAAGATGTTTCTCAAGTTTTTGTTCCATTTTCAACTTAGAATGTTAGTACTTGACTACTTTTATGCCATGCAATTAGCATTTTGTCTTGAATGGACCGCTGTGTGGTACTGCTGTAGATAAGACCTACAATAGCTTTGGTGTCTTAAGGATTGGCAGAAATTTTTATTATGAGTTAAAAATGTGTTCTGTTCAACTTCTACATCAGTTTTGTTGGTCATTGATTTTGAAAAGTGTGATACAGCTTCATTTGAATAAATAATATAGGCAGGTTTATTTATAGTTTCTGATAGCTGGTTTCTGTGTACGACTGGCCATCAGATGTTGCTGCATGCCCTGCAGATAAGCAGTTCCTGGGAACTGAAGCTGAAATGATCTTTGAATAAAGGCATCAGAATCAAATAGAGATTGTGCTACTGTGGCTTCAGACACTTCCATGACTAGATCGAAGGAACAGTACTACAGTGTGGCTTCAGACATTTCCATGACTAGATCTAAGGAACAATACTACAAAAAAAGATCAGTGACCTAGGAGACAACACTAATTTTTTTTTTTTTTCCTCCTCTTAATTACATGTTTTCCTAGTAGGTGTTGGCAATCATGAGTATCTATTTTGTATTTCTAAACAGTCTGGCCATCCACCCGTTTCCATTTTATTTTTCACCCACTATAACTTTCATTTGATAAAAAAAAAAAATGCCTTGCTTTCATCTATGCTTGAGTTTGTCGTCGTTGTTTGAAATGGCTAGTATTTTGCCCAGGTTAGTTCATGTTAAACATTCTTCTTTCGCATTTGACCAGATTTTTTTTTCTTGACTTACCATATGTAGGACATAGTCTTAGGACTGACTTGCTTAGAACATCATTTTTTTTTTCCTTCATTCACTGACAATTGCATAAGCATCTAGTGTCCCTCACCCTTCAGGCAAATATTAACTGCTGAGTCAGCTGGGACATACTTCTTGTTGGTTACAAACCCAACACCCTTACAAGTGAGAACACAACACTTTGTCAACTCACCTACTCACTCTCCAGTTTGGCTAGATAAAAGTGAATGGGAAATTTTGCAGATTTTTTTTGGACAGGGATTTAAGGAATTAAGGGATTTCTTTTAATTTTTTTTTTTCAAATGTAGATAATTTTTGCTTCTTTGAGAAATATTTTAGTGATGAATCTGCTACATCAACTGCTACAATTTAGATAATAAGATTGGCATGGAAGATCACATTTTATGTTTTTGAATGCCATTATTATCACATGTCAGAAAGTATTTAAAAAATTATTGAAACAAATGTTGAAAATTTCAAAAGATTAAATATAAACTTCTGTTGGCTACTAAATTAGGATCAGTCCAAAGTATCAAGTATTTTATTTCAGAAAAAAAAAAAAAGTCATCAGACATTGTATCAGAAACATTTGAATCTCAAAGGGATCAGTTATCCAGAAAGTTTTGCAAGTTGATTTTATTATCCCTTGTTAAAAATAGAATGGCTTTATTTTGCAGAGAAGATGTACATTCATGTAGGTTTAAAATCAGTTAAATTGGTGATAAAAAAAAAAAAACAACAGATGAAGCACAAAATTCTGAACTCCAGAAACAAAAAAGAAGTGTATGTGACCATGCTCAGAATGGAGGGGGAAAAAATGTGTTTGTATAAATTGCTCATAAATTCCTTCATGTGAAGTGAGAATCTTACATTTTTTCACCATGTGACAGATAATGTGATCATAGGTTTGCTGTTAACCTAGAAGTGCTGTGAAAAAAGTTAACACATTTCTGAAATCCATTTTGCTTTTTTAAATGAGATTTTAGGCTCTTGGGGGAAAGAGCTTGGATGGAAGGTAATGAAAATTGATTGCATGGATTTGTGTGAATGTATGGGGGAAATTGTGAAGGTTGTTTTTTTTAGAGAGTTTCTCATGTTACATCACTTGACATAAATGACTGCACATGTTTCCTATGTTTTATCACCATATCTGCCTGTTGTTTTGTAAATATAAGTGGAGAAAACATATTATGTATATACAAAGTGGCTTTAATGATGAAGAAGAAGAAGAAAAATGATTTGAAATCTATTTGTGTGTGTGTGTTTGCGTTTGTTCTTCACTTGAATTGTATGGATGTCTGTGAGTGCTGTATTTTGGGTGAAAGTAGTATTTTTGTAAGTGCTGACTTGAGATGGAAGTGGTGTATCTCTACAGCTGCTGGACTCGAGATGAAAGTGTAAGTGTCTAGCTGGAGGTGACAGTAGTATTTGTATGTGCTGGCACTGAGGGAAACATTTGAAAAGGCTGTATTAAAGGTGAAGGTGGTGTTTGTGTTTTACTTGAGGTGAGGTGAAAGTGATGTTTGTGTTTTACTTGAGGTGAAAGTGATGTTTGTGTTTTACTTGAGATGAAAGTGATGTTTGTGTTTTACTTGAAGTGAAAGTGATGCTTGTAAGTGTTTTACTTGAGATGAAAGTGATGTTTGTAAGTGTTTTACTTGAGATGAAAGTGATGTTTGTAAGTGTTTTACTTGAGATGAAAGTGATGTTTGTAAGTGTTTTACTTGAGGTAAAAATGATGTTTGTATTTTACTTGAAGTGAAAGTGATGTTTGTAAGTGTTTTACTTGAGATGAAAGTGATGTTTGTAAGTGTTTTACTTGAGGTGAAAGTGAAGTTTATAAGTGTTTTATATGAAGTGATTGTGATGTTTGTAAGTGTTGTATATGTGAAAATGATAAGGAGAAAAGTGGCAAAGAGCAAAAGGGGAATGATGCTTTAGTTATTGTTAACATTTTCTTTTTTCTTTTCATCTTTTGAGAGTTATGCTCCACAGATTTCTTTTTTTTTTTTTCAGTGTTAATCTCATGTTACATTAATGTTGAACACTTTTCCTTTTTCCCATCTTATGTTAAAAGCATGTTATGTTAATGTTGAACTCTTCTCCTTTTTCCCATGTTACGTTAAAAGCATGTTATGTTAATGTTGAACTTTTCTTTTTTCCTGTCTTATGTTTAAACCATGTTATGTTAACGTTGAACTCTTTCAGTATGAAAACAAACTCCACATGGAAAGCTCATATATATTCAAGTAGCATTTTGACTACAGCACCGACAGTGTACTCTAGTGTGTCTGGCATTCAGAAATGTAGAATTGAATTATTTAATTGATATATATACTCCTATGAAGTTTCGACTCTAGAGATGAAGAGTTGCCAATTCAACTCACAATTTGAGATTTTTTTCCATGCATTTTTGATTGCTGCATCTCATTGAGATAATAGTTAGAGGACCAAAGACAGAACATGTTTTGATGACATTTTATGCATTACTGCTTCATCTTAGGGCAGGATAAATTCAGTCAATCATGTGCCGTGCCGCGTGGTGTAGGCGATCATTTCTTTCCACAGTTCCCTGTCTTTAGACTTGATTATGAGATCCGTCTGTGACTTTCTTCCTAGCCACACTGACAGCCCATCCAGTAACTTCTCTCTCTGTCTCTTCTTCCCTCAATTTTTCCAGTTGCCACAGTGTGTTCCAATTTTCCTCTTCTCAGAAAATGTCCTACAAATCTCGCTTGTCTGCCTCTGATCTTTGCTGTAATTTGCCATTTAACCCCAGCCTCTCTTAAAATTTCTTCGTTGGTTTTCTTAGATGTCTATGATACCTTCAACAACATCCTTATGAACCACATTTCCATGGCCTCCATTCCTCGCTGTACTCTCTTATTCATGGACTATGCGTCACATCCATAAAACACAATTGGGTCAATGTAACATTTAAGTACTCAGAATCTTGTTTCCATTAATATGGATCTGTTGCACAAGATGTTTCTCATTTTCTGGAATGCTGACTTGGCCTGATCATGTCTGCTTTTTATTTCATTGTGACATTTCCCATCAGCTGTTATAATTGTCCCTAAGTACTTGAATCTATTAACTTGTTTCAGTTCTGTGCCATCGATGATAATGCTACATTTAGGATAAATTATATTTTTTTAAAATTAGTTATGTATCACCAGGTTCTAAGGACTGTTATAGCCAGAGGAGAGGTGGGGGATACACTCTCCATTCCAGTTAAATGTCTCCAAGGCGTGCATCTCAAATAGCCTCTGACAGTCCAAGTCCAGCTCCTGGTCTTCTCATGGTGGAACTGTTTAAACTGACAGGAGAAGGGGCGAATATCTGGCACCTGACGTTTTTGGTAGATGAAAGTCTTGGTTGGTAGCTCATCTAGTAGAAGGAAAACTCTGATTTAAAACCTGCTGCTGGCGAAATTCTTCAGCTGCTGTGCATGGGGTGAAACTCCTCCCAGCCAATGAAGCAAAATGCGATTAGGGTTGCCGCGCGGCACCGCCGTGGAAAAGGTGAAGGAAAGGATTAAGCGAAGTAACCAGTAGTCTCGAGATCAGGGCTACTCAAATCATGGTACCTCTGCTCTAGAGGCCAGCTTCATCCTATATACACCCATACTGGGGCGGATTGCCTAAACTGCCTTAACACAGGGGTTAAACTAAGACACTGCTGGCGAGATTCTTCATATGCCACACATGGGGTGAAACTCCTCCTGGCCAATGAAGAAAATGCGATTAGGGTTGCTGTGTGGCGCCGCTGTGAAAAAGGTGATGGAAAGGATAAAATGAAGTTTAATCGGTATGTCCAGTACTCTCGCAGCGAGAGCTACTCATACCATGGCACCTCTGCTCTAGAGGCCGGCCACATCCTATATACACCCATACTGGTGAAATAAGCCTAAACCGGCTTAATCCAGGGGTGAAATTTGATGACTACTCATGCCATGGTACCTCCGCTCTAGAGGTCAGTCATGTCCTAAACACGCCCATACTGGGATAATACACCTAAACCGGCTTAACGCAGGGGTGAAACTTAACTAGTGGCGAGGATTCGTCCTCCTGGACAAAAGCTCCGTCCTGGTCACAACTAGGAAGAGTAGCGGCCACGACCACAAAATGCTGAAGTCGGAGATACTGGACCGGTGCAGTCTAGATTGCAACCACCTGTCACCCAACGGGGATGTATGCTAATCACGCTGAGGTTTTCCGGTGAGAAAATTCAACTTTCGGCTGGATGGGCAACCTCCTCTCACCCGGCAGGTATACATTGATATCCAAACCACGTCGAGTTTTTTTCCGGTGAAAAAGTCCAACTCTAGATTAAACTGGTGCAACGAAAACCACAGTGTCACGCAATCCCGCTTCTGTGACCCACCGAGAATACAGGCCCAAGCCGCGCGATACTCCTATCAAGGACCACAGGAGTAAATTCAGTAGGATCACGGCGCTGTCTTGATGGTAGAAGCGAACGAAGAAGAAGACATATGCCAGAGATAAGCTTGAGTCAGCTGACTTGAACTCAAAACAGGATTCTGAAGATTCAACTCAAGAAATGAAGAGAAGCAAGCCCTACTCTACCAGCAGCTTTTTCGGGTAATGATTTGTGACTCAAATTGAGGCTTGCTCGAATGAAGTATTACCTGCACTGGAAAAGCTGTATCCTTCGTTTCTGAGAAAGTTCTTCCTTAAACTACATTAATATT
The DNA here is from genome assembly GCA_009760885.1 of Achatina immaculata. Taxonomy (NCBI): domain Eukaryota; kingdom Metazoa; phylum Mollusca; class Gastropoda; order Stylommatophora; family Achatinidae; genus Lissachatina; species Lissachatina immaculata. Next base: position 3,286,743 of record CM019706.1, on the reverse strand, counting down.
TGTAAATACTGGGTTTACATTTTTAGTACGTTAGATTATTCAGTTATCATTAGAAGGTCTCCAATATACGTCCTTTGTGTGAAAAGTCAATTATTGACTGTAATATCTTTGTTTGAAGGCAGTTATTGACTGTATTACTTCTGCTTGAAAAGTTGATTATTGTCTGTATTGCATGTTTGAAAAGTTGATTGTTGACTGTACCACCTGTCTTTAAAAAGCCAGTTTTTTTTTTTTTTTTTACTGTTCTACCTCCGTTTGAAAAGTCAGTTCCTGACAGCACTACCTCGTTTGAGAAGTTCATCGTTGATGGTAATGTCTCATTCTCTTCGCACACAAACACGGTCTCCTGCCATGTCTGGCGCATACTTGAACAACAAGAAACGAACACTTATTACATGAAGTTGGTTTCAGGACCAAAATTTTTATAAATAGGAAACAACGAGGCTTTGGTACGGTAAAGCAAGAGAAGACAGTTTTTGTAGAATTAGACCTCCAAAAAAAATCATAGACAAAGCACTTTAGTGAGACGTGAGATAAAGAAAAATCACAAGAGAATTACCTGAGATTCGAACACAGACTCCGGTAGGACGAGCAGGCGTCTAGCCACGAGAGAACAGCATATTAACAAACTGCGCTACTAGCACCTCCAAAAAAAAAATGTGTTTTGTAAGCAAAAGGCAGGAGACCGTGTGTATGTTTGTCTAAGTTGGTACCTGTTTGAGAGACTGAATCTAAGCTACGGAATTTCTGTGTCATGACCTCGTTTCTTTTGCGAGTGTCACGATTCCCCGTGTCTAATGAACAGTTACTAATGACTATGCATACAAAACACCTTTTTTTGGAGGTGCTAGTAGCTCGGTTCGTTAGTACGCCGTTCTCTCGTGGCTAGACGGCTGCTCGTCCTACCAGAGCCGGTGTTCGAATCCCAGATAATTCTCTTGTGATTTTTCTTTGTCTCACTAAAGTGCTTTGTCCACGATTTTTTCGAGGTCTGATCCTACAAAAACTGTATTCTCTCCATCGTACGAAAGCCTCGTTGTTTCCCACATATGGGGATGACCTGAATGCAGTGACGCCGGATTCAGATTTTGAACCTTTCACATGGGGCCAATAATCTGCGTATTTAAAAGTTTATCTCGGTGTTTAGAAACGAAATACAATTCGTGAGCAGGCTAACCAACACAAAACACGAAAACTTGTGTGCGTGCTAAGACTTTAATTTTTGTTGCTGATAAAATGTATTTAGTATTTTATATATTCTCATGGCTGTACAAATCAATGTCGACAAATATTAATGACTATTAATCTTTCTTTATTTCTTATCGTTATCTAGTAAAATATATTGTTTTGCTGGGAAGTACGAGACGGAAGTGATCACAGTTTTTAAACGCGCGCGCGCGTGTGTGTGTGTGTGTGTGTGTGGGGGGGGGGGGTTGGTTGGTTTGTTTGTTTTTTTGTTTTAATTAGTATGATAAAGGTTCATCTCTGAGTATGGAAATCAATGCACTGGAAATTCACCCCACGTTTGTTGGTGCTTTGTTGCCACTTCTGGCGTTCTATCTTTTAGTTCGTACTTCACCATGTAAAGTGGATTTTACTACAGATGTAGCTGTTTTGATTTACTCACGCTGGTGCACAATCTGCTTTGACTTAATAAGCCTCGTAACATATTTTGCTTTAATCCAGATGCAGAACACCGTGCTTTCCTCTCATATTCTCTGTTTAATGACTTTTAAAAAAAATTTTTTTTGAAGGGCGGGGGGTTTGTTTTGAGGTCTAAGTGCCAAACAAGGGAGGTTAATCGAATATTAGCTGGCCACAGAGTAGATTTATTTCCCTTTGAAATAAGTGTAAATGACCTTTTAATGGCTGTAAGGTCGAAAAACACCAACACTAATGGCCCCATTTAGCTTTTACAAAAAGTAAGAAACCCTCCACACCCCCGCTTCGACCGTTAGTTGAAATTTTCTAATTCCGAGACCAAGTTCATTGTAGCTTTGTTAATGTTGGTTAAAAAAAAAAGTCTTATTGCATTTCGCCACTTGCTGTTGTACATTTACGACATTAAGCTTGTGAAGAAAGGTTTACGATATATGTCTTCTGACCTTGTTTATGACAAGGTTAAAGTTCTCCAAAAAGTATACGTATAGATTCGTTAACATCGAATGCATATCACCAAGACTTGCATGCTTCTTTTGTTCTTTTCACAACACTCTCTCTTAGTTTTTATTGTTTTTTTTTTTTTTAAGATATAATTTTTTTTTTGGCACAGGTCAATTTTCGGGGTTGTTTCCCCTTGAGACCTTACAGACTAAGCGAATCCTCTGGGTCCATCGTCAGCTGACTGGGAGTTGGGTGCTCTGGTATGCTCCTTCTCTCGTGAGAGTCTCTGTCCAAGTAGGAGGACGTAATTTTGACGGGGCCGCTATATCGCGTCCGACTACCTTCAGTGCTGAGCCTGGCCGTCCTCGTCGATTTGTTTGAAAACGTGCTCGCCTGGGAGGCCCTCCTGCCGGAGCTTAAATCATCTTCTATGCTCCGTTCGTTTCTGTGCTGCTCTGCCAGGTCGCGGGCGTATCCGTGCAGGACATCAAGGGGGTTCGGGGGCTGCTGATGCACTAGAACTTTTGTAAAACGCTGCAGGGAGAAAAACGCCGAGAAGCTGTAGTATTTTTTATATTGAATCGTTTTTATATGTCAGCGATTCCACAAGAACACAGACCCTCCCCTTTTTTTTTCCTCCCCCCACTCTCCCCAATCCTTTCTGAAGTTTGGGAAGATACCGACTGGAAGAAGGGTAGGAGGGGGGGGGGGAGGGAACAGTGAGAGAGATTAGAGCAGGGGGCGGGGAGGAAGGAAAAAAGAATCAAATCACTGCTGACAAACTCGCGTGGGGGAGGTCCGCTAGGAAAGTAGTGTGAGAGATAAGAGGGCGGCGGTATGAAAGTAGTGTGAGAGATAAGAGGGCGGCGGTATGAAAGTAGTGTGAGAGATAAGAGGGCGGCGGTATGAAAGTAGTGTGAGAGATAAGAGGGCGGCGGTATGAAAGTAGTGTGAGAGATAAGAGGGCGGCGGTATGAAAGTAGTGTGAGAGATAAGAGGGCGGCGGTATGAAAGTAGTGTGAGAGATAAGGGGGGGGCGCTAGGAAAGTAGTGTGAGAGATAAGGGGGCTGCGCTAGAAAAGTAGTGTGAGAGATAAGGGGGCTGCACTAGGAAATTAGTGTGAGAGATAAAGGTGCGGCGGTATGAAAGTTGTGTGAAAGATAAGGGGACTGCGCTTTGAAAGTAGTGTGAGAGATAAGGGGACTGCGCTTTGAAAGTAGTGTGAGAGATAAGGGGACGGCGGTATGAAAGTAGTGTGAGAGATAAGGGCGCGGCGGTATGAAAGTAGTGTGAGAGATAAGGGGGCTGCACTAGGAAAGTAGTGTGAGAGAGAAGGGGGGCGGCGGTATGAAAGTAGTGTGAGAGATAAGGGTACGGCGGTATGATAGTAATGTGAGAGATAAGGGGGCAGCGGTATGAAAGTAGTGTGAGAGATAAGGGGGCTGCACTAGGAAAGTAGTGTGAGAGAGGGGGGGCGGCGGTATGAAAGTAGTGTGAGAGATAAGGGGGCAGCGGTATGAAAGTAGTGTGAGAGATAAGGGGGCAGCGGTATGAAAGTAGTGTGAGAGATAAGGGGGCAGCGGTATGATAGTAGTGTGAGAGATAAGGGGGCGGCGGTATGAAAGTAGTGTGAGAGATAAGGGGGCGGATCTAGGAAAGTAGTGTGAGATAAGGGGGCGGCGGTATGAAAGTAGTGTGAGAGATAAGGGGGCGGCGATATGAAAGTAGTGTGAGAGATAAGGGGCTGCGCTAGAAAAGTAGTGTGAGAGATAAGGGGGCTGCGCTAGAAAAGTAGTGTGAGAGATAAGGGAGCGGCGGTATGAAAGTAGTGTGAGAGATAAGGGGTCGAGGGTATGAAAGTAGTGTGAGATAAGGAGGCGGCGGTATGAAAGTAGTGTGAGAGATAAGGGGGCAGCGGTATGAAAGTAGTGTGAGAGATAAAGGGGCAGTGGTATGAAAGTAGTGTGAGAGATAAGGGGGCGGTGGTATGAAAGTAGTGTGAGAGATAAGGGGGCTGCGCTAGGAAAGTAGTGTGAGATATAAGGGGGCGGATCTAGGAAAGTAGTGTGAGATAAGGGGGCGGCGGTATGAAAGTAGTGTGAGAGATAAGGGGGCGGCGATATGAAAGTAGTGTGAGAGATAAGGGGCTGCGCTAGAAAAGTAGTGTGAGAGATAAGGGGGCTGCGCTAGAAAAGTAGTGTGAGAGATAAGGGAGCGGCGGTATGAAAGTAGTGTGAGAGATAAGGGGTCGAGGGTATGAAAGTAGTGTGAGATAAGGAGGCGGCGGTATGAAAGTAGTGTGAGAGATAAGGGGGCAGCGGTATGAAAGTAGTGTGAGAGATAAAGGGGCAGTGGTATGAAAGTAGTGTGAGAGATAAGGGGGCGGTGGTATGAAAGTAGTGTGAGAGATAAGGGGCTGCGCTAGGAAAGTAGTGTGAGATATAAGGGGGCTGCGCTAGAAAAGTAGTGTGAGAAATAAGGGGGTTGCGGTATGAAAGTAGTGTGAGAGATAAGGGGGCTGCACTAGGAAAGTAGTGTGAAAGATAAGGGGGGGGGGGGTGGCGTTATGAAAGTAGTGTGAGAGATAAGGGGGCAGCGGTATGAAAGTAGTGTGAGAGATAAGGGGGCAGCGGCATGATAGTAGTGTGAGAGATAAGGGGGCGGCGGTATGAAAGTAGCGTGAGAGATAAGGGGGCGGCGGTATGAAAGTAGCGTGAGAGATAAGGGGGCTGCACTAGAAAAGTAGTGTGAGAGATAAGGGGGCGGCGGTATGAAAGTAGTGTGAGAGATAAGGGAGCGGGGGTATGAAAGTAGTGTGAGATAAGGGGGCAGCGGTATGAAAGTAGTGTGAGAGATAAAGGGGCAGCGGTATGAAAGTAGTGTGAGAGATAAGGGGGCGGCGGTGTGAAAGTAGTGTGAGAGATAAGGGGCTGCGCTAGAAAAGTAATGTGAGAGATAAGGGGGCTGTGCTAGGAAAGTAGTGTGAGAGATAAGGGGGCTGCGCTAGGAAAGTAGTGTGAGAGATAAGGGGGCTGCGCTAGAAAAGTAGTGTGAGAGATAAGGGGGCGGCGGTACGAAAGTAGTGTGAGAGATAAGGGGGCTGCGCTAGGAAAGTATGTGAGAGTTAAGGGGGCTGTGCTAGGAAAGTAATGTGAGAGTTAAGGGGGCTGCGCTAGGAAAGTAATGTGAGAGATAAGGGGGGCGGCGGTATGAAAGTAGTGTGAGAGATAACGGGGCTGCGCTAGGAAAGTAGTGTGAGAGATAAGGGGGCTGCACTAGGAAAGTAGTGTGAGAGATAAGGGGGCAGTGGTATGAAAGTAGTGTGAGAGATAAGGGGGTGGCGGTATGATAGTAGTGTGAGAGATAAGGGGGCGGCGGTATGAAAGTAGTGTGAGAGATAAGGGGGCTGCGCTAGGAAAGTAGTGTGAGAGATAAGGGGGCGGCGGTATGAAAAAAAGGGGAACTGCTGATATAAAGTGTCTGTTTGACTGTATGTACCATTGTCTAAGATGTAGTTTGGTCAGCCTAATAGTTGTTTTTATAACTTGACCCTCTCTCTCTCTCCCTCTCTCTCTCTCTTTCTCATAATACTTGTTTCTCTAACTTAACTTTCTCTCCCTCTCTCTAATACTTGTTTTTCTAACGTAACACACACACACTATCTCTTACAACACTTGTTTCTCTAAATTAACTCTCTCTCTCTCTCTCTTATGGGTGTCCGAGTGGCGAAGTGGTTAGTGCACTGGTTCTCATGCCGAAGATCGGGGGTTCGAATCCGACCGGAGGCGCCCCAATCACCCAGCTATAGTAATGGGTACCCGACTTCTTCTGGAGTTGGGGAAGGAAAGGCAGCCAGGCGTGATACTGACCATATTACCCTCTAGTGTGCTGACAGGTCAAGGAAAATATGGGCACTAACACCATATGCCTCTAAGGCATGACAGGATTACCTTTACCTTTTTTTTTGCTTTCTCTCTTATAATATTTGTTTCTCTAACTTAACACACACTCTCTCTCTTATAATATTTGTTTATCTAACTAACTAACTCTCTCTCTCTCTCTCTCTCTCTCTCTCTCTCATAATACTTGTTTCTCTAACACAACTCTCACTCTCTCTCTCTCCCTTATAATACTTGTTTCTCACCTCTCTCTCTCTCTCTCTCTCTCTCTTACAATACTTTTTAAAATCTAACTTAACTCTCTCTCTCTCTCTCTGTCTTATAATACTTGTTTATCTAACTTAACTCTCTCTCTCTCTCTTATAATACTTGTTTATCTAACTTAACTCTCTCTCTCTCTTATAATACTTGTTTCTCTAACTTAACTTTCTCTCCCTCTCTCTCTCTTATAACACTTGTTTATCTAACTTAACTCTCTCTCTCTCTCTTATAATACTTGTTTATCTAACTTAACCCTCTCTCTCTTATAATACTTGTTTATCTAACTTAACTCTCTCTCTCTTATAATACTTGTTTATCTAACTTAACTCTCTCTCTCTTATAATACTTGTTTATCTAACTTAACTCTCTCTCTCTCTCTTATAACACTTGTTTATCTAACTTAACTCTCTCTCTCTCTTATAACACTTGTTTATCTAACTTAACTCTCTCTCTCTCTCTATAACACTTGTTTATCTAACTTAACTCTCTCTCTCTCTCTATAATACTTGTTTATCTAACTTAACTCTCTCTCTCTCTTATAATACTTGTTTATCTAACTTAACTCTCTCTCTCTCTTATAACACTTGTTTATCTAACTTAACTCTCTCTCTCTCTCTTATAATACTTGTTTATCTAACTTAACCCTCTCTCTCTATAATACTTGTTTATCTAACTTAACTCTCTCTCTCTTATAATACTTGTTTATCTAACTTAACTCTCTCTCTTATAATACTTGTTTATCTAACTTAACTCTCTCTCTCTCTCTTATAACACTTGTTTATCTAACTTAACTCTCTCTCTCTCTTATAACACTTGTTTATCTAACTTAACTCTCTCTCTCTCTCTCTTATAACACTTGTTTATCTAACTTAACTCTCTCTCTCTCTCTTATAATACTTGTTTATCTAACTTAACTCTCTCTCTCTCTTATAATACTTGTTTATCTAACTTAACTCTCTCTCTCTCTTATAACACTTGTTTATCTAACTTAACTCTCTCTCTCTCTTATAATACTTGTTTATCTAACTTAACTCTCTCTCTCTCTTATAATACTTGTTTATCTAACTTAACTCTCTCTCTCTTATAATACTTGTTTATCTAACTTAACTCTCTCTCTCTCTCTTATAATACTTGTTTATCTAACTTAACTCTCTCTCTCTCTTATAATACTTGTTTATCTAACTTAACTCTCTCTCTCTCTTATAACACTTGTTTATCTAACTTAACTCTCTCTCTCTCTCTTAATACTTGTTTATCTAACTTAACCCTCTCTCTCTTATAATACTTGTTTATCTAACTTAACTCTCTCTCTCTTATAATACTTGTTTATCTAACTTAACTCTCTCTCTCTTATAATACTTGTTTATCTAACTTAACTCTCTCTCTCTCTCTTATAACACTTGTTTATCTAACTTAACTCTCTCTCTCTCTTATAACACTTGTTTATCTAACTTAACTCTCTCTCTCTCTCTATAACACTTGTTTATCTAACTTAACTCTCTCTCTCTCTCTATAATACTTGTTTATCTAACTTAACTCTCTCTCTCTCTTATAACACTTGTTTATCTAACTTAACTCTCTCTCTCTCTTATAACACTTGTTTATCTAACTTAACTCTCTCTCTCTCTTATAATACTTGTTTATCTAACTTAACTCTCTCTCTCTCTTATAATACTTGTTTATCTAACTTAACTCTCTCTCTCTTATAATACTTGTTTATCTAACTTAACTCTCTCTCCTCTCTTATAATACTTGTTTATCTAACTTAACTCTCTCTCTCTCTTATAATACTTGTTTATCTAACTTAACTCTCTCTCTCTCTTATAACACTTGTTTATCTAACTTAACTCTCTCTCTCTCTTATAACACTTGTTTATCTAACTTAACTCTCTCTCTCTCTTATAATACTTGTTTATCTAACTTACTCTCTCTCTCTCTATAATACTTGTTTATCTAACTTAACTCTCTCTCTCTCTCTTATAATACTTGTTTATCTAACTTAACTCTCTCTCTCTCTCTCTTATAATACTTGTTTATCTAACTTAACTCTCTCTCTTATAATACTTGTTTATCTAACTTAACTCTCTCTCTCTCTCTCTTATAATACTTGTTTATCTAACTTAACTCTCTCCCTTTCTTATAACACTTGTTTATCTAACTTGATTCTCTCTCTTATAATATTTGTTTCTCTAACTTAACTCTCTTACTCTCTTATAACACTTGTTTATCTAACTTAATTCTCTCTCTTATAATATTTGTTTCTCTAACTTAACTCTCTTACTCTCTTATAACACTTGTTTATCTAACTTAACTCCCTCTCCTATAATATTTGTTTGTGTAACTTAACTTTCTCTCTCTTTCTCTCTTTCTCTCTCTCTTATAACACTTGTTTGTCTAACTTAAAGCTCTCTTATAATACTTTTTTCTCTAACTTAACTATCTTTCTCTCTCTCTTATAATACTTCTTTCTGTAATTTAACCTTCTCTTTCTCTCTCTCTCTCTCTCTCCTTCTCTCTCGCTCTCCCCCCCCCCCTCCTTCCTCTCCTTTAAAGTACTTATTCTCGAACTTTATCTCTCTCTTTCTCTCTCTCTCTCATAGTACTTGTTTCTCTAACTTAACTCTCTCTCCTCTCTTTTCTCTCTTATAATACTCATTTCTTTAACTTAACTCTCTCTCTCTCTCTCTCTCTCTCTCTCTTTTATAGTGCTTGTTTCTCTAACTTAACTCTCCCTCCACCTTTTCTCTTATAATACTTCTCTCTCTCTCTCTCTCTCTCTCTCTCTCTCTCTCTCTCTTATGGTATCAGTTTTTCTAACCTGACTTTCTCACTTCCCCCCTCCCCCCTCTCTCTCTCTTTTAGTACTTGTTTCTGTAATTTAACTTTCTCCCTCCCTCCCTCTCTCTCTCTCGCTCTCTGATAATGCTTGTTTCTCTAACTTAACTCTCTCTCTCTCTCTTATGAAACTTATTTTTCTAACCTGATTCTCTCTCTCTCTCTCTCTCTCTCTCTCTTATAATACTTATTCTTCTAACTTTACTCTCTTTCTCTCCCTCTCTTATAATACTTGCTTCTCTGTTCTCTCTTATAATACTTGTTTCTCTAACTTAACTCTCTCTCTCTCTCTCTCTTTCTTATAATACTTGTTTCTCTAACTTAACTCTCTCTCTCTCTCTCGCTTATAGTACTTGTTTCTCTAACTTAATTTTCTCTCTCTTTCTCTCTGATACTTGTTTCTCTAACTTAACTTTATCTCTCTCTCTCTCTCTTATAATACTTGTTTCTCTAACTTTACTTTCTCTCTCTCTCTCTCTTATAATACTTGTTTCCCTAACTTTATTCTGTCTCTCTCACTCTCTTATAATACTTGTTTCTCTAATTTAACTTTCTCTCTCTCTCTCTCTCTTATAAAACTTATTTTTCTAACCTTAATCTTTCTCTCTCTCTCTCTCTTTTATAATACTTGCTTCTCTAACTCTCTCTTATAATACTTGTTTCTCTAACTTAACTCTCTCTCTCTCTCACACTCTCTTTCTCTCTGTCTTATAATACTAGTTTTTCTAACCTGATTTTATCACCCCCCCCCCCCCTTTCTCCCCCCGCTATCTTCTATAATTTCCTTGAAGCCGAGAACTTGATAATCTTCAGAGGCGGTGTCGGCATAATTTTGCTACACCAAAAATCCACAAAATCAACTCATAATACACAAATTCGCTATGATTTCACCTGGAATTAAATGAACGCCTATACTCATATCTAGCTTAATAACATAGGGTATTGTTATCTCCTATAACAAGACTTAACCACACGAAACCATTTATTTATTTTTTCTTTTTAATAATCTGTAATATATTTATAATATATTTTAAAGCAAGTGCAGAAATTCAAATACCTTGGAGCAGTAATAACTTCAGATGGGAAATACAGAACAGAAATTAGGAACAGAATAGGCCAAGCAAAGACTGCATTTCAGAGAATGAGAGACATATTAACCAACACATCCTTATCAATGAATGTTAGAAAACGAGTCCTAAAATGCTATATTGAACCTATCTTGTTATATGGAAGTGAATCATGGACAATAGGCAAGTCTGCACAAAAATCATTGGAAGCAGCAGAAATGTGGTTTATTAGAAGAATGTTGCGAATCCCCTGGACAGCAAAAATAACTAATGAAGAATGTATGAGAAGAGCTGGAGAGACAAAAAACCTTGTCAAAAAGATAAGAGAGAGACAATGTACTTTCATAGGACATGCAATGAGAAGAGGGGACATTGAAAATATTATAACAACAGGAAAAATAGAAGGAAGAAGATCAAGAGGAAGACCAAGAGAAATTATACTGGACAGTCTGACGGGATGGTGTGAGAGGAGATCACCAACTGAGCTGATGGCCTGCATGAAGGATCGTGTACTCTAGAGAAGCATAATAGCCAACGCCAGTCGGCACGGCACCTGATGATGATGATGATGATAATATATTACCCTTTTTTAAAGTCACGTAGCCTATATTCAGCTTGCTTCAGGCACATAACGTTTATTCAGGTTCCTTTAGGCACATAGCCTACATTCAACTTGAATTCACTAACACAGCCTACACCCAGTCCGACTTAGGCACATTTCGTATATTTAACTCGCCTAGGACACGTAATCTGTTTTCACTCTAGTTCAGGCACAAATGTTCAGTTTTGGCTCTTTTTTTTTCTTTCTCAAAATGGATTACTTCAGCTAGCGGTAATCAGTTCAACGACACGTGTACAAGAACACTTCAAAGCCTACCTCAAACATCTGCATTATGTCCTTTTTCTGTATGTACCTTTTGCAGTCTTCCGTGTCCAAATCGATCTTCGGCACCGTCAGGTACATATTTTCCGCGGGAACCGTCTGTGGGTTAACCGCCCATTGTAACTTCTCCGCTCTCTGCAAACAGAAGAGCGGAATAATCAAACGAGCAACACCGTAACGTGGCTGCTACTCCCAGCAAACGAAAGACTTGCAATAAATTCAACAGGCGAGAAAAAAAAAAAAAAACGCCAGCAGGGAAGTGGCTAGTGCTTCCGTCGAACATGTTCGAACCTGAAAACCTAAGGGGTCCGAGTCACCCATCGGGTATCCGCTCCTTCTGAAGTTAAGAGGATAAAAGGCGCCGGGGTGGGGGGGGGGTGGGGGACAGACCTGATGCTGACCATATTACCCTGTCTAATGTGAATCCAGATAAAGGAAAACAAGGTCACGACGTCCTCATCGCCCCCCCCCCCCAACCATACTCACACATACACACATTCTCATGCTCTTGGGGTCCCCTTCTGACAATCTTCGCCCTGTAGAAGAATTAACAGACAAATCTGAAGTAGACATAACCTGAACAACAAGAACAGAGTAGGAAAAAGTCCAAAGATGTGGCAAAAAAAGAGGTGGAAGGGGGAGGGGAATAAAACAATGTAGATGCAGACAACAGAAAACATGGAGCAGACAGCAGAAAACATGGAGCAGAAACACAAAACGTGGAGTAGACAACAGAAAAATGCAGCAGACAACAGAAAACATGCACAGACAATAGAAAACATGCAGCAGACAATAGAAAACATGCAGCAGACAACAAAAAACATGGAACAGACAACACAAAACGTGGAGCAGACAACACAAAACGTGGAGCAGACAACAGAAAACATGGAGCAGACAACGCAAAAAGTGGAGCAGACAACACAAAACGTGGAGCAGACAATAGAGAACATGGAGCAGACAGAAGAAAACACGGAGCAGACAACAGAAAACATGGAGCAGACAACGCAAAAAGTGGAGCAGACAACACAACACGTGGAGCAGACAATAGAGAACATGGAGCAGACAACAGAAAACACGGAGCAGACAACAGAAAACATGGAGCAGATAACAGAAAACACGGAGCAGACAATAGAGAACATGGAGCAGACAACAGAAAACATGCAGCAGACAATAGAAAACACGGAGCAGACAACAGAAAACATGGAGCAGACAACGCAAAAAGTGGAGCAGACAACACAACACGTGGAGCAGACAATAGAGAACATGGAGCAGACAACAGAAAACACGGAGCAGACAACAGAAAACATGCAGCAGACAACAGAAAACACGGAGCAGACAGCTGGCGCGGGACAACCAGAAACAGCGATGAATGGAAACAGAACTCATCCACGGCAAAGCTCCCTGAAAGGTTTTTACAGAGCCAGACAAACAGACCGGCAGATCTTGTTCTGTCAGACCGGAATTGAGAGCAGCATCGTTCTTCAAAGCCGATGAGGTGAAAGAGTCGATACCTAAGCATCGTGTAGGATGGGGAGTGGGTTATGCTGGCTTTGTTTGCGGGACCCAAAGTCCAGTAAAAAAAAAAAAAACAGGAAAGAGAGCAATGCAGGCTCTATCGCGACCGAGGCCATGGTAATTCATTCTCTGTTAGACAGAGTCTGTTTGAGGGGGCACTATACAGAGAGGTGGGATAGGGTCTTGGTCTGCTTTGGTTTGCCAAATCTGACATGAACACTCAGCTATGGGTATCAGACCGAATTTAAGACAGACAGACAGACAGACAGATAAACAGACAGATAGACAGATACCTGTATCATCTGATCCAAAAGATCCATCTCCTCAGGGAAATGATCCATTGTGTGCTCTTTGAGGGTCGTACCCATGTCCCAGCCACGGAACTTGATGATATTGCCAGGTGGCACGTTGAAGTTTCTCTTTGCTGAGCCTTTATTCCCGGACCTAATTCTCAGGGATTTGGGTGCTTCCCAAGGAATCTCACTGGGTTCTTCCAGGGCTGTTTCTTCTTCCTCTTTCTTTTCTTCTTCTTTCTTTCCTTCTTCTTCTTCTTTCTTTTCTTCTTCTTCTTCTTTCTTTTCTTCTTCTTCTTCCTTTTCTTCTTCTTTCTTCCCGTCTTCATCTTCATATCCAGGGTATGGGGCTTCAAATCGTCTTCCTCATCTTCATCTACAATGACCGAGTGTTCAGCTTCATCTAAATTGCAGGAAAATACACACAAGCAGGGAGCATATTAAGGGCCATTACACATTGGTATATGAAAAAGAAACGACAAATATTTAGGGGTAAAAAGGAAAAAAAAGAAAAGATAAAACCTCCGTTTCCATACCATTAACACATATCAGGCCCTTATTTCCAAGACCTTCGACACAACAACAAAAAATGTGTGACGTGGTCATTAACCATACCTGGCCGCATTTATCTTCGCAGATTTCTCTGATACCCATTTTTAGAGGATGGGTGGACCCAGGGAATATAATTAGGGGTACTGCTAGAAACTTATTTACGGATATTAATTCAACTTTCTGCGTTTACCACGAAGGTAAAGAAATCCACTGTCGGCATGCCAGGTCAGTCGCTGCTTCAGGACAGAATTTAACCACAAGAAAACTGGCCCTTCCATTCCCCCCCCCCACCACCCCACCTTTCCTTAGAGAGTGAGTTGAAGACCTGCTATCTGCTCACCAATGGCATCACAGCCACAGTTTCTACCTTGTACAAACGAGGATGTAGGGCTGATCTGTGAGTACTGATTCTCGCTCCTCACTTCTCCAAGGAAAAAGTATCGACCTCGACACTGTTTCACGCAGGAGCCACGCGAGGCACCCATCTAACAGGACAGGAGGTGGCACGCTAACTGGCTGGAGGTGGCACGCTAACAGGCAGGAGCTGGCACGCTAACAGGCAGGAGGTGGCACGCTAACAAGCAGGAGCTGGCACGCTAACAGGCAGGAGCTGGCACGCTAACAGGTAGGAGGTGGCACTCTAACAAGCAGGAGCTGGCACGCTAACAGGTAGGAGGTGGCACGCTAACAAGCAGGAGCTGGCACGCTAACAGACAGGAGCTGGCACGCTAACAGGCAGGAGGTGGATGGAGGAGATATTAAGTCTGTCCACGTGAAACTCTAAAGAGGGCATTGTTAAGAGAGGCTAGTGTTAGTGGGCATAAAATCCCTTGATGAGGTTGAAAAGCTTGCCAAAAACAGGAACACCTGGGAAACTAACAAGCGAGCCCTATGTGGCGTTTAACGGCACGGGAAGATTGTGAGATGTAAAGATATATCCCCTATATGACACAAACTGCCGAACCTTATCAAGAAGTCTCTTTGTCTCTTCTAACCCTCCTCAACACTGAAAGATACACGGAGGGAGGAGACAAGACAAGATACACCTGCTTTGTTAAAACCAACAGGAGCAAGTGTTTGAACTTGAGTGCAAGCAACCATCCTCAGCACCACTTCATGGTGGACGAAAGAAGTCTGCGTACTTAAACATGAAATCTGAAGAGAAAATTGAAACGTGTAGACGACCCTTTTTTTCATTTGTGGCTGGTTATAGCTGTACTTTAGATCACCCTTGGCCTAGTTTCCTTGTATACATCCATGACCTGGGACTTCAGCCCGTTTCAACAAGGCACATCATCCCCCCTGCTCCTACAGTTCTTTTGAGCTTATATGACCACTATTTCAAGCAGATCAGTATTGTGTGGTAATGGACATTATAACTGGACCTAGCCTGTTTATGGGTAATTTCAAATACAAGATCACGAAACCTCATAGAGGGCCTTTCCCAGCCTACACTGATGATGGCATCCAAGTCACATTGGTACTGGAGAAGTAAATTAAAAGTAGTCCCATATCAAATGACGTAGGGGGATGAAAGCGTTAGAGACCTCATTATGCTGGGCCATCAGCGTATGAGGTAGAGCGGCCCAGTTCCTTTCTTCGCTCCTTTCATTCTTAGATTTTCTCTGGTACCCATTTTTCGAGGCTGGGTCGACCTCGGGGCTGTATTATTTGGGGGAAAAAATCCCGCTCAGCTGGGGATTCGAACCCTCCACCATTCAGTTGCTAGACGAGTGCCTCATTATGGATAAGCACCTAAATAATGTCATCGATTTCGTTTTAGGCGTCTAATCCTATGATCTTCTTCACATCCAGTGTCTGTAGAGCTTACTTTGAAACATACAAACTTTCTCGACACTGCCACCACTATCTGTCCTTCAGGACTTACCACTTCAGTCTACTATAGAGCAACTGATTCTCTGATTCTTATAGCTATCTCTTGTACTCCTCCTTTCACCTCAAACCGTGCGAGAACTCTATTTCTTTTCCTAAAAACCCTCCTTTGAGATGTATATACGCTGAGGATCTCGATTTTTTTTCCCCATGATCAAGCCAACAGTACTCTGAATCTTGTTTTCACCGACCCGGCTGTTTGGAACATGTTCTCACTTTCACCTGAAACCGCATCAGCAACAGCTCACGACAACAACCCCTCACTCCTAAACCATCTTGCAGCTTGGACAGACTACGCACCACCCCAACTGACAGTAAAGTACTTATGTACCACCCTCTCTGACAGTAAAGTACTTACGTACCACTCCCACTGACAGTGAAGTACCTACGTACCCCTCCCCCTACTCCCATCTCACTGACAGTAAAGTACTTAGGTACCACCCTCACTGACTAAGTACTTACGTATCACCCCCACTGACAGTAAAGTACTTATGTACCACCCCCCCCCACTGACAGTAAAGTACTTATGTACCACCCCCCCCACTGACAGTAAAGTACTTACGTATCACCCCCACTGACAGAAAAGTACTTATGTACCACCCCCCCCCCTGACAGTAAAGTACTTATGTACCACCCCCCCCCCCCACTGACAGTAAAGTACTTATGTACCACCCCCCACTGACAGTAAAGTACTTATGTACCACCCCCACTGACAGTAAAGTACTTATGTACCACCCCCACTGACAGTAAAGTACTTATGTACCACCCCCACTGACAGTAAAGTACTTATGTACCACCCCCACTGACAATAAAGTACTTACGTACCACCCCCACTGACAGTAAAGTACTTATGTACCACCCCCACCGACAGTAAAGTACTTATGTACCACCCTCACTGACAGTAAAGTACTTATGTACCACCCCCACTGACAGTAAAGTACTTACGTACCACCCCCACTGACAGTAAAATACTTACATTTGTCGAAATATTGGATTTATTGTTTTTGTCACCTTCGCTTCTGTCCACTTTCTCTCCATTTGTCAAAATGAACCATACTCCATTTTTTTAACCTTTACACTTACAGGGGACGTGTTTTTTGTGGCAAGAAAAATGCGACAAATATACTGGAACGACAGTTAAAGAAATCCACGGAAAATAATGAAAATAATGAAAAAAAAATATGTAAGATATTTGAAGGATACTATGAACTATACTGGCATGAAAGTGAAAGGGAACATCACGAAACGACGACAATGATAGAAGTCAGTGAGAAACATTAGTAGTTAGAAACAAATAGTCTGGTCTGGTCAAACTGGAAGCAAAGCATAAAGAAAAACTTGGATGTTCATTGCAGCCAACAATCGCCGAGGAGGTGGAACATGATGATGATGATGGCGGCACATATTTTGCCAAAATAAAAACAAACAAACAAACACATAGTCAGTATTTTCAAGCAAATAAATGATACAGTTAACAAGTGTTGGTTCAAATCTTATTCCATTTTTTTTTCTTTTGTCATCTTCACATGTCTCAACACCTTTTTTAGAAAATGGGGTATATGGGACATGCAAAGGGACTGGCTTGATTACAGAAGATCTTCGCATCACTTTGATTCTCTTTACTGCGTTCATTTTAATGAGAGTTCCACAGCTGTCTTCGAGCCAGAAAGGGGGGTACACAGGAACAAGAAGTTCAGAACCACTGCTTTATAAAACTCTCTCGGATCCACGGATGGCATCCGGTTTTCCTGTATATCCACGTCACGGGCAACTCTGTTTTTTTCTCCTGTTCGTATAATTTACATTTGTCATAACTTCGCTACCTTTTTTTAAAATTAACTAATTCAATGAGAATTCAAACACTGGCACATATTCAAGGCACACTGATATTCTGTGTGCGTGAACATCTGTTTACTCCTTAACGCGCTCACAACAGTAACATGATATACAGTGGTATTCTTTCCTCCTTCAAGTAGATTTTTTCCCCGCCTCTGTGTTCCCAGCAAGAGATGCGTCATGGCTCATTTTTCTAACAGACGGGTTGCCTAGATTACAGGTTCTCAACCTTTTCGCATTAAAGAACCACTTTTCCAACTATATACAAGTCGTGAATCACCTTCTATTATGCAATATCGTAGTGACATAAAGGTAAAAAAAAAAGGTAAAGGTAATCCTCTCATGCCTTAGAGGCACATAGGGATATGGTGTTAGTGCCCATATTTTCCTTGACCTGTCAGCACACTAGAGGGTGATATGGTCAGTATCACGCCTAGCCGCCTTTCCATCCCCAACTCCAGAAGAAGTCGGGTACCCATTTCTACAGCTGGGTGACTGGGGCGCCTCCAGCCGGATTCGAACCCCCGACCTTCGCCATGAGAGACAATTGTACTAACCACTTCGCCACTCAGAAAAAAAATCAATAAACACCTCTTAATACCAGCTTGAAAACTCTACCGCGAATCACCTGACATTGCTCCGACTGATCACATGCCAGAGATATCTTAATAACAACAGCTAAAGACATGGTTCCAGTAAAGAAAACACAAAGGAATGGATGGATTACAGCAGGCATACTAGAACTAATAAAAAAAAATGTAGAGAAATGAAGACGCAGTGGAAAGTGACAAATAACAACAAAGAGGAATATAAATCTTTAACAAAAGAAGTACGAAGAAACATAAGAAAAGACCAAAAAAAATACAATACATACAAGATTGTTGTGAAAGAATAAGAAGGACATCAGATGTGTGGAAGAGATAGTGAAATGTTTAAAGAAATGAAGACATTGACGAGAAATGTCACACCTAAGCTAAATGTAATTTGTGACAAGATGGGGAATACCCTGACAGAGACAGAGGAAATTCTAGAAAGATGGAAGGAATATTGCAGAGGAATGTATGAAACAACTAAATGTGAAAGCAGAAATCAACAGTGTGAATTATTATTGGAGAAGAAAGAACCCGAGCCGACAATAGAAGAAGTTTTATGGGCAATAAAGAATCAGAAAAATGGTAAATCATCAGGATGTAATGAAATAACAGCTGAACTGACTAAAACAGGAGGAGAGGAATGTGCAACAATCTATCATGCACTATGTAAAAAGATATGGCATTCAGGTATTTGGCCAAAAGAATGGAAAAGAACTGTATTCATACCACTGCCAAAAAAGGGTAACCTGAAATTATGCACAAACTACAGAACTGTTGCCCTGATTAGTTATGCCAGTAAAATTCTGTTTAAAATCATAATGGGTAAACTTCGTAAGATTATAGAAGAAGTCAATATGGTCCAAGCTAGTTTCAGGCAAGGAAGAGGATCAAGAGATCATATATTCAATATAAGATTAATAATAGAGAAATGCAGAGAGTTTAATGTGAATCTATATTTATCCTTTATAGACTACTCAAAGGCATTTGATTGTGTTCAACACCAGAAACTTTGGGAAATAATAGGAAAAATTAGATTTCAAACTCATTTGATACAATTAACATCACTGCTGTATCTAGATCAACAAGCAGCAGTAAGAATAAATGGTGAAACAACAACCTGGTTTGACATAAAACAAGGGATCTGTCAGGGGTGCATATCGTCGCCTTACTTATTTAACTTGTATACTGAAAATACAATGAGGAATTTTAGAGAAGATTTAGACAAAGAATATTACGATGCCATAACAGTTGGCGGTTATGAAATACCAGAGATTAGATATCCTGATGACACAGTATTGCTGTCCACAACACAAAAAGGAATAGAAAAGCTAATTATGTCAGTCCTTAAGAACAGCAAAGAGCAAAACCTCTATCTCAATGCAAAGAAAACTAATTGATGACAGCTGACAAAATAAACAAGGCAGCTGATATATGTATCAATGAGAAAAAAACTAAAAAGTGGAGAGTTTTGAATATCTTGGATCACTACTTACTAATAATGGAGAAACAATGAGGGAAATTAAAAAGAGGACATCTATCGCTCTTCAGAAAGTAAAACAACTAAAGAATCTGTGGAGAGGAACAGATATGACTACAAAAATAAGATTTTTAAGGGCACGCATCTTTCCCATCGCAACATACTCTGTGAGACCTGGACACTTAACAAAACGGCTTAGAAACACATAAATGCCTTTGAATGTAAATGCTACAGAAGAGTTCTTCAAATATCATGGACACAAAAAAGAACAAATATATCCATACTACAAGAACTTAATATTGAAGAAGGCTGGCTAGTAAAGAGGATTAAACAGAGAAAATTTAAATATTTTGGACATATTAAACGTCATGATAATCTAGAGAAGATCGTCTTGAAAGGGTACATAATGGGAAAAAGAAAGAGAGGAAGATCAAGGCGAAGATGGCTGCAAGACGTCGTTGATGATCTACAAGTGGATGCATCAGCAGCAGGCCATCTTGCTCACAACCGAGAGTACTACAGGAGTGCTGTTAGGGAGGCAAAGTTCCGCAAGGGACATGCAAATGAATGAAATGATCACCTGTGGCTGTACTGTCCAGAGCAATCGGGAGTACAAGGCAATGATGTGGCAGACAGACTTGCTGGACAGGCTAAAATAAATGCCAGACTGACAGTGGACAAGGGGGACATTGCTAAAGCCGTATTGAACAGACTGCTGAAAAATGAATAGCGGGAATGGAAGAACCATGTAGATCTGAAGAGATTACTGGAGCTGGGACAAAGTGGGTGCTCGCAGGAAATCCGAACTGTGTGGCAGAAAACGCACCGTAAAGAACCAGCACTTGACTGGAACTATTAGCAAACCTGCTCTTGGGTGGATCCTGTGGCATGCGGCGAAGCTTATATGGGGTTGTCCCGAATACCGTGAAGTCGGAGTCTGAATTCTGAACTTTGCACTTTGAACTTTATTCTATAATTTAAAAACATGGCTTGGATTAGAAATGTGCTAGTTTTCTTTTTACTTAGACTTTGTCTAAATATCGCTCTGAGCTTTTGATTCGCACATGTGTGAAAAATCTATCGATGCTGTCAGCGTTGTTTTGAAGCGAAATAGTCAGTGTTATATATTACCTTTCATGAGTCTTCTATAACAATATGGGGCAGACTTGGTTACTGGTGGGAAATTTTAGTGCAGGAAACGCCTTCTCCGGTATCAATGAAGTTTTACTTCCGGTGGTAAGACAAAGGGAATAAACCAGCATGCAGTGAAACTAATTAGATATACATGTTTGGCATATTGTGAAGAATGATGACAGCCGTCGTCGCTATCAGTGCGTACTAGAAGCGAAAGTTCAGACGTCCATTTTGTTTTGTGGGTAAGTGACAGGGCGTTACCTAGCAATCGAAGAATGATTGTTACGGTTACATGGAAACCGGTATACCGAAATTATTACACGATGCGTTCACGTTCGGAGCGCTAGGGTAGCAGGCTACATCGTAAACTTCTTACATAATTCCCGTGCTTTGTTAAACGTCATAGAGAGCTCGAAATGGAGTTCGCCAACTTTTCCTGTTTTCTGCGAACTTTTCAACTCCATCAAAGGATTTTATGCCTACTAATTTGGCCTGTTTCAAAAACGTCCTCTTTAGAGTTTCATGTGGTCGACCTCTTTTTCTTCGGCCTGTTGTGTTCCAGTCGACAGCTTGTTTTTGGGTTCTCTGACTGCTTCTTCTCATCACGTGACCAATATAATCTTCTTTTTCTGATCACCCATGAGACAGACTGGTTGTTTGCTCATCTGTCTTATCTCTCCGTTGTTCTTGAATTCGTTCCACTTTATACCATGTATTTTCCTTAGGCATTTGCTTTCAAAAGAGTTTAATTTCTTGTCTATTTCTTTAGTTGTTTTCCAGCTTTCGCATGTATAAATGAGGGCGGACATTACATTTGAATTGAATAATCTTAACTTGGTTTTTGTGCTTATAACTTTTGAGTGACATGTGCTCAAGGCTCTTGAAGGTCAATGCTTCGCGAACATCGTAAACTGCCTTATGGGGAAATGTCCCTGGACATTGCAGAATACATACTTGCAGGGGGAGGTGCACCAGTGCCTGCGCCTGGTTTAATCAGCGCTTGGGATCAAGGCTAACTATATAGTATAAACTTCCCTTCAAACGTCAGTGCTAATTCTCACTGAGGTATGCACCTTAAGTCCGTGCCTACAGGACATACCTGCATCCTCGAGACCTGAGTTTCCAGGTACGCACTTTACACCTGGCTGCCAGTATTGTTAACGTTAAGGTTCTAAGGACTGCAAATGCGCCACAAACAGCCTCTGGCAGTCAAGTCCAGCTCCTGGCCTTCCCGTGGCAGAACTGTTTAAACTGACAGGAGAAGGGGCGAGGGCGAATATCTGGCGCCTGAAAACCAGTTACTTAGGGTAGATGAGTGGCACGTTTGGTAGCTCATCTGCCGCTGTTGGCGAGATCTTCAGCTGCCGTGCGTGGAGCGGTGCTCTTCCCGGCCAATGAAGAAATTTGCAAATGAGGTTGCCGCGCAGCATCACTGCGGAAAAGGTGGTTGAAAGGATAAATCGAAGCAAACAGTCAAATCACAGCACCTCTGGTCTGGAGGTCGGCCACGTCCTGAGTGCAGTCATATCGGGTGAAATGCATGAACCGGCTTGTCCCAGAGGTTAAGTCACTGCTGGCTTGACTCTTCAAATGCCGCGCGTGGAGTGAAGCTCCTCCCGGTTAAGGAAGTAAATGCGGAAATAAAGGTTGCTGTGCGGCGCCGATGGGAAAAGGTGGTGGAAAGTGAAGTTTAACCTGGTATGTCCAGTAGTATCGCTGCGAGAGCTATACCACGGCGCCTCTGCTCTAGAGGCCGCCTACGTCCGAAATACACCTACACTGGTGAAATATGCCTAAACCGGCACACACCAGGGGTGGAACTCGATGGCTAGACATGTCATGCCACCTCCGCTCTAGAGGTCGGTAACGCCTGATAAACACCCATACTGGTGAATTTTGCCTAAACCGGCTCATACCAGGGGTGAATCTTGAAGGCTATGAATGTCACAGTACCTCTGCCCCAGAGGTCGGTCCCGTCCCAAACACGCCCATACTGGGAAATGCCTAAACCGGCTCAACCCAGGGGTAGAAGTCACTAGTGGCGAGGATTCGTCCTCCTGGACAAAAGCTCCATCCTGGTCACAACTAGGAAGGGTAGCGGCCACGACCGCAAAATGCTGAAGTCGGAGACACTGGACCAGGGAAGTCTAGATAGGCAACCACCTCTCACCCGGCGGGGATGTCTGCGTATCCTAATCACGCTGAGGTTTTCCGGTGAGAAAGTCCAACCCTGGACTGGATGGGCTACCACCTCTCACCCGGCGGTGATACCCGGGTATCTCAAAACACGTCGAGGTTTTCCGGTGAGAAAGTCCAACTCTGGCCTGGGTGGGCTTACGCCTCTCACCCAGCGGGGATGCACTGATATTCCAAACACGTCGAGGTCTTCCGGTGAGAAAGTCCAACCCTAGACTAAACTGGTGCAATGAAAACCACGGTGTCACGCAATCCCGCTTCCGAGACCCACCAAGAATACAGGCTAAAGCACTGTGATACTCTGAACCCCTTGTGGTCCTTTCATGGAACTCGTGTGGTCTATTTTGGACCACACAGGGGACCACGGGACCTAACGAGGACCACATGCGTGAATTCAGTAGGTTCACAGTGCGGTTTTTGGTGGTAGAAGTGAACGAAGAAGAAGAAGAAGTTAACGTTAAATCAGTCTCAGGAATAACGGAACCACACACGAATTCACGCATAGTTGGCACAGCAAGTGACAACGCATAGTTGGCACAGCAAGTGACAACGTAGAGTAGGCACAGCAAGTGACAACGTAGAATAGACACAACAAGTGATAACGTCGAGTAGACACAGCAAGTG
Organism: Achatina immaculata; assembly: GCA_009760885.1. Classification (NCBI taxonomy): domain Eukaryota; kingdom Metazoa; phylum Mollusca; class Gastropoda; order Stylommatophora; family Achatinidae; genus Lissachatina; species Lissachatina immaculata. Next base: position 3,263,581 of record CM019706.1, on the reverse strand, counting down.
ACAACGTCGAGTAGACACAGCAAGTGACAACGTCGAGTAGACACAGCAAGTGACAACGTCGAGTAGACACAGCAAGTGACAACGTCGAGTAGACACAGCAAGTGACAACGTTGAGTAGACACAGCAAGCGGCAACGTAGAGTAAGCACAGCAAGGGACACTGTATTTTTTGGCCACGGTTCTTTTCCCAGAAACCTCCTTTTTCTTCGTGGGGTAAACAAAACGATAACATAGTTTTAAAAAAAGTTGTTTCATGTTTTTGTGTATGCAGATGCCACCGATCCACCGACAGACCTTTAATTTCTGTACCTGGCCAAGCAGATGTCAGGGGAAATGAAAGAGTAGTCGGTCGACTCAGCTATCACAGAGGAATGGAAGACAATGGACCGAGCAGACATCATCAGTGCTATAAGAGAAACTGGTCGAACAAAGGACTTTACTGGCAACGGCGAGTCAGTGTCGTTGTCAAGAATGAAGGATGAAACTTGGGGTGATTAAAACATGAAAGGCTCATCAAGAGCTCCAGACAGATGGTCAACCAACAAAGAACAGGTGTAATCAGTTACGGTACTCTGAGAGAGATAATGGAGAGGAGGTTGGAGCGCCTTTGTATGTGTTAGGAGCGCATCGATGATGAGTCTTTTTAACAAACAAACAAACAAGTAAACAAACGCGTTAACAGAATGACTAACTAACTAACCGACTGAATGACTAACTGACTGACTGGCTAACTACTTCACTAAATAGTTAATTCATTAACTGACTGACTCTAACTACTTACCAAGATATCTTATATCTTATATCTTATATCCTTCCCGTGCCGTTAGACGTCACATAGGGCTCGCAAAGTAGTTCGCCAATTTTTCCTGTCTTCGGCGAGTCTTTCAACCTCATCAAAGGATTTTATGCCTGTTAACTTGGCCTCTCTTAATAATGTTCTCTTCAGAGTTTCACGCGGTCTGCCCCTTTTTCTTCGGCCTGTTGTGTTCCACTTGATAGCTTGTTTTGGGATTCTCTGCTCATTTCTTCTCATCAAGTGGCCAACATATGTCCATCTCCTTTTCCTGATCACCCGTGAGACTGGTTGTTGTTCAGTCATCTGTCTTATCTCTGCATTGTTCTTGAATTCATTCCACTTGATGCCGAGTATTTTCCTTAGGCATTTGTTTTCAAAAGAGTCTAATTTCTTTTCTATTTCTTTAGTTGTTTTCCAGCTTTCGCATGCATAAATGAGGGTGGATATTACATTTGAATTGAATAGTCTTAACTTGGTTTTTGTGCTTATAACTTTTGAATTCCATATGTTCTCAAGATTCTTGAAGATTGATGCTGCTTTTGCAATTCTGATCCTAACTTCCTTTCTAGTGTCACCATCCTGGTCTATGTAGCTGCCAAGGTATGCAAATTGATTGACTTCTTCAATATCTGTCCCTTCTATGTGTATTTTTCCATTTTGATTAATAGGAATTTTCATTATTTTTGTTTTGTCCTTGTTAATTTCAAGTCCTATTTTGCTAGCCAGTGAAGATAGGCTATCTGTTTTTTCTTGCATGGAATTCACATTATTACTGATAAGAGTTATGTCATCAGCAAAATCAAGATCTTCTAGTTGGGTCCCATGTACCCAGTCAATACCTGTGTTACCTGTGCAGCATTTTTTCATTATGAAGTCTATTGTAATTACCAAGATAGCTAATTCATTAACTGGCTGACTAACTAACTGACTGACTAGCTAATTCATTAACTGGATGACTAACTAATTAACTAACAAGCTAATTCATTAACTGACTGTATAACTAATAACCTAACCAGCTAATTCATTAACTGACTGACTGATTAATTAACTCACTAACTGATTGACTAATTAACTAACTTACTGACCGACTAAATAACTAACTCATTAACTGACTGTCTGATTGACTAACTTCCTGACTGACTAACTAACTAACTAACTGATTGACTAAATGACTGACTGACTGACTAATTGACTGAAAACATTATGTACTTTCACATAAAAGCAAACTATGATAAATGATAGAACGCAGGGATGAAGCGAAACACCAAAGACTGGCAGGGATGAAGCGAAAAAACTGAGACTGACAGGGGTGAAGAGAAACACTTGAGACTGACAGGGGTGAAGAGAAACAACTGAAACTGGCAGGGGTGAGGTGAATAGAAACACCTAAGGCTAGCAGGGGTGAAGAGAAACACCTGAGGCTGGCAGGTGTGAAGAGAAACATCTGAGACTGGCAGGGTGATAACCGAAGAAAAGTTAACTCTAGGCAAAAATTCTCCGAAAGTCTTCTCGTTATGTAATAGTAAATCACAAAGGATTCCTTTGGAAAGAAATGAAAGAGTTATCTACATATGCACACCACATCCTTTAACTCACCATCATCCAGGGGAGCTATACTTTAGACATGTAAGAATTACCTTGCGCTTTCGATGAATGACTTTTAACAGATCTTGTTGGAGAATCCGCAGAACGTCCAAGCCCAGGCCGCACTCGCCGGGCTTTCCTCGACGTCTCCTCGTTCTTAGCACTTCCGTCTCTGGACACCACGTGGTGCCTCTCCGATCCAGGGAACGTTGCCAACAGTCTAGAAGTTTCGGCTGTTTTCTTCACGGACCCTCTTCTTCGCAGCTTACGTTTCGAGCGTTTCGGTTCCTTGTTTTGGTGGTCGGCGGATGCCGGGATGTGTGTCTTGACGTTCGCCTGGTTAGCATCTTCGCTTTTCGCCGCCTCCTCCTTGGACGGTGTTTCCGCAGTGGCTTGCTTCGGGTGTTTCAGAATACCACGAAGAGGAACCTCGTTTGCTTCTCGGCTGAAGTAAGGAATCTCTGCTATTTGCTGTTTCATGTTAGGTAACTTTTTACTGGAAATATTCCTCTCGTCGGCCGGCGGGTCCAAGGTTGGTCCTGGCTCAGTTAACTCGCAGTCTTTGGAGTTTTCCTCGATTGTATCGAGATTCGGAGCAACTGCGCATCGCTCTTTCTTTTTTGCCAGCTTGCTCGCGTTGTTGTCGAAGGAAGCCAGAACGGCGGCCAAGTTTTCGATTTCTGCGGTGTCTGTGCACGCTTTGGGAGCGGTGGCCTTGACTGTTTTCGAACTTTTGACGCGCTTTTTTGACTTCCCGCCTTTCTGCGGCGTCGAAGACTTCTGGGCCGGCTTCTTTGCTGGCCCACTTTCTTTAGAGGGTGCACCAGGCTCGTTCGGAGTTTCCGGTCTTTTGCTTGGAGTCGGGGCGGGTGCAGATGTTTCCAGGTGCTGCTGTATCTCGGGCTTGTAGTAGCTGATGATTTTCTTCACCTTGGCCTTGTTCGTGGCCGCGTGCTGGTTCTGCTGAAATTGCCTGGAGACCTGGAGCTTCCTCTGAAACCCCTGAAAATACTTGTAGTATTTCAACAGGCGCTTCTCCCGGTCTCTTTCTGTTAGGCCAAGGTAGAACCCACGCTGGGGCGAGCTCCTGTAGAGTACGAAAGGCCCGTCGGACCGCATCCTTTCCTCCAGGTGGACGAATGAACTCTCGTAACCGGAGTCCTGCGCCAGCTGGTCGTGCGGGGAGCAGAACTGATACAGGCGGATGTAGCCGAGCGAGGAGAGCACGAAGTCCCGGCCTTTCTTGTTTGATCTCACGGACTCAAAGTACTGATGCAACGGACTGTCTGGCCAAGATGGCGACCGCATCATGATTTTATTTTCCTGGCGTACAGCCATCGATCTTGCTAAGAGATTGTCCATTTTGCAAAGTGTTTTAAGTAGTGATTTTTTAAAAAAAAAATATATATGTCATGAATAAATGACTAGTTGGAACTCTGAGGTCTGGTATATTTACACCCACGAGTTCGATGTAGTTAGATCACCTTTTGCTGAGTATAGTCCACTCCCGTGCGTCTTTGGTTCACAGAATTCTGATAAGGATGCTGAGTAAACGATGACAACACGTTTTCAGATATGGCTGGAACATTTTTTTTCCTGGAAAAAACAATAACATTTCCTGCAATAACAATTATATTATAACAGTTTCTTTCTTTCTTTCTTTCTTTCTTTCTTCTTTCTTTCTTTCTTTTTCACCCCCTTATTATTTTTCATTCTTTCCCTTCTTTTCTTTTTTTCTTCTTTCTTTTTCCATCTTCTTCATTTCTTTATCTTCTTTTTCTTTCTTCTTTCTACTTCTTCCTTTATTTCCCTTCTTTTATTTATTTATTTTGTAATCTTCTTCAATACTTATATGATTCAGGTAAAGAAAGATAGAAAGGAAAGGAAAGGAAAGTAATAAAGAAAAAAAAGAAACAAAGAAAGAAGCTTTCATACTTACGCAGAAATGAAGATGTCTGAATTCTCTACTGACCAAAAAAATGGCAAATAAGCAAAGTCGTTTTCTCTAGAATATATATACTCAGGGAAAAAGGTAAGTGAGCAGTGGTGTCAAGCTCACGAATTACGTTGTCATGAGTGAAATGAAATCAAATCTGGCACAAAGTTTTGTCTGAGTGTTGTCTACTTCCCCGTGCTGCACGAAGTTGATAGCATTATTCATGGGGAGATAACCACAGTTCCAGTGAAATCACGTGCGTGATCCATGATTGGTTACTGACCATAGATGAAATGAGGGTAAGTGTGTAATTCTGTTCTCAGAGATCTCTTCATGTAATCGCTGAAGAAAGGAATAGTGGAATTCCAACATAAACATCTTTTTTCATCATGCCAAGATTGAATGAACATCAGCGAGAAATAGCTGTTGGGATGTTAATTGCTGGATCAACAGTAGCAGCAATATCTCAATATTTTAATGTTCACAGAAACACAATATCACGCCTTCAAAGTCGTTTTAACCAAAATGGTTCCGTTGCTGACCGCCATAGAAGCGGCAGACCACGAGTTACCACCCTTGCACAAGACCGCTACATCCACCTCATGCACCTTCGTAACAGGTTTCTCCAGGCAACATGGACTGCCTGCAACATTCCAGGTTTAAGACGTGTGTACGGCAGGACAGTGAGGAACAGACTCAGAGAGGTAAATCTCTTACCTCGTAGGCCTGCAGTTAGACCAGTACTGACAGTTCGCCACAGACAAACCCGCTTGACCTGGACCAGGCACCATGCGTCATGGCCTTATCATCAATGGAGACGGATCCTATTCACTGATGAGTCCAGATTCTGTCTGCAAGGCCATGATGGGTGTGCTTCAGTGTACAGGCGAAGAGGAGAACGCTTTGCGAATAACTGTGCTAGAGGTGGACAGGAGAAAAGGAGGCAGTGTAATGGTTTGGGGAGGAATTTCCTATGCTGGCCGAACAAACCTAGTCTTCCTCAATGGCAACCTTACAGGTTTACGATATAGGGACGAAATCATTACACACCACCGGTGTCACGCAATCCCGCTTCCGAGACCCACCAAGAATACAGGCTAAAGCACTGTGATACTCTGAACCCCTTGTGGTCCTCCCGTGGATCTCGAGTGGTCTATTTTGGACCACACAGGGGACCACGGGTCCTAACGAGGACCACATGCGTGAATTCAGTTGGTTCACAGTGCGGTTTTTGGTGGTAGAAGTGAACGAAGAAGAAGAAGAAGAAGATTACACACCACGTAATGCCTTTTCTGGATGCTAATGGACAAGGCGTGATATTGCAGCAGGACAACGCTCGTCCACATGTCGCATGTGTGGTCAGGGAACACTTTCAACAGCATCAGATTACTGTCTTGCCATGGCTAGCAGTTTCACCGGACCTGTCACCTATCGAGCACATTTGGGATGAACTGGACCGCAGGTTGCGAAGACGACACAGTCTTCCTGGAAACCGCCAAGAATTAGTCCAAGCGTTGCAAGAAGAATGGAATAACATGCCCCAACAACTAATACAACGTGTCATTGGTTCAATGAGAAGGCGATGTTAAGCGAGGATGACACACACGATATTGAAACCCTGTTTTTCTGTTCTTGGGGTGGTGAGTCACATTAGGTGAGATTTTTCCACTTTTTTGTGACATGTGACTGGCCTGGAAGTTATCATTTTATCTGTTATTGGATAATTAAACATAATGTGTGTCAAATTTTATTTCAATCATTACCTGAACACGTTCATTGTGCTTTTTAAAGCATTGCACACTTTTTCCGTGAATATGCTAAAGCTGGAAAATAACTAAAAGGATAGATAACAAATTAGATTCTTTTGAAAACAAATGTCTAAGGAAAATACTTGGTATAAAATGGAACGAGTTCATGACTAACGCAGAGAAGACAGATGAGCAAACAACAACCTGTCTCACGGGTGATCAGAAAAAAAAAGATCGACATATGTCGGTCATATGATTAGAAGAAACAATCAGAGGATCCCCAAACAAGCCATCAAGTGGAACACAACAGGCCGAAGAAAAAGAGGCAGACCACGTGAAACTCTAAAGAGGACATTGTTAAGAGAGGCCAGTTTAGTGGGCATAAAATTCCTTGATGATATTGAAAAAAAAAAACTCGCCGAGGACAGGAAATCTTGGCGAACTACCTTGCAGGCCCTATGTTACATTTAGCGGCGCGGGAAGGATGTAAGATGTTAAGATATATATTTATATCATATAATCGTCCATTTCTTTCCTCTACCTTTCAATTCATCTTGCTAACAGCACGATGATCCATCTGTATGCTTCATACCCACATCCGCTACAAATCTACCTGCTTATTCTTCCGTCCTTCGTTCTGTCTGTCCGCCTGTCTCTGTCCGTCTATCTCTGTCCGTCTATCTCTGTCAAGCTCACGAATTACGTTGTCATGAGTGAAATGAAATCAAATCTGGCACAAAGTTTTGTCTGAGTGTTGTCTACTTCCCCGTGCTGCACGAAGTTGATAGCATTATTCATGGGGAGATAACCACAGTTCCAGTGAAATCACGTGCGTGATCCATGATTGGTTACTGACCATAGATGAAATGAGGGTAAGTGTGTAATTCTGTTCTCAGAGATCTCTTCATGTAATCGCTGAAGAAAGGAATAGTGGAATTCCAACATAAACATCTTTTTTCATCATGCCAAGATTGAATGAACATCAGCGAGAAATAGCTGTTGGGATGTTAATTGCTGGATCAACAGTAGCAGCAATATCTCAATATTTTAATGTTCACAGAAACACAATATCACGCCTTCAAAGTCGTTTTAACCAAAATGGTTCCGTTGCTGACCGCCATAGAAGCGGCAGACCACGAGTTACCACCCTTGCACAAGACCGCTACATCCACCTCATGCACCTTCGTAACAGGTTTCTCCAGGCAACATGGACTGCCTGCAACATTCCAGGTTTAAGACGTGTGTACGGCAGGACAGTGAGGAACAGACTCAGAGAGGTAAATCTCTTACCTCGTAGGCCTGCAGTTAGACCAGTACTGACAGTTCGCCACAGACAAACCCGCTTGACCTGGACCAGGCACCATGCGTCATGGCCTTATCATCAATGGAGACGGATCCTATTCACTGATGAGTCCAGATTCTGTCTGCAAGGCCATGATGGGTGTGCTTCAGTGTACAGGCGAAGAGGAGAACGCTTTGCGAATAACTGTGCTAGAGGTGGACAGGAGAAAAGGAGGCAGTGTAATGGTTTGGGGAGGAATTTCCTATGCTGGCCGAACAAACCTAGTCTTCCTCAATGGCAACCTTACAGGTTTACGATATAGGGACGAAATCATTACACACCACCGGTGTCACGCAATCCCGCTTCCGAGACCCACCAAGAATACAGGCTAAAGCACTGTGATACTCTGAACCCCTTGTGGTCCTCCCGTGGATCTCGAGTGGTCTATTTTGGACCACACAGGGGACCACGGGTCCTAACGAGGACCACATGCGTGAATTCAGTTGGTTCACAGTGCGGTTTTTGGTGGTAGAAGTGAACGAAGAAGAAGAAGAAGAAGATTACACACCACGTAATGCCTTTTCTGGATGCTAATGGACAAGGCGTGATATTGCAGCAGGACAACGCTCGTCCACATGTCGCATGTGTGGTCAGGGAACACTTTCAACAGCATCAGATTACTGTCTTGCCATGGCTAGCAGTTTCACCGGACCTGTCACCTATCGAGCACATTTGGGATGAACTGGACCGCAGGTTGCGAAGACGACACAGTCTTCCTGGAAACCGCCAAGAATTAGTCCAAGCGTTGCAAGAAGAATGGAATAACATGCCCCAACAACTAATACAACGTGTCATTGGTTCAATGAGAAGGCGATGTTAAGCGAGGATGACACACACGATATTGAAACCCTGTTTTTCTGTTCTTGGGGTGGTGAGTCACATTAGGTGAGATTTTTCCACTTTTTTGTGACATGTGACTGGCCTGGAAGTTATCATTTTATCTGTTATTGGATAATTAAACATAATGTGTGTCAAATTTTATTTCAATCATTACCTGAACACGTTCATTGTGCTTTTTAAAGCATTGCACACTTTTTCCGTGAATATGCTAAAGCTGGAAAATAACTAAAAGGATAGATAACAAATTAGATTCTTTTGAAAACAAATGTCTAAGGAAAATACTTGGTATAAAATGGAACGAGTTCATGACTAACGCAGAGAAGACAGATGAGCAAACAACAACCTGTCTCACGGGTGATCAGAAAAAAAAAGATCGACATATGTCGGTCATATGATTAGAAGAAACAATCAGAGGATCCCCAAACAAGCCATCAAGTGGAACACAACAGGCCGAAGAAAAAGAGGCAGACCACGTGAAACTCTAAAGAGGACATTGTTAAGAGAGGCCAGTTTAGTGGGCATAAAATTCCTTGATGATATTGAAAAAAAAAAACTCGCCGAGGACAGGAAATCTTGGCGAACTACCTTGCAGGCCCTATGTTACATTTAGCGGCGCGGGAAGGATGTAAGATGTTAAGATATATATTTATATCATATAATCGTCCATTTCTTTCCTCTACCTTTCAATTCATCTTGCTAACAGCACGATGATCCATCTGTATGCTTCATACCCACATCCGCTACAAATCTACCTGCTTATTCTTCCGTCCTTCGTTCTGTCTGTCCGCCTGTCTCTGTCCGTCTATCTCTGTCCGTCTATCTCTGTCCGTCTGTTTCTGTCCGTCTATCTCTGTCCGTCTATTTCTGTCCGTCTATCTCTGTCCGTCTGTCTCTGTCCGTCTGTCTCTGTCCGTCTATCTTTGTCCGTCTATCTCTGTCCGTCTATCTCTGTCCGCCTGTCTCTGTCCGTCTATCTCTGCCGCCTGTCTCTGTCCGCCTGTCTCCTGCTGCCTGTTAGTGTCCATCTGTCTCTGTCCGTCTATCTCTGTCCCGTCTGTCTCTGTCCGCCTATCTCTGTCCGTCTATCTTTGTGCGTCTATCTCTGTCCGTCTATCTCTGTCCGTCTGTCTCTGTCCGCCTATCTCTGTCCGTCTATCTCTGTCCGCCTGACTCTGTCCGCCTGTCTCTGTCCGCCTGTCTCTGTCCGTCTGTCTCTGTCCGCCTGTCTCTGTCCGTCTATCTCTGTCCGTCTATCTCTGCCGCCTGTCTCTGTCCGCCTGTCTCTGTCCCGTCTGTCTCTGTCCGCCTATCTCTGTCCGTCTATCTTTGTGCGTCTATCTCTGTCCGTCTATCTCTGTCCGTCTGTCTCTGTCCGCCTATCTCTGTCCGTCTGTCTCTGTCCGCCTGACTCTGTCCGCCTGTCTCTGTCCGCCTGTCTCTGTCCCGTCTGTCTCTGTCCGCCTGTCTCTGTCCGTCTATCTCTGTCCGTCTATCTCTGCCGCCTGTCTCTGTCCGCCTGTCTCTGTCCGTCTGTCTCAGCCACCTGTCTCTGTCCGCCTGTCTCTGTCCGTCTATCTCTGTCCGTCTGTCTCAGCCGCCTGTCTCTGTCCCGTCTGTCTCTGTCCGCCTGTCTCTGCCGCCTGTCTCTGTCCGTCTATCTCTGTCCGCCTGTCTCTGTCCGTCTGTCTCTGCAGCCTGTCTCTGTCCGCCTGTCTCTGTCCGCCTGTCTCTGTCCGTCTGTCTCTGTCCGTCTATCTCTGTCCATCTATCTCTGTCCGTCTATCTCTGTCCGTCTGTATCTGCCGCCTGTCTTATTAATAAATTATACACACGTACATCCTCCACCCGTCTGTGTGGTTTTGGGTCTGTGTGGTTCTGGGTCTGTGTGGTTCTGGGTCTGTGTGGTTTTGGATCTGCGTGGTTTTGGGTCTGTGTGGTTCTGGGTCTGTGTGGTTTTGGGTCTGTGTTCCTAACAACTACCAGACAATGTGCCTGTCATTATCCTAACCCACACAGACGTAGATGACCGCAGCGGAGTGGCGGCACGTTTGTCCAGGCTGGTCCGTATCTAAGTAGGACTCTGCCCTGCCTCCCCGGTAGTGGCCCCTAGTGAAAGGGCCAGCCTGGCTTACGGGGTAAAGATCAATGTGGTCCCCCCACAACGGTGGAGCGTGTAGAGAAGTATGGAATCTTTCTCAGTTGTTTAGCTTCACTCCAGGTCTTATGAGTCGCCATACGCCACCACTCCTTCTAATTCGACACAGATGCCTGTTGTGTTTCATACCTTCACACCATCGGGTGCAAAGAACATCCTCCTAACGGTTCCAGGGAGGTGGAACAAACGAGAAGAACAAAGGTATCTCTTTATCTATGTACTTCTTGGTCTGGACAAGAACAAGATCATTCTAGATACCTGTTTATCTGTATACTTCTTGGTCTGGACAAGAACAAGATCATTCTAGATACCTGTTTATCTGTATACTTCTTGGTCTGGACAAGAACAAGATCATTCTAGATACCTTTTTATCTATATACTTCTTGGTCTGGAGTACAACAAGATCAAGCTAGGTCCCTGTTTACCTGTCTGTCTATATGCTTTTTGGACTGGGGAAGGAGAAGATCAAGCTAGGTCCCTGTTTACCTGTCTGTCTATATACTTCTTGGTCTGGGGAAGGACGAGATCAAGCTAGGCACCTGTTTACCTGTCTGCCTATATACTTCTTGGTCTGAGAAAGGACGAGATCAAGCTAGGTCCCTGTTTACCTGCCTGTCCAAATGCTTCTTGGTCTGGAGAAGGACGAGATCAAGCTAGATACCTGTTTACCTCTCTGTCTAAATACTTCTTGGACTGGGTAAGTACAAGATCAAGCTAGATACCTGTTTACCTGTCTGTCTAAATACGTCTTGGTCTGGTTTTCCAGTCATCTATAAAATCTTCAACCTGCTCGCACCACCCTTCTGTTAACACCACCCATTCAATTAAAACATCGGCACCCAGCAAAGCGTCAATCAATGTTAAAAGCACGCCAAACGCCATGCCAGCAACAAGATCTAACTCATAACTAACTAGTGTAAACGAAAGCTGCCAACGCTGATCTTTGCCTGTTGGTCAACACTGTGTTGCAGTGCGTCTTCTGGTTGACACTGGCATTCAAAATGGCCGGCAGATGCGCGTTTCCTGTATTCTGAGTAAGAAAAAAGCGCGCGGACTTTGATTACGTCATTTCAGGGCCTGTTTATATATATATATATATATACACGAGGGGTGATTGATTTGATACGTCCTCGGCCTAAGGCACAGATACTTGAAACACACAATTGATGTTAAGTGCATTTGTAGATCAGGTTAATGTAAGATTAAACACCAAGTTTCAAGAAATTAACTGCGACCAATTTTTTTTACAAGCTACTGAAGTGGTAAGGGGTGGCAGAAATTGAGAAAATGGATATCATTTCTCATCGAGCAGTCATTCGCTACCTCTGCACCAAGGGCGTATCATCGAAGGAGATCCATGAGGATATGATGGAGAATCTAGGAGAGAGTTCCCCTTCTTATAGCACAGTGAAGAAACGGGCAGATCAACTCAAACATGGAAGGGAGAGTCTGGAAGATGATCCCCGTCCAGGAAGACCAAGAACGATAACCACAGATGAAACCACCGGCAGAATCCATGATATGATAATGGAGGATCGACGGCTAACTGTGCGGTACATTGCTACTGAGTTGGGCATCTCTCAGGAACGTGTTCATTCACAATGATCTTCAAATGGCAAAGGTCTCTACTCGTTGGATCCCGAAACTTCTTGGAGCTGATCATTAACGACACCGTCTCAACATGTCAAGAGACAATCTTGGCTAGTTTTCTGAAGATCCTGAAAAGTTTCTTCGGCAATTTGTGACTATGGATGAGACATGGGTTCATCATTTCCAACCAGAAACCAAAGAACAGCCAAAGCAGTGGAAACATCATGGATCCCCATCCCCAAAGAAAGCAAGGGTGGTTCTATCTGCAGGCAAAGTGATGGGTCCATTTTTGGGATTCAGTAGGCGTGCTATTGGTAGACTATATTCAAAAGGGCAGAACGGTCACCGGGGCCTATTACGCTTATCTTGTGAAGCAGCTGCGGGTCAAATTGAAGGAAAAGCGTTGAGGAAAATTGACGAGAGGAGCCATCTTTCATCAAGACAATGCTCCAGTTCATAAGTCGGCGGTGGCATGGCTGCCATTCATGAATGCGGCTTCCAGCTTCTTGAACATCCTCCTTATTCCCAAGATTTGGCTCCTTTGGACTATTCCTGTTTACCAAACTCAAAAAGGAGCTCAGTCGTCGCAAATTTGCTTCAGTCATTTATGCTGTAGACCACTTTCTACTAACTTTTACAAAGAAGGGATCCGTATGCTCCGGGATCGCTGGACTAAGTGCATAAACTTGCAAAGAGACTATGTTGAGAAATAACCCCCAAAACGTTGTCCACAAATAATCCGTTGTACCTTATGCCGAGAACTTATCAATCACCCCTTGTATCTCATATGTATATATGTATATTAATATATTATATAATATACAATAATATATAGGGGTGCATATTGTCTTCTAATTTATTTAACTTCTATACTGAAAATATAATTAGGAATATTAGAGAGGATGAAAAGAATATTACGATGCCATAACAATTGGAGGTTATGAAATACCAGAGATTAGATATGCTAATGACACAGTGTTACTGTCCACAACACAAAAAGGAATGGAAAAACTATTTATGTCAGTCCGTAAGAATTCTTAATACGAAGAAAACTAAATTGGTGACAACTGACAAAACAAATAAGGCGGCCGAAATACGTAATTATCAATGAGGACAAATTGGAAGAGGTGGAGAGTTTTGAATATCTTGGATCATTACTAACTAATAATGGAGATATAATGAGGAAAATTAAAAAGAGAAAATCTAACGCTCCTCAAAAGTACAACTAAAGAAGCTGTGGAGAGGAACAGACAGAACTACAAAAGTAAGATTTTTAAGGGCATGCATTTTTCCCATCGCAACATATGTCTGTGAGACCTGGACACTTAATAAAAAACCTGAGAAACACATAAATGCCTTTGAATGTAAATGTTACAGAAAAGTTCTTCAAATATCATGGACACAAAAGAGAACAAATATATTCATACCACTTAATATTAAAACTTAATATTGAAGAAGGCTGGCTAGTAAAGAGGATTAAACAGAGAAAACTTAAATATTTTGGACACATTAAACGTCATGAGAATTTAGAGAAGACCGTCTTGGAAGGGTACATAATGGGAAAAAGAAAGAAAGGAAGACCAAGGCAAAGATGGCTGCAAGACATCGTTAATAATCTGCAAATGGATGAATCGGCAGCAGAGCATCTTGCTTAGAACCGAAAGGCCTACAGAATAGCTGTTAGGGAGGCAAAGTTCCGCAAGAGACATGGAAATGACTGAGTGACTAACATTTCAGGGCTGGACGTATGAAGAAGGTTAAGCTCAGTTCGCTACACTTGTGTTCCTGTTTTAATTTCTGTGACATGGAGTACTTGCCCCTTCTAGTCAATGCTACTGACTGTTTCCGACCATGGCTTTCGTCACTTTTGCAGACAATATCCTCCCAGCGAGATGTTTTTAGAAAAGACCTTCATCCATGGACTGTGGACGCTTTCTTATCTTTTCTTCATTATCTCCATCAGCGTCCAGTAACTGGTTACACCATTTCTTTTTTGACTGGCCATCCATCTGGAGCTCGTGATGAATAATTCATGTTTTCATTATTAATTTCGATTCAAAATTTATTAGTGAAGTCCTTTGTTCCACCAGCTTCTCTTACAGCGCCGATCTGTTCGATCCACTACCTGTCCTTCCTCAATGCTAGGCGACTGAGCCAGTCTATCTGCACTTTCTTTCTCACTGACACTTACATAGCCTTGTACAAAAAAAAAAAATGAAGGTCGGTGGATGAGTTTGTGACATCTGCAGGGATTCGAGCCACTGTTGCTTTAGAGCAGTGTTTCCCAAGCTTGTTCGGGCTGCCGCCCCGTTTTCTCACGCCCCCCCCCCCCAACCACCTCTTCCCCTTTATTCATCTTCATTTGAATAACAGTTTTCACACAGTAGACAGAATAAACCTTTATCTAAATGCAAAGAAACCTAAATCGATGACAACTGACAAAACAAATAAGGCAGCTGAAATATGTATCCAATGAGGAAAAATTAGAAGAGGCGGAGAGTTTTGAATATCTTGGACCGACTCAGACAGAATGGTCCCTGCTGGTTGTTTGGTGCTGTTATAAATCCATATTTCAGATATTCCACGCTTTGTTGTCTACATTTCTTGTCTGCTTATGGAACTTCTGAAATTTTTTTTTTTTTTTTTTTATCATGGGCTCTCAGAAGCGATGTTAAGATAGTGATAGATACTTCATGTCTGGCCTGGCAGTAAAGGATCTTTATATCGATTGAGGCCGATAAAGTGCCTGCGGCCTTCAAATTCTTTGGACGGTCGAAGGAAGGTATTACTGACCCCTTCTGCTGCTTCGTTTTCCCTCAACGCCTCATCCCCCCCCCCACAATTGTCCCCTTCTCTTCCACTGCCCCCCCTTACTGACCCTTTTTTCTTTCATTCCCCCCCCCCCCATCCTTTCCAACACCCACAAGAGGGCGTTATCGCTCACGTTGGGAAACACTGCTTTAGAGAGCCAGCCTGAACTTTCTTTTGGTATTATAAGATGTTCTTCCTTTGCTAAGTCGCTCCTTTTCTTTCCTTCAGGTGTCCGTTGTCTGGTTTTCTGGGGTACGGTTTTTGTCCGTAACCACCCACGTGCCACCCACCATGATACTTGCACTTCAAAATCCTCACCGCATCGGCTGAAAAAAAACAACATCCTGGTCTGATTCCCAGGAAGGTAAACAAGAAGTAAGACAAATTTATACTTATCAATTCTTTTACTTAGATTTATACTTATACATAGACTTTACATTATACTTATACATAGATTGTACACTGTACTTATACATAGACTTTACACTATACTTATACATAGACTTACACATATTTTATACTTTCGTTTACACATACAAGGAGTCCGAGCAAGACCACAGTCTGCCCTAGCAAGGAAAGGTGCTGAAGTCGGAGGTACCCAGCCAAAAGGCGCATCGCAAAAATCAGGGCACCACGAATCATCGCCAGTGTGCGAACAAAGAAGAAGAAGAAGAAGACACATACCAGGAGACTTTACACTATTGTAACAAGATAGACTTACATATATTTTAGACTTTTATTTACACATGTAAGTAGACTTTACACTATTGTAACAAACAAAATTATGATTGTAACTTTATATAAGTGAAGAAAAAAAACTAAGTTAAGTTTTCGCTTTAAAAATGTGAATGTCAAGGACATTACCAACAACAACAAAATGTGATTTTAATAAAGAGTTCTGATAGGAAAGATGGATTTTTATAACGGAGAGTTTTGATATTACTGGCAGTCACACGAGAAATGTTGAAAACTAGACTTACCCGGGCAGTGTACGGGCAACGGAAGAATCTGACATAGCTTCATACCGGTTACGTAATTCTAGACTGCTGCATGCGGGAGCCGTACTGATAGCAGGGGCGTCGGTCTAACTACCATGGCAGCGCTGAGAAGTAATCTTTATATGAGATCTCGCGGGGCGCTCCTTTAATTATTTCTTCCTTTCTTCCTCCATATACGCAGCAGCCTATTATTTATTAATCAGTGTTTCTCAACAAGGAATATTTTATATATCTTTTGAATATATTTAGTGAGGGAGGAATTAGAATATATTTATATTATACTTTTTCAGAACTTGTTTGATTATTATGCTGCGGGAGAAGAGGGTGGCGCCATCAAAATATTTGAGGCATTAAGGGGGGGCTTGCTCCAAAAAAAAAAAGTCTATGCAGTCTTAAAACTCATCAGTCAGTCAGTTATTTGCATGTCCCTTGCGGAACCTTGCCTCTCTAACAGCACTCCTGTAGGCCTCTCGGCTGTAAGCAAGATGCCCTGTTGCTGATGCATCCATTTGCAGATTATCAACGATGTCTTGCAGCTGTCTTCGCCTTGGTCTTCCTCTCTTTCTTTTCCCCATAACGTACCCTTTCAAGACAGTCTTCTCTAAATTCCCATGACATTTAATGTGTCCAAAATATTTAAGTTTTTTCTCTTTAATCTTCTTTACCAGCCAGCCTTCTTCAATATTAATCGTTTTATCAGTTGTCATCAATTTAAGATGGCTAGGGGCTTGAAAACGAAGATAGCTCCGATCAAAGGGAAGGAACTCCGTAAATACAGGGTAATATTGTTTCCAAGATAACGAGCAAGGAAGTAAGAAATAAGTTTTGGCTGGAAGCAAAAGGCCGATAGTGACATATCAAACTGTGTGTAGCACGACGTCATAAAGTAGAAGCATTGGTCAGAACTATAGGGGTATTAGGCCACGTGTCAAGAAATGGACAGTATAAGACGTAAGGGATAGAATCCCTTACGATGTTTAGCATATCGGGCTAGGTATTATGTGGCTGTGTACGGTATTTACTAGTATGCTGTTTTTGTAGGGTGGTGGGGGGAAAGTCATCTTTCCCTGTTTTTATTTTATCTTTTAAGCGACAAAGACGCTGTCCGATTTGTGGCCCATTTCTGACATGCTAGTGTCAAGGTTGGCGAACCGTAGCTGATCAAGACCCTGTCTTACCTCTCCGTTAGTACCACCCAGTAACAGGCATAGCTGGCAAGCGGGGCAGGGATCGCTACAGTCCCCATGGTGGTGGAGTCTGCTAAGAGGAAAGGCGCGCACCCTATTTTTTAACTGTATTCTGGGATTGAAAAAAAAAGAACAACGGCCTGCAACTCCAGAGAGATAGTAGTCGAAGAAGAAGAAGAAGAACTTTAGCTTCTGTTTGCCTTTATTTGTCTAACTCTTTGGGTCTTTTCATGGCCTTGAAATGCCTGCAATCTTTTTGAGGATGTTGTATGAACTATGAGGGCAACGATTTTGAACTCTATGTGTGTTTGAGAAAGAAAGAGGAGAGAGAGAGAGAGAAGAGAGAGAGAGAGAGAGAGAGAGAGAGAGAGAGAGAGAGAGAGAAAGCTATCCTGAAGCTGTCCAGTATAAATTCATGTAAGGAATTCGAAAACTTTTCTGAAAATAGTTGTATGATTTGACACTCCCCTCCCCCTTTTTTCGTATATTTCACATTTTGGTTAAATACAAAATGTGGGTGCTTACAAAAAAAGAGTAATGAAGGGCAGAATGTCAGACGGGCCTGCGTGCCTTAGATCGTTTTTTCGTTCACTGTCCACCTTGATTGTCCAGCACGTCTTGCAGAGATCGCTGCCAGTCTGCTACGGTCATGTCTCAGCCGCGGCCCTCACCTGTTCCTCTTTACGAAAACTCGCCTTTGGTAGCCCAAACGCTCTTAAGAGCGCTCTACAGTCCATGAATGAAAGTGGACTAAACATTCGAGAGACGACGTAAAGAGGTACTTTGGACATTCTTCCTGAAGTTCATTTTTTTTTCCTTCCCTAAGATTTGGAACCGATTTTCATGAGCTAGAAGTAACAGATTAAGCTGAGAGATGCACTCCTTAAATGCGCAACAAAACAAGCTGATGTTTATACTGTTTTTATCATTCTTATGATTATACTGTTTTATCATTGTAATGATTATGCTGTTTTTTATCATTCTAATGATTATACTGTTTTTATCATTCTAATGATTATACTGCTTTTTATCATTCTAACTATGATACTGTTTTTATCGTTCTAATAATTATAGTGTTTATATCATTCTAATGATTTTATTGCTTTTATCATTCTAATGATTGTACTGTTTTTATCATTCTAATGATTATGCTGTTTTTATCATTCTAATGATTGTACTGTTTTTATCATTCTAATGATTATGCTGTTTTTATCATTCAAATTATTATACTGTTTTAATCATTATACACTATACATACACATTATACATATTACTGATGTTTCTAATCAGATTAAATGTCTCTCTTTTCCTGCGCTACTTGATCAATCAGGCTGATACTTTTTTTCTGTTTCCATCTCTTCTTTTTTCCCCCCTTGACTTTGCCAGCGATTGTCCAGTTCTCTCACACAAGTCACTTCTCGTGAGACTTCAAAATAGGATTGACTTCCTTGTTTTACAAAGGTTTAGCTTTAACTTTCTCACTTCTGAAATATTTCCATGGGCTGCCAGAATAAATTTTTATAAGAATTTGTGAAAGAAAAAAACCATAAGAAAGTTGCTCTATAGTTTAAAACCATAGGTTGGGTTAGAAACGTGGTACTTTTAATTTTAATTAGACTTTGCCTAAATATCACTTTAGGCATTGATCTGCACAGGTGTGCAAGATTTATCAGCACAGGCGCTTTGGATTAAGAAAAAAAAGTTAAACGTTCTGCACTTTCTCTGCTTTTATTTATTTATTTATTTGTCATCATGCGTTCGTTTTTGCTGTTTCAAATTTCTGCCTTATCTTTCCTTATCAAAATCTCATAGACGTGGAGTAATACAGGTTAAATATTACACTGGGGTACTATTTTCTTACTCTTTAAACAAATATTTGCCGCCACATCTGCATGTGGTTGGGCTGTGAAGTGTTACTGCCTACACATTTTAAGCCACTATAGCATTTGAGGTAGGGGGTGCCAGTATCTGTCCTCGCTGCCTTTCCTTTCCAAGAGAAACTCCAGGTACTCAGACGCCGATTGGTCCGAAAAAATGCCCCCCGAGTGCGAAGTTGAATCGAGGACTTTCTGATGGGCATCGAGTGCTCTAACCTCTACACCACCTCGGCACTCATTATTAAAGGCATCTTATTATTTCTTAGCACCTCTTTCGTGTTAGCACTAGCGCCCCCCCCCCTTCCAGTTCTTGATTTCATTACAGCTGAACAACATACAGTCTTTCCTTGTTTTATTCTTGTATCTACACTCCTAAAGCCAGTGGCTCCCAATTAATAAGTCTACGGACCCCCTGCTGTTTCAAAACTCAAGCCACGGACCCCCATAACTTTGAAAAAGTTTCATATCTGTATGGCAGCTATGTGCTTTAAACGCAAAGGAAATTTTTTTTCAGAAAATATGTGTAACTTTTAATGAGTAAACTCTAAACTTAACTAAAAACACAGAATAAACTTGGTGAATTTTCAAAATGATAATAATGTAGTTAGAGAAGAAAAAAAACCCAGCAATTAACG
This sequence comes from Achatina immaculata, assembly GCA_009760885.1. Taxonomy (NCBI): domain Eukaryota; kingdom Metazoa; phylum Mollusca; class Gastropoda; order Stylommatophora; family Achatinidae; genus Lissachatina; species Lissachatina immaculata. The sequence goes on along the minus strand of CM019706.1, from coordinate 3,244,083 downwards.
TTTTTACTTCTTCTGACAAATGAACAGAACATGAAATATGTGACAGCTAACCAGTCTATCTATGGTGAGAGAGGTCATGCATCCTTTTATTCCAAACAATCGCTTCCATACTGCAAGTTAAACATCTCACAGTGAAAATTGAGGGGGGGGGGAGGGGAGGACCTTGAGTTTTTGTTACGGACTACTATGGCAAGTTGCGCGGACCACCGGGGGCCCGCAGACCACCAATTGGGAACTACTGCGTTAAGCAATCCACGGAGACGAATCTCTTGATGCAATTACGTAATAATCTTTGGAAGCAGATTTTTTTTAATCTCGAGAAAAAAAAAAAAAAAGAATCCGTTGAAAGGGAAGCAACAAGAAAAATTCCGCACGTTCCCGAAGCTTTCATCAGACTCTGGGGGATAAGCTCTGTTTTGTGTAGTCTTATTCTGAAATGTCTGTTGCATGGCGTGATTGATGTTTAAAACACATTTACTTCTGTTTTTAATAACCTTGTTTTTTTTTCATTTTGAAGATATTGAAATATGGCGGGGGGGGGGGGTACAGAAGAAGGGGATAAGTTTCAAAATAAAAATAACAAATAAGAAAAAAACCGTACGTTATGAGAAACATTCCAATATTTTTAATACATACAAAACAGGTGTTTTTAATATTTGGACCAACTTAAAGAAGGATATATGTATATTCCCATTCAAAAGTGTTAAAGGATGTAGATAATAGAGACGATGGCGATGGGTATTGGTGGGTAAGCACAAACTGGAAAGATTGCGCTTCAAATGGAAGATAGAGAAGAGTATGAAGATCTTGTGTTAGCAGCGCCCCGTCCGCCTGTTCCGCCCCCTCCCTCCCCCACAACCCTTACCCTTGGGGAGAGGACTTATGAATCTGATGATAGTGCTAATGGCAGTGATAATAATTATATCGACGACGAGACTTATACGTAGCAAAAATCAATTTTCAGAAATAAATGAACTTTATATACATTTGTCTGCGACAAGAGAAGAACTGCTGTTAATTTTACTGAATTACAAAACTGGCTTCACTCCACCCACCCCAACCCCAGTTCCCCACCTTTTCACCCCCTTCCCTCCCCTTCCTCCCCACCCCCACCCCCTTACAACCTGAGTCCTCTCTTTTCAGTGCACACAACCGTGACGTCGACTAAAATTAGTGACATTTAATGGGCTAACCTCCATCTGCCACGTGATTCAAGGCGCATTCATTCGCTCCTTGTTTCCGCTTCTATCAAGTCTTTGTATTTTTGTCGAAAGACTAGTCGCCCATTCTGAGATTCATCACTGTACAGTGTGTAAGACTCGTGTGTCTTATGTGATAACTTTCATTCACTGGGCCCTTCAGGCCATTCGTCTAGCAACCGAATGGTTGAGGGTTCAAATCCTCAGCTGAGCGTGGGGGGGGGGGGTGTTTCCCCCAATCAATATAGGCCCGATGTCCACCCAGCCTCGTACAATGGGTACCAGAGAAAATCTGGGAAGGAAAGGCAGCGAGGAAAGGAACTGGCCACCCTCCTTCATACTCTGATGGCCCAGCATAAAGAGGTCTCTAACGCTTCATCTCCTACGGTAGTTGCTATGGAGGGGAGGGGAACTACCTTTTTTTACCTTCACTTTTCTCCCCCTTCCCCTCCCCTCCACGCAGTTTTAACCCTCCTCCATCATACCTTCCCGGCTTTCACTTCGCTAACCCTTGCTTCTCAGGTCGCGTATTCGCTTTGTCTCCTCCAACTTTCACTCTCCTATTTTTTCCCCCTCCAGTTAACAAAACCTACCCCGAGAAAAGGTCAGTGGTTCAAGTTCCGCCCCTGGTATAGCAACGATCTCAGTTCCTAGCGTAAATCTTAAAAAGAAAAAAAAAAACCAGTGGGCGAGTCTAGACTTTGGTTGAGAAACTCCGCACTTTGAGATAACACAATATCGGGGCCAGTTAGACTGCATTTCATTTGAAAATCTCACAGCATACACTTAACGTTTGTTCATTTCTAGCGTACAGATTCCAGTGTGTTCAAACAATGCTCTTATTTTTCTTTATAACTTGTTGGTGTTCGACTTGTATGAATTAGCGCTGCCCGCGATTAATGGCCTCGTTTAGGATGTCTGTTTTCCTACCTCGTTCTAGCTCCGAGCACGCGATAAAGGTTAACTCTCTTCGCGAGCGGTGCGGTGAGGATAGCAAAATATTATCCGTGAGCAGTCCAGAGCTTCGTTCTATGTTGGTGAGTACTGGCATCGATAGAAATTATGGGGTAGTTTTGAGTTATAGGTATTGTTTATATGGTAGTTTTCCGTGTTGTTTAGATAGTGATTGAATTTACATATTGTTTATACGGCAGATGAGTTGTTTTTAAATGGTTTTCTATACTCTATGTTCAAGATGTAGGTTATAATGTAATCTGAGTAGTTCTAAAATGTTTTCCCCCCTATCCTCGATATTCAAGATTTAGGTTATAATGTAATCTGAGTTGTTCTAAATGTTCTTCTATACTTGATGCTCAAGATGTAGGGCATAATGTAATCTGAGTTGTTCTAAATGTTCTTCTATACTCGTTGCTCAACATGTAGGGCATAATGTAATCTGATTTGTTCTAAATGTTCTTCTATACTCGTTGCTCAACATGTAGGGCATAATGTAATCTGATTTGTTCTAAATGTTCTTCAATACTCGTTGCTCAACATGTAGGGCATAATGTAATCTGAGTTGTTCTAAATGTTCTTCTGTACTCGTTGCTCAACATGTAGGGCATAATGTAATCTGATTTGTTCTAAATGTTCTTCTGTACTCGTTGCTCAAGAGTAAAGAATGAAAACAGTAACTTGCATTTGTTGTACAGAAGCAGCAAGAACCTGTTTACGACTGTGTTGTTTAATGATTTATTTTTTTAAATTATGTATTTTCAGGGCCTGTTCTGTTAGTTACGAGTATGTGGTAGTTTTTTTTTTTAGCCTTTTGTTTCGTAGTGGATCCTTTGTTGTTATCAAGCTTTTATTTCACGTCTGTGTCCTTATTTATTTCGTTTATATTTGTGTTTGTTTTATTAAGATCTTTCTTTCTTGTCTTTTCTTTCCTTCTTTCTCTATCTGTATATATTTTATTCAACATTGACAAGAATATTGTCCTCTTCTATCATCGCTGTTACCGCTACGACAACTACTACTACAACTACTACTACTACTATTACTACGACAACTACTACGACAACTACTACGATAACTACTATGACAGCTACTACTACTACCACCACCACCACTACTACTACTACTACTACTACGACAACTACTACGATAACTACTATGATAATTACTACTACTACTACTACTACTACTACTACTACTACTACTACTACTACCACCACTACTACTACTATTACTACTACTACTGCTACTACTACTACGACAACTACTACGACAACTACTACGACAACTACTACGACTACTACTACGATAACTACTACGACAACTACTACGACTACTACTACGACAACTACTACGACAACTACTATGACTACTACTACGATAACTACTACGACAACTACTATGACTACTACTACGACAACTACTATGACTACTACTACGATAACTACTATGACTACTACTACGACAACTACTATGACTACTACTACGACAACTACTATGACTACTACTATGACTACTACTACGATAACTACTATGACAACTACTACGATAACTACTACGACAACTACTATGACTACTACTACGACAATTACTATGACTACCACTACGATAACTACTACGACAACTACTATGACTACTACTATGACTACTACTACGACAACTACTATGACTACTACTACGATAACTACTATGACTACTACTACTACTACTGCGACAACTACTACGACAACTACTATGACTACTACTACGACAACTACTATGACTACTACTACGACAACTACTATGACTACTACTACGACAACTACTATGACTACTACTACGATAACTACTATGACTACTACTACGACAACTACTATGACTACTACTACGATAACTACTATGACTACTACTACGACAACTACTATGACTACTACTACGACAACTACTATGACTACTACTACGATAACTACTATGACTACTACTACGACAACTACTATGACTACTACTACGACAACTACTATGACTACTACTACGACAACTACTACGACAACTACTATGACTACTACTACGACAACTACTATGACTACTACTACGATAACTACTATGACTACTACTACTACGACAACTACTACGACAACTACCATGACTACTACTACTACTACTACTACTACGACAACTACTACGACAACTACTATGACTACTACTACTACTACTACGACAACTACTACGACAACTACTATGACTACTACTACTACTACTACGACAACTACTACGACAACTACTATGACTACTACTACTACTACTACGACAACTACTACGACAACTACTATGACTACTACTACTACTACGACAACTACTATGACTACTACTACTACTACTACGACAACTACTACGACAACTACTATGACTACTACTACGACAACTACTATGACTACTACTACGACAACTACTATGACTACTACTACTATAACTACTACGACAACTACTATGACTACTACTACGACAACTACTACAGCAACTACAACAACGTTTTGCTACTACTACTACTACTACTACTACTACTATTTTGTCCTTTCGTGTTACATGGCTGTTTTTTCTTTCTATTTTAATTTATACCCTTATATTTTTATATGTTTATATTTTTCCTTGACTCATTTTCTTCTTCACATTTTACTTTCTACATTCAGCCCTTCCCACAACCGCCCCGTTATTTGTTGATCCTTTGGTATCCCAAGGATGATTTGTGAGATCTTCCCTGAAAGAGATGTACTTCTTTTATTTGCCCACCACCCCTGACATGGATTTCTTTGCGATCCTTCATGACCTGCTTTGTTCTAAATGTTCTTCTATACTTGATGCTCAAGATGTAGGGCATAATGTAATCTGAGTTGTTCTAAATGTTCTTCTATACTCGTTGCTCAACATGTAGGGCATAATGTAATCTGATTTGTTCTAAATGTTCTTCTATACTCGTTGCTCAACATGTAGGGCATAATGTAATCTGATTTGTTCTAAATGTTCTTCAATACTCGTTGCTCAACATGTAGGGCATAATGTAATCTGAGTTGTTCTAAATGTTCTTCTGTACTCGTTGCTCAACATGTAGGGCATAATGTAATCTGATTTGTTCTAAATGTTCTTCTATACTCGTTGCTCAAGAGTAAAGAATGAAAACAGTAACTTTGCATTTGTTCTACAGAAGCAGCAAGAATCTGTTTACGACTGTGTTGTTTAATGATTTATTTTTTTAAACTATGTATTTTCAGGGCCTGTTCTGTTAGTTACGAGTATGTGGTCGTTTTTTTAGCCTTTTGTTTCGTAGTGGATCCTTTGTAGTTATCAAGCTTTTATTTCACGTCTGTGTCCTTATTTATTTCGTTTATATTTGTGTTTGTTTTATTAAGATCTTTCTTTCTTGTCTTTTCTTTCCTTCTTTCTCTATCTGTATATATTTTATTCAACATTGACAAGAATATTGTCCTCTTCTATCATCGCTGTTACAGCTACGACAACTACTACTACAACTACTACTACTACTATTACTACTACTACTACTACGACAACTACTACGATAACTACTACGACAACTACTATGATAATTACTACTACTACTACTACTACTACTACTACTACTACTACTACTACTACCACCACTACTACTACTATTACTACTACTACTGCTACTACTACTATGTCAACTACTACGACAACTACTATGACTACTACTATGACAACTACTACGGCAACTACAACAACGTTTTGCTACTACTACTACTACTACTACTACTACTACTACTACTACTACTACTACTACCATTTTGTCCTTTCGTGTTACATGGCTGTTTTTTCTTTCTATTTTAATTTATACCCTTATATTTTTATATGTTTATATTTTTCCTTGACTCATTTTCTTCTTCACATTTTACTTTCTACATTCAGCCCTTCCCACAACCGCCCCGTTATTTGTTGATCCTTTGGTATCCCAAGGATGATTTGTGAGATCTTCCCTGAAAGAGATGTACTTCTTTTATTTGCCCACCACCCCTGACATGGATTTCTTTGCGATCCTTCATGACCTGCTTTCGTTTGACATGCTTTTTTTTTTGTCTTGAACTGCCAGTTGAGCAGACGTTATTAAAATATGACTCGCGGCTTTGACAAGTCTACAGGTGCTCTGATCTCTTTCTTAAAAAGACGGATCTCAGAATGGAGCAAGTGCTCTGTAGAAGATGGGAGAGCTGTTGGCACAAAGTAGAAGAAGGCAGAAGACATTAATTCCAGTCCCAGATGCTGCGTTGACTGATGCTGAACCGGCCGTTCTTGCTGGCAGGTCAAGGTATCATTGTTGGTGATGCAGCTGTTTACGCACTCTGTTGTGCGCACAGTCCAGCTGATGTCGCTGTGCAGTCCAGCTGATGTCGCTGTGCAGTCCAGCTGATGTCGCTGTACAGTCCAGCTGATGCCGCTGTGCAGTCCAGCTGATGCCGCTGTACAGTCCAGCTGATGCCGCTGTACCTTCTGATCGTTTCTGTCGATGCCCATTCATTCTTGATAAATGAGAGATCTCCCCACCCCAATTTTGTAAAAAGTCCACGCATTCTGTTCTCAGATTAGCTGATTAGCGTTTTTACTCTTGGCCTGCACTTCGTTGATTGGTTATTTGTATCTTTACTCTTGGCTTGCTCTTCGCTGACTGGTTATTTGTGTCTTTATTCTTGGCCTGCTCTTTGTGGATTGGATTTTTGTATCTCTACTCTTGGCCTGCTTTTCCCGGATTGGATTTTTTCCATATTTATTCTTGGCCTGCTGTTCGCGGATTTAATGATTTTAGTCTCTTCTTAGAAACGGCTTTTATGTATGCAGTTGCCACAAATCGAGTTACTACATCTGTGACACAGCCTGAAAGCTATAATAATAGTTATCATCTTCTGACTGAGAACAGGACATGGCAGGTTGAGATACAATTTATACCAGAAGCTGAAAAGTGGCATAAAAGCCTTATGTGCCTGCTGTGAATAGACACAGCTAAGGCAACATGCACTCTAGAGATGCCGGCAACAAGACACATTCAGGCAACGCAGCCTGGCCAGACATGAGACCTCCCTCCTCCGTAGAGTGGACGCTTCACAGTGATGCTGAAACCCAGAGACGAGTTGAGAGACAGATTAAGACATGGACATACTGCATACTATACTGTTGATATGGTTATTTAACACCGTATAGCAACTTTAGAGCTTATTCAACACACGAAGACTAAAAGTTAACGAGCAACTAGAAATTCAGCCGGCAGTGAACTTTGTTCTGTGGGAAGATTGCAGGTGAGCATTCACTTTTGGTGATCTGTAATAACCCTGAAGTAAAAAACTGTTACCTGACACTCTTGTATTGGGAAGCTACTATTAAATATTTTCCTGTTGCCTGCGAGGCACGAGGACAACATTCCTAAAAAAAAAAAAACTATGAGAATTAATGATATATATGAAGTGGTATACTCTATGGAAGTGAATGCTGGAAAATCACCAAAACCATAGAAAACAAGTTGAATTCTTTCCATACTAAATGTTTACGAAGAATTAGAAAAATATTTTGGCCAAACACCATAAGAAATAACATCTTATTAGCAGAAATGCAGATGAAACCACTGACAACAACTATTGAGGAAAGACGCTGGCGATGGTTGGGACATGTGCTCCGAATGACTGACAACTCACTACCAAAAATAGCACTAAGATGGACACCATAGGGGAGCAGAAGTAAGGGTAGACCAAAAGAGACATGGAGAAGAACAACAGAAAGGATGTTGAGCAATAGAGGGTTCACCTGGGCAAGAGCAGAAAAAAAGGCAGGCATTTGTGGAAAACCCTTGCGGAAGCCCCATGTGCCCTGGGCATTTAAGGTTCAGAGAGAGAGAGAGAGAGAGAGAGAGAGAGAGAGAGAGAGAGAGAGATGAAGTGGTATATTGTACACAATATCGCGTTACAATCACTGGTAGTAATAATGCAGTATACATCCAATTTCTTTGCGATCCTTCATGACCTGCTTTCGTTTGACATGCTTTTTTTTTGTTTTGAACTGCCAGTTGAGCAGACGTTATTAAAATATGACTCGCGGCTTTGACAAGTCTACAGGTGCTCTGATCTCTTTCTTAAAAAGACAGATCTCAGAATGGATCAAGTGCTCTGTAGAAGATGGGAGAGCTGTTGGCACAAAGTAGAAGAAGGCAGAAGACATTAATTCCAGTCCCAGATGCTGCGTTGACTGATGCTGAACCGGCCGTTCTTGCTGGCAGGTCAAGGTATCATTGTTGGTGATGCAGCTGTTTACGCACTCTGTTGTGCGCACAGTCCAGCTGATGTCGCTGTGCAGTCCAGCTGATGCCGCTGTACAGTCCAGCTGATGTCACTGTACAGTCCAGCTGATGCCGCTGTACAGTCCAGCTGATGCCGCTGTACAGTCCATCTGATGCCGCTGTACCTTCTGATCGTTTCTGTCGATGCCCATTCATTCTTGATAAATGAGAGATCTCCCCACCCCCACCCCCAATTTTGTAAAAAGTCCACGCATTCTGTTCTCAGATTAGCTGATTAGCGTTTTTATTCTTGGCCTGCACTTCGTTGATTGGTTATTTGTATCTTTACTCTTGGCTTGCTCTTCGCTGACTGGTTATTTGTGTCTTTATTCTTGGCCTGCTCTTTGTGGATTGGATTTTTGTATCTCTACTCTTGGCCTGCTTTTCTCGGATTGGATTTTTTCCATATTTATTCTTGGCCTGCTGTTCGCGGATTTAATGTTTTTAGTCTCTTCTTAGAAACGGCTTTTATGTATGCAGTTGCCACAAATCGAGTTACTACATCTGTGACACAGCCTGAAAGCTATAATAATAGTTATCATCTTCTGACTGAGAACAGGACATGGCAGGTTGAGATACAATTTATACCAGAAGCTGAAAAGTGGCATAAAAGCCTTATGTGCCTGCTGCGAATAGACACAGCTAAGGCAACATGCACTCTAGAGATGCCGGCAACAAGACACATTCAGGCAACGCAGCCTGGCCAGACATGAGACCTCCCTCTTCCGTAGAGTGGACGCTTTACAGTGATGCTGAAACCCAGAGACGAATTGAGAGACAGATTAAGACATGGACATACTGCATACTATACTGTTGATATGGTTATTTAACACCGTATAGCAACTTTAGAGCTTATTCAACACACGAAGACTAAAAGTTAACGAGCAACTAGAAATTCAGCCGGCAGTGAACTTTGTTCTGTGGGAAGATTGTAGGTGAGCATTCACTTTCGGTGATCTGTAATAACCCTGAAGTAAAAACTGTTACCTGACACTCTTGTATTGGGAAGCTACTATTAAATATTTTCCTGTTGCCTGCGAGGCACGAGGACAACATTCCTAAAAAAACAAAACTATGAGAATTAATGATATATATGAAGTGGTATACTCTATGGAAGTGAATGCTGGAAAATCACCAAAACCATAGAAAACAAGTTGAATTCTTTCCAGACTAAATGTTTACGAAGAATTAGAAAAATATTTTGGCCAAACACCATAAGAAATAACATCTTATTAGCAGAAATGCAGATGAAACCACTGACAACAACTATTGAGGAAAGACGCTGGCGATGGTTGGGACATGTGCTCCGAATGACTGACAACTCACTACCAAAAATAGCACTAAGATGGACACCATAGGGGAGCAGAAGTAAGGGTAGACCAAAAGAGACATGGAGAAGAACAACAGAAAGGATGTTGAGCAATAGAGGGTTCACCTGGGCAAGAGCAGAAAAAAAGGCAGGCATTTGTGGAAAACCCTTGCGGAAGCCCCATGTGCCCTGGGCATTTAAGGTTCAGAGAGAGAGAGAGAGAGAGAGAGAGAGAGAGAGAGAGAGAGAGATGAAGTGGTATATTGTACACAATATCGCGTTACAATCACTGGTAGTAATAATGCAGTATACATCCAAGCATGAGTCCACAGAAGATCAGCAGAGGGAAAAAGCCGTTGCTTTCTCCCTCATTTTTTTATGTATCTGATCCATTGTACCGGCCTTAATGTATATGATTCCAGTCTCCTTTCAGAAATGTCACTTTTTTTTTTTTAAACCTCAGACAAACTTAAGGACAACAGTCCCTCAGAATCTGTACCCGGAGAAACTGTCCTCCACACACAAACCTACACGACGCCGGACAAGATACAAGATTCATTCGGTGGTGGAGATGGCAAAGCGTTGCAATATGTCCCCTTGCTGCAGCGTTCGAATGTTCCTCATCGTTGTACAGGTCAGCTTCAGCTTTCATTGCAACATAAATTACTACTACTACTACTACTACTACTACTACTACTACTACTACAACTACTACTACTACTACTACTACTACTATTACTACTGCTGCTGCTGCTACTACTACTGCTACTGGTGCTGGTGCTGCTACTACAACTACTACTGTTACTACTACTATTACTACAACTACTACTATCGCTACATATATTAGTGCTGCTACTACTACTACTACTACTACTACTACTACTACTACTACTACTACTAAATCTATTACTGTTGCTGCTGCAGCTACTGTTACTACTACTACTACTACTTCTATTACTACTATTGCTACATCTATTATTGCTGTTACTACTACTATTACTACTACTACTATTACTATTACTATTTTACTAGTACAACTACTACTACTAATACTGCCACTACCACAGTTACTATTATTACAACTATTTATTCATATATTGATAATAATAATAATCTTAATAACTTATTATTATTTCTTTCATCTCTTCTTGCTTCTCTTCTTCTTTCGTATCCTCGTTCTCATCATCATCATCATCATTACCATCTCTTTTTTTCTTTCCCAGCTTCATTCTTCCAACTTTTCACTTGTTTTGTTTATCTTTTCTCCCTCATCGTCATTGATTCATCATTCCTTCTTGACATCTTTGTATTCTCCTTTTATCTTTTTTGTCGTCTTACTCTTTTTTATCTTTATCTTCTTTTAAAAATCGTCTTCTGATTCTCTTTGCTTCTAGCCAGCTTCACTTCTTGTTCTTCTTATCTTCATCTGAACCAACATCTTCAGCTGAACCAAAAATTTTTCTTCTAAACCAACAGTTTCTTCTGAACCAACATTTTCTTCCAAATCAACATTTTCTTCTAAACCAACATTTTCTTCCGAACCAGCATCTTCAACAGAACCAAAACCTTCGTCCAAACCAAAATCTATGTCTGAGCCAACACCTTCGTCTGAACTAACATCTTCATCTGTGCCAACACCTTCACTTTAACCAACGCCTTCACTTTAACCAAAACCTCTACTTGAAAACCTTCATCTGAAGCAAACAACCTTCATCCATGCACCTCTTTCCATTCCTAATCGCCATCCAAGTGTTAATGAACAAGACATCCCACAATTCCTAGCGTACGATAATAAACTCAGAGCCGCTATAAACATTCCTTGCCCAACAACATAAGCTTCCGTTACGTCACTTCTACATCAACACGGACATCTCTGTAGATACTAACTCTCAGGGTTGCCAATTCAACATGGAATCGCGTTAGGCCTATGGAAACGTAAACCTCGCATGCAATTGTTTGGTATAACGACGGGTTGAAATAATAGAAACGGATGAAAATAAAGATTTGAAGAGCTTTTAAACAAAACAATTTAGATGTTTAGCTGAAAAAATTGTTTAAAAAAACATATATAAAGGGAGCATTTGAAGGAGCGATGTCAGCAGTTGTCAGAAGCTGTCATCACTGTCTTTGTTTTCCTAGGGAAACCTCATGTACCACTAGACTGATCCAGGTGCCGGTCGGGTCCGAAAAAATTCCGCCGGAGCGCAAATTTCGAACCAGCGACCTTCTTATTGGCAGGTGAAACAAAAGCATATAACTGCAGTTATTTATTTATTTATTTATTTATTATTAGTGTTATTATTTTGTTTAAGCCGTGTAAACGACTCATGGTGGTTATGGTTTATGGTCTGGGTCATCATCATTGTACTCTGGATATGTCCATAGGTGCTCAAATCTCCTCCCCCCCCCCCCCAAACCTCTCAAATCCAACATATCAATCATCATGATCCTACGGCTGGTAGTGCCTGTCCTGTGTTGGTTGACCAGTTGTCTCGCATGTCCAGTATACCTCTCTTTCCTGGCCGTACCGATCTGTATTCCCAGCTCTCTCAGTCTGAGTAGCGATGTAGATTCACTGCCCTCGAAGTCCTCCACTCCGCCTATCTCTCAGAACGTGTTAACAATATCAGCTCGATGCAGTGGCTGTCCGTCTACCAGCCAGTCTATCAGCTCTCTCATTTCCCTGGATGACCACGTACATGCCCAGGGACAAAAGATGAAAGCGGCTCTGTGAATCGTTGATTTCTGCGATGACTCAAGCCACTGTCTGCGTACAGAACCTGCCTCGACCTTCCGGACCATACATATTGAATCATTTAGTATGCAGACACTGCTGTAGAACTGTGGCTCTAGCCAGACGAATGCTTTCGTTATTGCCACCACCTCCATCGGCGTGCTGCTTGTGGTCATAGCGAAGGTACCGCTGGCTTCCTGAATTGTTGTGTCCGCTGAGCCTGCTGTGAACGCCCATGTGCTCCTTTGATGTCGTACAACAGACCCATCTGTGTACATCACAGCATCTACCTCATAGGAGTTTTCACTGATGAGGGCGTTGACTTCAGCATTCACAGCAAGTGGATTCTGCTCCCTGCTTCTCTTGTCAAGTGTGACAATGCAAGAGAAGGTGTCCCTGAACGCTGGAGACACAGGTTCCCTTCCCTCGCCGGGGTTGATGTTGTTGGGTTCACAGACCTGCTCGATAACATCTTCTGCACGACCCATCCGTGATTTGCTCCTCTAGCTTGCAACCCTTTTCTTTGAGGAGTTCTTGGTGCAATGGGTGCTTTTTGTCTGCACTTATCTTTTGCACCTTTTCGAGTTCTTCGATCCTAGCAGGGCTGACAGTGAGGATGGCTAGGGCGTACTCGGTGGGTGCAAGGACCAGCCCCTGGTACAGAAGTGTTAGTAGCCTCTGCTCATTGTTGGCAGCTACTGTGACCTTCATTGCCGATAGACCTTTGCGGGCTTTTGTTATCACGTGGTCAACATGTTCCTTGAAACATAGGCTACAATCAAACTTCACTCTTAAGTATGTCATCGAGTTAGTTCTGGTCACATCCTCGCCACCCAGTCTCACAACAGGCATATCGAGGTCATGGAGAGTCAAAATTAAAGTACTTTTCTCCGTTCTCTGAATTGGTAAACCTGTTATTACCTTGAAATCCTGCTTTTACCAGAAATCGTGGCAAAGTGGTTTCATCACTGGTTAATATATATATATATATCAATCCATTTCCACCTCCTCCCCGTCACCCCCTCTTCATTCATACTCTTGTTTTTCCAGCCTCTCAGTGGGTTGAGCAAACAGGAAAAGTGACTGAATCATGGGGTTTGCGCTAACAGCTGCCAGTGTTTCATCTGGCACGTAGCAGATGTGAGAACTAGCAGATGTTTCCCAGCCACGGTGCTCTGGTACTGTGTACTGGGAGAGAAGTCCATAGGAGAGAGCACTTTTAGATTCATGGGAGTTAAATGTTCCTGTCGTTATGTTGTTGTTGTTATTATTATTGTTATTTGACTTCTTTTTTTTTCTTCTTCTTCTTCCTCTTCGTCTTTCTCCTTCGTCTTTCCTCCTTCTCATTCTTCTTCATCTTTCTCCTCCACCTAATTCTTCCTCCATCTTCTTCTCCTCCTCCTTCTTCTTCTTCATTCCAACATTCTTAAATCATCAATAGCAGTATGAAACTTACATGAACTACAAACGTTCATGGATAGCAGATGTACTAAATTTAAACAGTTACACATTCCATTCTTAACAGTCAGTGAAGTTTACAGTTATCTCTTATCCTTAAAAAAAAACAATACAGCTGGGCTTGACGATATTAGCAATAATATTTTACATTATGCTGCACCTGTCATTTCGCATAAACTAACATACAGTTACAATCAGTGCATTGCAAAATGTTATTTCCCCGAGGCTTTTAAAACTACTAAAGTGTATCCTCTCTGTAAATCTGGCTCATCCAGCAATCTTACCAACTATAAACCAATATCCATACTATCGTCGTTATCAAAACTACTCGAAAAACACATACACAAAATAACTCTACCACATATGCAAGAGAACAATTTACTCATGGACAGTCAGTCAGGCTTTAGACCCAATCATTCTTGCCACACAGCTCTCACCAAAATGACAGAAAACTGGTTAGTAAACATAAATGACGACAGACTGTGTGGTGCCATCTTTGTCGACTTTAAAAAGGCATTCGATATGACTGACCACGACATTCTTGTAAAAATAAATAAATAAAGACTTATAGACTGCACCCTGACCTAATAAAATTAGTTGCATCATTTCTTTCAGACAGACAACAGGTAGTATTCTTCAACAATTCTCTATCAAATACTGCTATAGTTGACACTGGTGTTCCATAAGATTCTATTCTAGGCCCGTTACTCTTTGCTATCTATATCAATGATCTTCCACTTCATCTTAAAATTCTTCTTTTGACCTTTTTTGCCGATGATTGCAGTCTACACTTGTGACTACGACTGTATTAGCCTACAGTAAACTCTTCAGGTCGAGTTAAACAATCTAATTAGATGGAGCAACAACAATGGCATGATTATAAATACTGATAAAACAAAATCAATGCTCATAACAACGAGACAGAAACTACAAAACGCGACAAAAACACTTCGGCTCTGTACGGAACATCACAGATAGAAAATGTTAGCGAGCGCAAAACATTAGGTCTTATTATTGACCAACATCTGACCTGGAACTCTCATGTGCAAGGTATAACAAAACTCATAGCGCAAAAAATATACCAGTTAGCCAAAATTAATCACTTCATCGATCAAAACACAAGGAAGACATACTGCATATCACATATACAAGCACATTTAGACTATTGCTCAGCAATCTGGGATGGTTGCTCAGTGTCAAATACAAAGAGGCTTTACTCACTTCAAAAGCGAGCAGTAAAACTTACTGGTAACAAAGATCAAGCACAAACAACTAACCAGCACAAACGTATCAAAATACTGCCTCTTAAGAACAGGTTCCTCTTCGACGTAGCATAGTTGTACATCAAATTCTTTCACGGCATGCCCGGCCTTATCTATGGAATCTGTTTAAATTTAGCCCAAAGTGCAGCCAACGCTTGAATAACATAAGTCTTCCAAAACCTAGACTTGATCTTTAGAAGAAAAGCTTTACTTATGCTGCTGCTCATCTTTGGAATACCCTCCCATCCTGTATAAAAAATATAAACTATACTCCTACCTACAACTTTTCCAATATCTATTTGATGTTGACTACATGCCTTCATGATTCGTAAAACTTAAAAAGTTATTTTAGACCGCTCTTACAGACACACGAAATCAGTTAAGTGTTTATTCTGAATAGTAATGAAGTTTTTGTTTGGTAGATAGTGTTTTATATGTGTATCTAGATAGTCATCAATGGTAAACTATTTTCTGGAAATATACCAAGAAACCCAAATAGCAATCATGGAAAGTCAAATAGATTTTGGACACATTAAACGTCATGATAATTTAGAGAAGACCGTATTGGAAGGATACATAATGGGAAAAAGAAAGAAAGGAAGACCAAAACGAAGATGGCTGCAAGACATCGTTGACGATCTGCAAATGGATGCAGCAGCAGCAGGTCATCTTGCTCACAACCGAGAGGCCTACAGAAGAGCTGTCTGAGAGGCAAAGTTCCGCAAGGGACATGTAAATGAATGAATGAAGATAGTCATCTGTATGTGTATGTAGTTAGTCGTTTACATGCGTATGTAGTTAGTCATTTTTATATGTATGTGGTTAGTCATTTATATGTGTACGCAGTTAGTCATTTTATGTGTATGTAGTTAGTCATTTATATGTGTATGTAGTTAGTCATTTTTATGAGTATGTAGCTACTTTATTGTTAATTATGTTTGTTATATGAGCAGCATATTTGTAGAATGTCTGGAATAGAGTGAAAGATGTATGACAAAGGGCAGAATGTCAGACGGGCCTGCGTGCCCAATTCTTAACCCTTTTGAAATAAAGATCAGTCAATCAAGAAATCAGTCAATCTTCTTCCTCCTCCTAATTCTTCCTCTCCTCCTCTTCCTCTTTCTTCTTCTTCTTTCTCGTCCTCCTTCACCTGTTAATTATTCCTCTCTTCCTCTTCCTTCTCTTTCTTCTATTTCTTCTTTCTCGTTCTCCTCTTCCTTCTAATTTTTCCTCTTCTCCTCCTTCTCCTCTTCCTCTTTCTTCTTCTTCATACGCTTTTATATTCTACATCTATAGTTCTTACTCTTGGATTAACTGGATTGTTACTGTAGATCCCGTATAGAACCTCCCAAAAAAGGCACTTCAGGCATGACAGAGAGAGAGAGAGAGAGGAGAGAGAGAGAGAGAGAGAGAGAGAGCGTGATTCGAACCAGTGCCCGGACTCGAATAAGAGGAACAACCGCCATTATACTGTAGAATTACATAGAAAAAAAAACGTGCGGGAATTTTATCTATAAAGCGATAATAAAATCCGTCAAGTTTTCTTTCTTTCTTTCTCTCTCTCTCTCTCTCTCTTTCTTTCTTTCTTTCTGTTTTTTACGCATACAAACACACGCATAAACTCTCTTTCTTTCACAAATACACTTTCTCTTCTTTTCTTATATATGCTGTCTTTCTCTTCTTCACATTCTCTCCCTCTCTGTCTCTGATTTTGTCTCTCTCTCTCTCCTTCTTTCTCTGTTTATTTCTCTCTCTTTCTTTCTATCTCTTTTATATTTCTCTTTCTTTTTCTTTCTCTCTATCTCTTTTACTCTCTCTCTCTCTCTCTTTCTCTCTCTTTTTTCTCTCTCTTTCTTTCTTTCTCTCTCTTTCTTTCTCTCTCTCTCTTTCTTTCTCTTTCTTTCTCTCACTCTGCTTGCTGTAGACTACATGCCTCTGTAACACATAAAATGTACACTACATGCCTCTGTAACACATAAAATGTATACATTGTACAGAAATGTACAGAACTGAATTGGATTTTTTTTTTTCTAAACGGTTGTTGATATTAATTAATTAGTGTGAGACCATAAGAACAACTTTCTTACATGTATGTTGTTGCTTTCTGTATTGAGTGCATGGATAAAAGTGAGAGGTAAATGTTTCATTTTATTTTATTTTTCTCCGTTTTTGTCAATGTAGATTACTATGTTTGTTATACAAGGTCCGACAATTAAGTAGTGAGACTAATTTTATTATGGCCAAGACAAAAATGCCATCTATGAAGCAATGCATGGAATCCAAAGATCTATGATCTGACAACTTTTCATAGCCGCCCAATAAGCAGACGACAGACAAGGCGCCGTTTTGTTGACCTAATTTTAGGTGCATCGTCACGTAATCAACATGGAGCAAAAAGCTAGCATTAAATTCTGTTTAAAACTCGGAAGAAATGAAATTCAGACAGTTGAATTGATACGACAAGTTTATGGTGATAATTGTTTATCTCGTGCACAGATATTCAGGTAATATTCACGATTCAAAAGTGGTGTGGAAACGATTACAAATTCAACTAGGCATGGATGCCCGATTTCTGTTCTTAATGAGGGACTCACTGAAAAAGTCAGAGAACGGATACACGAAGATCGTTGTTTGACTGTGAGGATGATGGCAGATGAACTTGGTGTTAACCGAGAGACCATTCGTACAATTTTAGTAGAAGATTTGGGCAAGAAAAAAGTTGCTTGCCGGTTTGTACCACATTTGTTGTCTGATGACCCAAAACATCAGTGTATTGAGTACGGACAAGACATCATCAAAACATGTCGCAGAAATAAACATTTCTTAAATCTGATTGTTGCAGAGAATGAAATATGGATTTTCCGCTATGACCCCACAACTAAACGCCAAAGTGCTCAGTGGAAGTCATCATCATCATCATCAAAAAGCAACAAATTTCGTCTTCAAAAGTCGAAAGTGAATACAATGTTGGTATGTTTCTACAACAGCAAAGGAGTTAATCACAAAGAATTTATTCAAGAGGGACAGACTGTCACTGCCAAAATTTATTTAAGTATTTTGAAACGCCCATTGAAAAAGGATTCTCCGAGCCCGACCCGAGTACTCAACACCTGGCAGTTTTTTCCTTCTTCATGATAATGCACCGGCTCACCGGGCGATAGTTGTACAGGAATTTTTGGCCCCAAAACAAGAGTGTGTTCTCAACCATGCACCCTATTTCCGAGATTTGTCTCCCTGCGATTATTTTCAATTCCCACAATTAAAGTTACCATTGAAAGGACGCTTCTTTGACGATTCTGATGACATCCAAAGGACCGTAGCATCGAGTTTAAGGGCCATACCAACAGAAGAACTGCAGAGGTCGTTCCAGTGTTTGTTAGATCATGCCACTCGTTGTATCAATGCACAAGGGGCTTACTTTGAATAAAATACAGGTTATATCTTCAACTCTTGTTTGTTTTATTTTTATGTAATTAGTCTCATTACTTAATTGTCGGACCTTGTACGTGTGGAATATTTGTAGAATGTCTGGAACAGAGAAAAAGTTCTGTGATAAAGGGCAGAATATCAGACGGACCTGCTTGCCTAAATTCTTAACCTTTCGGAAATAGAAATCAATCAGTCAATTAACCTATCTGTTACTCTTACACGTTCACACACTGTTTCATGTACGCACACACACACACAATCTGTTTCATGTACGCACACACGCACACTCTGCTTCATGTACACACACTGTTTCATATACGCAGACACACACATACTGTTTCTTGTACGCAGACACACACACTGTTTCATGTACGCAGACACACACATTGTTTCATGTACGCGGACACACACACACTGTTTCATGTACGCAGACACACACACTGTTTCATGTACGCAAACACACACACACTGTTTCATGTACGCAAACACACACACTGTTTCATGCACGCAGACACACACAGTTACACATACATACTTTTTCTTCCCTGTCACTTTACATCATCACGAATCTGTTTATATTACACACACACACACACATGCATGTGTTAGTTGTGCACTCACTCGGGGGGGGGGGAACACCCCACCACAAACAAACCAGCAAAGTCACATCAACCCCCTCCCCCCCCCCCCAACCCTCCCAAAGGAATATAAAACTTACATCGTACTCTTGTCATAGATTACCACAACATCACCAGACCCTTCTCTGTTTTCCCAGATCATCGTTGGCTGTGCACTCACTGGTGTTTCTACGTACGCTCATCTGTTTGTTCCCGCCATGCGGTTGCGAGAGAAGCCAATCTGGGCTGGAGTTCCGGTAAGTATGTACAATACCGTCTTGTTTACATCTGATACCCTTTTCACGTACAGCAGAGTCGCGTCTTTGTTAACATTCAAAGTTTTTGGAGGGGGGGAGGGGTGAGAGGAACGCGTTGAAGGTATAAAAACACAAAAAATATTCTGGATCATATTACGTAGGGAGATAGTAAGAAAGGAATTTACGTGCATCAAATATACGGATTGAAGTTCATCCAATTTCTTTAAATACTTCTTCCTATTTGTACAACTCTCTCTCTCTCTCTCTCTCTCTCTCTCTCTCTCTCTCTAATGCAGGCATCTCCATACTGTTGCAGCATTCTTCCATGAATTTCTAAGACTTCTAACGCCCTCCTACCTAAAAAATCTGATGACTGCTCCTCCATGGTGCAAACAGCTAAGGGCGGCGCCTTGTTGAAAATGGCGCCCTTTCGATTAAAATTAAGCGCCCCACACCATCCATCGGACAGTATCAATATCTTCAATGTATCTTCCCATGCACGCAAGACTGATATGCATGGGGTCTTTCAGACATTCTCAGTTTGCCGTTGCTGTTTGGATGACACCAATTTCAAACAAGACAAATTTATGGAGTCTCGTGTCTGCTTCTTGCTGCTAGAAACCAAGCGTTTTTCAGGCCTGAAAAACTGGCCAAGGATCGCCGTGGTCCTCTCGATGATGGAGCCTTCTGAGAGGATCTCTTCTTGGGTCCAGTCTGGATCATCCTTTCAGGCCTTTGTAAGTCATCTTAGCCGAGTCTGCTCCAAGTAACAAGGGAGATTAGAATACTTACAGGTCCCTGACCGCCATCTTTGAAACGCCTTCATGATTATTTTCTGCTCATTTAGCAAAGGCGTTAGTTCTACTGAGCTGAGTTTAGGCGTTAGTTCTACTGAGCTGAGTTTAGGTGTTAGTTCTACTGAACTGAGTTTAGGTGTTAGTTCTACTGAACTGAGTTTAGGTGTTAGTTCTACTGAACTGAGTTTAGGTGTTAGTTCTACTGAACTGAGTTTAGGTGTTAGTTCTACTGAACTGAGTTTAGGTGTTAGTTCTACTTAACTGAGTTTAGGTGTTAGTTCTACTGAACTGAGTTTAGGTGTTAGTTCTACTGAGCTGAATTTAGGTGTTAGTTCTACTGAACTGAGTTTAGGTGTTAGTTCTACTTGTAACAGAATTTACTATTTCTCTGTTCAAAGGGGACCACTGAAATGGTATGACTACTGGTTTAATTAAATCTTCTTGTGGAGTACAGTTTCAACTTATAAATTTCTTCTTGTTGTTGGTGTTCTAAAACCACCTAATTTTCTATGTTACACACTGAGAAAATACAACAAGACACCCAGGCTTCCAACTCCACAGAATAATACTGATACAACAACTTAACATAACTTGGCAGTCTTCCAACCAAAACAAACTGGTCAACAATGAGAATTCCAACAAAGCCAATTGGTGTAGTTATATCTTCAGACAACACACGTTTATTAATGGACAAAATGAGGGGTGAAATCATGATGATGGGAATGTAGCCATCAGGCTGAACAGAATTCACAATGACAAAGCCCGGCGTGAGCAAACTCTACGCCATATGGTAGAGCAATGGTACCTTACAATGTCCTTATACACATAAAACCATACTTACAACGTTCCACCCAAAACCTCAGCCATCACAAGAATAACTAAATCATCCAACTAACTACCAACAAATTGTCACTGCTAGAAACTCTTTCCTAAAATGAGATTCCATCTACATCAAAACTACTGTTGTCTACAACAAACAAGTAAGGCTTCTGCTACACAAAACAAGTAAGGGTCTCCTTTTTCTAAATCGTGAGTGGTTTTTATACTATCCCTATCCACTCAGTTTTCTCCATGCTGCACGCTTTTCCCAAGACCCCCGCTCAATGGTCTCAACCAACCTACCTCTCAAACAAGGGTACTCACTCTATTAATTATTTCCTAAATACCAATCCTGGTTATAACCCCTAGCCTATACTGCTATATACTGAACTGAGTTTAGGTGTTAGTTCTACTGAACTGAGTTTAGGCGTTAGTTCTACTGAGCTGAGTTGAGGTGTTAGTTCTACTGAGCTGAGTTTAGGTGTTAGTTCTACTGAGCTGAGTTTATGTGTTAGTTCTACTGAGCTGAGTTGAGGCGTTAGTTCTACTGAGCTGAGTTTAGGCGTTAGTTCTACTGAGCTGAGTTGAGGTGTTAGTTCTACTGAGCTGAGTTTATGTGTTAGTTCTACTGAGCTGAGTTTATGTGTTAGTTCTATTGAGCTGAGTTTATGTGTTAGTTCTACTGAGCTGAGTTTAGGCGTTAGTTCTACTGAGCTGAGTTTATGTGTTAGTTCTACTGAGCTGAGTTTTGACGTTAATTCTACTGAGCTGAGTTTT
This sequence comes from Achatina immaculata, assembly GCA_009760885.1. Taxonomy (NCBI): domain Eukaryota; kingdom Metazoa; phylum Mollusca; class Gastropoda; order Stylommatophora; family Achatinidae; genus Lissachatina; species Lissachatina immaculata. The sequence goes on along the minus strand of CM019706.1, from coordinate 3,222,143 downwards.
ATATTTTTCTTCTCCTGCGTTCACTTTCAAAAGAATATCTGTTGAATTGTTTCACGGTCTGTAGTTGCGCTGCGATATCTACGACACACATCCGTCTTTGGCATGGTTTATTTCAGGAACAAGGTTTGCCTTCTCATTCAGTAACTTTTCGCTCAACCAGACTGTGGTCTGCTTCTAAGGGGGCTCCAGCAGTCGGTGATAAATTAGTCTTCGTGGCTAGCTAAAAGCAGGTCAGAGAGAGGATTTGAAGGAAATCATATGCCTTAGGAAAATTTAAAGAATACGCTGGGAAGAATGTATGACAAACGAGGAAATAACCAAAAGGGCATTGATAACATTGCTAAAGAGTCAAAAGACGAGGATGGAAATGGCTGGGGCACATACTATGAATGGAAAAAAGACACTCCTATACCTCCTTGACTTGGACACCTCAAGGGAAAAGAACGAAGGGCAAGCCACTTGGGACACGCAGACGCACGGTACAAGAAGATCTAAAAGAAGCGGGGGAAGACATAGTTTGAGGTTTGACGACTTGCTCAAGACAGGATTGACTGAAGAACATTTGTTGATGTCTTAAGCTACTCTGAGGAGTGATGATGGTGGTTCGCTAACCGTGATGCTACGGATCGCTGGCCGCATATCTCATTCATCTGGAAGACCTCATCTCCCCTCTCTCAACCACACATTATCTGACTGTCATATAATCTTGAAACAGTCATTGAACCCGCGTTAATATTTCAGTGTATCGCCACCCCCCCCCCCCACCCCCACCCCCGAGGGGAACTAATGCTTTATCTGATCTGTCTGGAGTTGCTGGTGTTCTTTCCAGCCGACCTACTGATGAGGATAGAAAGTGGATTAAAGTCCCTATACAAGGAGACTCTAGTGTAGACGCAAAATGCAACATTCTCATTCAACTTCAGCGCAGTGGTTTTCAAATTTTTCATTCGGAATATATCGGCTGCTTGCCTCCCAGACCATATTTCTAGTGTCTGTACATACACATATACAAGTGTACACCTTAACTGCGTCTAATGTCCCCGTGTCGTTATCTCTCCTCTCCCCCCCCCCCCCGTTCCGGTGATATTCCTATCGCCTACGAAAGGGCTGTACCACCCAGTTTCAGAACCACTGTTCTGTTTCTACAGAAAGACGGTTTCTTCATACCTTTGAGTTAGAACACTAAGCTTGTTATTAGCATCTCCATGTTGTGTAGGGTCTTGAGCTGCTGTGGGGATAATCGTGCTGTCCAGTAGCACAGGAGAGAGAGAGAGAGAGAGAAACCAAGAGAAAAAAGAGAAAGAGAAAGCAAGAGAAAAAGAGAAAGAGAGAGAGAAAGAGAAAGAAGAGAGACAAATAGAGAAAGAGAAAGAGAGAAAGACAAAGAGAGAGATAAAGAGACAAAGAGAAAGAGAGAGAGAGAGAAAAGAATCACTATCTTTTTTCTCTACCAGTTTTTATTTCAGACTCCTTGTCTGGTGTTTATATCCCAGCTTTAGCAAGAACTCATCCCTCTTAACAGACACAAGACTCCCTAATCCTAGCAGGATCTAGCCAAAGCCCTAGAAGCAACACGCTGTGTATTCCACAATAATTTAGCCTGCGGGAGATTTTCATAATAAACGAATGGATACTGTGTAGCACCACCTTCTCAAATGTGTGTGTGTGTGTGAGAGAGAGAGAGAAGAGAGAGAGAGAGAGAGAGAGAGAAGAGAGAGAGAGAATGAACGAACGAACGGTCTTTATTTTCAACAAGTGAAGAATTGGGCAAGCAGGCCCGTCTGACATTCTGCCCTTCACTCTTACCACACATTCGATTTAGTACAAGTATACAAATTATATAAAGAGCATATCAAAGAGTGTAAAGTAAGACTGTCACATTTATGAATATAAGGTAACTAGTAAAGTAAGACTATCACATTCACGAATATAAGGTAACTAGTAAAGTGAGGCTATCACATTCACGAATATCTTGTACTTGAACGAATTCCCTGTAACTGCGAGTTGTTTTTTGCAGCCGATGCTGTAGAGATGTTGAGGCACAGCATCGTATCGGGTTAAGGCAGCTAATTTTTTCTGTCCCGAAGTACAGCAAAAAAGTAGGGAGTGTGCAATGCTTCTTTAGCGACTCCACCACTATGGGGACTATTGTGATCCCTGTCCCGTTAGCCAGGCTAGGCTTGTTACTAGGGGTACCACTGAGAGGTGGGACAGGGTCTTGGTCAGTTGTGGTTCGCTAACCCTGACGCTGGTATATCAGCTATGGGTCGCTGACTGCCTTATCAGACAAGCGTCTTCACCCCCATTAACGAATATAAGACAACTAGTAAAGTAAGACTATCACATTCACGAATATAAGACAACTAGTAAAATAAGACTATCACATTCGCGAATATAAGGTAACTAGTAAAGTAAGACTATCACATTCACGAATATAAGACAACTAGTAAAGTGAGACTATCACATTCACGAATATAAGGCAGCTATGAATATAGGACAGCTAACACGAGAGGTAACCAACATAACGTCGTTTTAAAAGAAATTTTCAGTGCACCTTTAGTCATTTTACCTTCTTTCATATTAAGATAATTTCCAACAATTGAAGTTATTGAACTATGCTCTTTCAGACAGACAGACAGACAGACAGATGTACACGTGTTACGGTAACTATAAAAATGAAGGGAAAAAAAAGACGAACACATTTTAAAATGTTTAACTTGAAAACTAAACCAGCGTTTCCCTACACAACATGAACAGCGGCGCCGGCCATGGTGCCCGGGGTAGTTTCCTGCCATGTTTTCTCAGAGATGATTGAGAGAGCCAGGAAATGCCACAGCTAAACCGAGTATTATCCCACCATTGAAGTAGTTTTATCGCTCTATGACATTGAGTCACACGCAGATGAAACTGGTGATGACTTACGTGTAAATCACGAAAAAAAAAGAACCCCGACAAAAAGGCCCAGATTTCGTACATTCATATGATGGATAATGGATGTTCATAAGACATGCACGGACTGCCCCTGTGAAAGACGCAGCTTTAGGATCATGGGGAGCTTACAACTGGGGGTAGTTCTAAATTATTCTCAGGGTTTTCGAAGCCTTTAGCTCTCATCGAATCCAGGAAACTTTTATCGAAGCCCACAGAAAATCATTTAGACGAGTTTCTTTTGCAGTTAGGTAGGCCATAAAAGACTGTTTTAAGGATTGTTCACAACCGCCTTTACCTCCACGTAAGAGGGTGCAGATTGTGCCAGGGTTTTCAGTCAAACCTTAACCCCTGCTGTTTCCATTTTGCCAAAGACATCAGACGTCGAGAACTGATGAAAATTGCCTTCGGAGAACGGACTTTATTTTCGAAGAGTTAAGAATTCAGCACGCAGGCCCGTCTACCATTCTTCCCTTCATCATACAATTTTCATTAAGTCACAGATATTCAGCGTTTGTTTTCTTATATCTTATATCCTTCCCGTGCCGTTAAACGTCACATAGGGCTCGCAAGGTAGTTCGCCAATTTTTCCTGTCTTCGGCGAGTCTTTCAACCTCATCAAGGGATTTTATGCCTGTTAATTTGGCCTCTCTTAACAATGTCCTCTTCAGAGTTTCACGCGGTCTGCCTCTTTTTCTTTGGCCTGTTGTGTTCCACTTGATAGCTTGTTTTGGGATCCTCTGATCATTTCTTCTCATCAAGTGACCAACATATGTCCATCTCCTTTTCCTGATCACCCATGAGACTGGTTGTTGTTCAGTCATCTGTCTTATCTCTGCATTGTTCTTTAATTCGCTCCACTTGATGTTTTATTTGTTTTATTGAACATAACATGCATGAAAAAGCAAAAAAAAAAAAAGAATAAGTAAATAATAAACCCTTAATACACTCCACATTCTGCTTTATGCAACTACATGAAATGGAGATGGATATTTAGTGATGAAGTAACCTGTTTTATGTATCAGGGAAGGTAAACAGTCATACCTGCAAAATATGGGAATCAGAAAATTCTCACGCGAGTCGAGAAATCCAAAGAGAAAGCGTCATGCTTCGAAGTTTTAAGGGCCCTTTCTTTTTTCTTTATGAAACAGTGACATCTATGACCTACCTGGACATGCTATAGTAGCATCTGTTAACTCAGCTAAACTGCCAGGTAATCTCCAGCGAGATGATGCCGTAAGGACATTGTTTGCAAAATTTCTGTGGCCTCCCATGTTGAAATCGATCTCAGAATTGTTGCTGCAACCGAAACTAGCTACACCACAAATGCGGGAGAACACTTGAAGGGAAACTGGACACCACTTGGGCGTATTACATGCCCCATACTGAACTTGTTTAGCCTTCTGCAGTAGTGATTCTATAGGTATTAAAACTTTTTTCTGTTACATATTCATATTCCATTATTATTATTATTATTATTATTAAAATGTCCGGCTTGAAAGTTACAGATTATGAAAACCCCGACAATAATTTTGAACCACCCTGAAGACCAAGCGTAAATAAAAAGTCCGACCTGACAAACGTAAGATACCTTCTTCCTTACGTCCACCCTGATAACTTTGCCAGTGTCCTTGTCTGACTGTCTTTTCTCTTGCAGCTGTTGCTGGCTGGCCTTAGCGGCATCTTCTTCATCGAACGGGACAAGAAAAAAGAAGAAGGTTCCACTGCCTTGTTTATTTTAAAAGTAAGTGAATGAATGAATGAATGATCTTTACTTTTAGAGGGTAAAGAACTGGGGCACGCAGGCCCGTCTTACATTCTGCCCTTCATCACTCCATCTTTCATTCTTCCTCACACACTGGATGTAATACAAGTATACAAACTACATGATGTCACGTGGTGCGGGTGCCTCGTCGTGGCCTGACAGTTCGCCTACCCTGACCACCCCCCCCCCAGAGCTATACCAGCGGGACGTTTTACTCCTAGCAGGTCCAACCAAGCTGGGAAGGTCAGCGCTGGTAGGGGTCAGACGAGACTTGCACCCTGGTCCTTCAGGTTGGGGGTTGGAGCATGGGGCCAACGACCCCATCTCCGTAAAAAAAAAAAACCCACACAGAACAGATATGAGAAGCTTCGAAACTGGACGGATGAAAATGGATTACGAGAAAAGAAACTGGTGTCACCAACTGGAGAGAGAAGATCAGGAATAGAGAGGAATGAGGGTGAACTTCATCTGCAACAATGAGCCTTAATGGCTCGGAAGAAGAAGAAGAAGAAGAAGATAACAGCTTACATGATGAAAAACATCAGAAGAGAGCGAAATGAAACTATTACATTCACAGTACAATTCACAGTGCATTCTCATTCACAGTGCAAATTTTGACCAAAAAAACAAAAAAAACGAAACAAACAATGGCCAGAGAAATTGCGAACTTCACAAACAGCTAATATCTAACTGCCTCAATGCCGTCTTCTAAGGTCAAGTGTACCGTTATTATGCAAAGGCGAGAAAAAAAAAAACAATGTAAATGAAGAGGCGTAACCACTGAAAAATACATCAAAGACTTTCTGCCGCCCTCGAATCTTGGCATGTGTGTTTGAGAACTTACGTCCCTTTATTTGCTTTTTCTTTCTGGCATGACGTCAAATAAGGGACCGCACTTAAAAAAAAAAAAGCAAAATGTGTTAGTTTTATCACTTTCTTGTTCAGAAATCATTAAGCTGAATGCAGTCCATTAATTTTCTGTAACAGCTGCTTTCTTTGCAAAATTATGCATGTTTTTGTTTAGCAGAAATAATGCAGTTGATCTATTCATCGTGTAATGCTCAGGAGCAATGGAGGATTAGCAATTAGGCTCAGCAGGCTTGAAGCCGATGGGGCCAGAATATCAAGGGTCAATGTAATACAGAACTATTACTATGGCAGCCCCTACGCCCACTTAAGTTGACAGGCGACGACTAGCGAAGACTTACCTTATATCTGATATCCTTCCTGTGCCGTTAAACGTCACATAGGGCTTCCAAGGTAGTTCGCCAGTTTATCCTGTTTTCGGCGAGCTTTTCAACCTCATCAAGGGATTTTATGCCTATTAATTTGGCGTCTCTTAACAATGTCCTCTTTAGAGTTTAGCGAAGACTAGCGACATTGTTTTCACGTGAAGCTTCGGGTGAGATGATAGAAATACACAGTTACACTCTGAGAACATCACATATCCCGAATGTTACACGCGGAGAACGTCACATATCCTGAATGTTACACGCTGAGAACGTCGCATATGCTGAATGTTACAAGCTGAGAACGTCACATATCCTGAATGTTACACGCTGAGAACGTCACATATCCTGAATGTTACACTCTGAGAACGTCACATATCCTGAATGTTACACGCTGAGAACGTCACATATCCCGAATGTTACACGCTGAGAACGTCACATATCCCGAATGTTACACGCTTGACGGGGGCACAGGTAGGCAGCATCTCACGCACACAGGTGACACAGCATGGTACCAGCGTCATCTACCTAATAACTTAATGTGAATTTAAGGGCGGTTCTAGACGATGATGAAATTCAATAATGGATGAAATGCATCGAGATACATATCGGTCTCCGTCTACTGGTAGCCAAACACAGATATCAAGTTCTGGTGGAATGTTCCACTACAGCCAACTGGAATCCACAAGGAAACTACAGAACGTACATAGCTGAGACGTTTCTGTTCTCTCGCTCTCAGCATGACATATAATCGGCTACATTCTCACGACATATGACGAAAACCTAAACACAGTTTCCGCACTTTTCCAACTAACACTGAGTGCTTCACACAAACTCCCGTGCCGGACAACTGCACGCCCGAAGTTTAGCTAAAAAAATCCAGGGGCAATCACCCCGATAGCCCGAGTATATAAACAAACTTAGTGGCGTTAACTTTACATGAGTTTTTGCTGGATTGCATACCCTGACACACATAATTCTGTTGAAAAAAAATCTGCTAATACAAGTTAATGTTTCACTTGAAACCCATTTATAACTTTTACTGCTTCTTTAAAGCAGGTTATGTTATCTAAACGGCAGTGAGGTATCAGTTTGTGTTTGATGTGTGTAATAGAGTCATACAGTAATAGTAGAGATCACAACTGGTGAGAAATTAGGAGGTCATATACTCGTATACCAGAAAATGGACGACTTCCTCAGAATTTTCGCTATTCAGTTTATCGGCGTCATCGTGAACGAGATAGTCCCATAATGGTTTCACCATTTGTGCCAGTGAATATCGCACAGAATGTTCATCACTGGTCCTTCGTATCAGTCATTGATGATGACTCACTCAGCGAGGACGCCATTTTTGGAACCACAAAAGTCCAAATGCGAAACTAGTCAGCGTCGCTCTCGGCACGAACTCCGTAGCTAAAGCGCCAAGCCTAACCAGAAAACACAGAGACCAGCATACTTCACCACTGGCTGAGCAGACATAAGGAAGAATCATCAATGCTTTCTGTGCTAAGTTCACAGCTCACAGCGGTGCCATGGCGCTATCCCAGTAGCTTCGGCACACGGGACCGACCTCCATTTTGAAAGCAGATCACGGCACTGTTGCTTATTTGGCACATCCGTGCGTTCCTGTTTGCAACACAGTCAGTCAGGCTTCGAAGAGCCACCACAGAATACAAACACTCGAAGAGCCACTACAGAATACAAACACTCGAAGAGCCACCACAGAATACAAACACTCGAAGAGCCACTACAGAATACAAACACTCGAAGAGCCACCACAGAATACAAACACTCGACCAGCAGCGCTGAAATCTAGCTCCTCGCCGAACTTCATGACAATCGGAGTGTGAATTAAAGGGAAAAAAAAGCAAAATGTGTGTTAGTTTTATCAGTTTCTTGTTCAGAAATCATTAAGCTGAATGCAGTCCATTAATTTTCTATAACACCTGTTTTCTTTGCAACATTATGGATATATTTTTAGCAGAAATAAGGCAGTTTATCTATTCATCGTGTAATGACAAATTTTTACGCGTGAGAGAAAGAAAAAATCACAAGACGGGCTTGAACCGTGGACTCAAGAACGAACGAACGAACATACTTTATTTTCAAAGGGTTAAGAATTGGGCAAGCAGGCCCGTCCCACATTCTGCCCTTCACTATAAAGCTTTCACTCAGTCACAGTCATTCAGCATTCTCACGCTTGTGAGAGCGTGAAACGGTTAAATGGGACCTGTCGCCACTGCTGAATCAGAAGTCAGATTTCCTCAGAAGAGGTAAAAACGGTAAAGGTAACCCTGTCATGCCCTAGAGGCACATAGGGATATGGTGTTAGTGCCCATATTTTCCTTGACCTGTCAGCACACTAGAGGGTGATATGGTCAATATCACGCCTGGCCGCCTTTTCCTTCCCCAACTCCAGAAGAAGTCGGGTACCCATTTCTACAGCTGGGTGACTGGGGTGCCTCCAACCGGATTCGAACCCTCCCCCCCCCCCGACTTTCGCCATGAGAGACCAGTGCACTAACCACCTCGCCACTCAGACACCCCTCAGAGGAGGCATGGACCCTTACTACAACGTACGGCCCAGGTAAGGCCCAGGTAAGGCTTCATCCGGTCACTGCTCAAACATGTCTTTAAACTTTGATAAACTTAACATTCAGAACATTCTCTATTTATTTATGTATTTATTTATTTCATAGACAGCGTGCAGCGCTTTAGCTACGATCTCCATCTTTTTGTGTGTGACGGCGGCCGTGTTCTGTGTGATCCATGTTGTCCAGCTCTTCAAGTTCGCCTTCTGTAGGCACCTAGCCAATGCCTGCGTGTGTTACGAAACAAACGACACCTCTAGCAAGTATGCTGTCTTCTTATCTATTTAGCACTTAACGATTTACTGCTTTTTTTTTAAAGTGATACATTTTGTTCGTTACAATTTATCCACGATTTCATTTTGTTACAAATAGTTTACAAATAGAAAACAGCGAAATTTCTCGTACAGTAAAGTAACAGAACCCAGTGTTGTATGATTAGACCTCGAAAAAAATCATAAGCAAATCAATTTTTATGCGTGAGAGAAAGAAAAATCACAAGATGGACTTGAACCGTGGACTCTAGAACGAACGAACATACTTTATTTTCAAAGGGTTAAGAATTGGGCACGCAACCCCATCTCACATTCTGCCCTTCATCATACCAGCTTTCACTCAGTCACAGTCATTCAACATTTATTAATGAGAATTAATAATCATGAAGACACAATTAAATGATTATATAAATAAATAATAAACATATCTCTTGTCCATACACTCCACACTCTGATTTATGCAACAGCATGAAATAAACTTGCATTCTTACATTCATTCAAAACTAAAATTTATAGAAAAGTTGTTAAAAATTACAACAATCAAGTCATACTTTAAACTACTTTAGACTATGCTTAGGGAGGCATATAGTCCATATCAAACAGATGTTGACACAGTTTGAAGTTATAAGAACGAATATTACTTGTAAGTTTTACATAAGTTGGTAGAGCATTCCAAAGGTGGGCAGCTGAGTAAGATAAGCTTTTTAAAAGATGTCAAGTCTTGGTTTAGGGAGAATACAATTGCTTAAGCATTGACTGTGTTTTTGAGGGAAACAACCTGTTGTCTGTTGGAAAGAAAAGATGTAATAAAAGAAGAACAAGCAGCCGTCTAGACACGACAGAACAACGCATTAGTGGATTTCGTTATCTAGCACACTCTTAAAAAAAAAAAATATTCGATAGTGAAGACATCAGTGCCTGTGTTCAGCCAAAAGTCATGACACCCGGAAAGGAAGCGAGGTCATGACACAGAAATTCTATAACCTAGATCCAGTCTCTTGCAGGTACCACCTTAAAAAGTTTTCATTTTGTTACTTCGTTTTGTTTATCTTGTATTTTTGCTTCAAGAGCGGGTTTTCCTGATTCGATGTCGACTCAAGCTTTTCGGGTTACGTTTCGTGGGTTCACTCCCCGATTTAATCGCTGCTTCTCACTTGTGCTATGGAGTGTACGCACCAGTGCTGAAATTCTCCTCCTCCTGTTGAGGAGATTGTAACAATTGTGGACTCGTCCTGAGTTCATTGCTGATAACCCTTTAATGTTGAATTTCTTGTTATACTCGTACTTGTATTATGGTTGAATTTTTTTTCTTTGTGTGTGCTAAAATACTAAAACAAATGAATTCTTATTTCGTATATGGTTCTGAGAATGTTAATTTTTTTAAATCTGAGACACTAATTTGTGACACTTTGATATATTCTTGCTGGTCAAAATTGGTTTGTCTGTGAAATTTTTATACTAGGGAGAGATGAAACAGTATGATTTACCCTTCATGAACACTTATTTCTAAGACACTATTATTATTGTCGGCTAGAGTCGTTGAGTATTTTTGCTCTTTTTTGCGTACAATACCAGGATAAAGAATCTGTGGAGAGGAGCAGACAGAACCACAAAAATAAGATTTTTAAGGACATGCATCTTTCCCATCGCAACATATGCCTGTGAGACCTGGACACTTAACAAAACAGCTGAGAAACACATAAATGCCTTAATGTAAATGCTACAGAAGAGTTCTCTAAATATCGTGGACACAAAAAAAGAACAAATATATCTATACTACAAGAGCTTAATATTGAATAAGGCTGGCTAGTAAATAGGATTAAAGAGAGAAAACTTAAATATTTTGGACACATTAAACATCATGATAATTTACAGAAGATCGT
>CM019706.1:2493975-2606475 GCA_009760885.1 Achatina immaculata | reverse complement strand
CTCAGCGGAGACCTAGTAGGAATCGACTGAAATGTATGATTTATGATGGGAGTCGCAGTTCGTGTGTTATGCTGACCACAAGAAACAAAGAGAGGACTCGGAGATGGAATCTAATCTAGGTGGAATTTCCGTGGGTAGGTTTGTTTTAGTCGGAGTCAGTCAATAGAAAAACTAAAGAGTCGGAGATTGCAACCGTCAGTACGAAAAAAAACTGAAGAATCGGAGTCGAAAGAACCAAAGTTTTGGTACATCCACTTCATAGCCTACTTTGTGCCTAGACTAAGCCTACTGAGCCAATAGATAATACGTCGAGGTTCCCTAATGTTCCGAACCTCCATCCGACATGTGAATTACCTCAAGGATTACGAACCTCCATCCCACATGAGACTTATCTCAAGGACTACGAACCTCCATCTAACCTGAGCATTGTCTCAAGGATTAGGAACCTCCATCCTACATGAGACTTATCTCAGTGATTACAAACCTCCATCCTACATGAGACTTATCTTAAGGATTACAAAACTACATCTAACCTGAGTATTATCTCAAGGATTACGAACCTCCATCTAACCTGAATATTATTATCTCAAGGATTACAAACCTCCATCCTACATGAGACTTATCTCAAGGATTAGGAACCTTCATCCTACATGAGACTTATCTCAAGGACTACGAACCTCCATCCTACATGAGCATTATCTCAAGGATTACGAACCTCCATCCTACATGAAACTTATCTAAAGGATTACGAACCTCCATCCTACATGAGACTTATCTCAAGGATTATGAACCTCCATTCTACATGAAACTTATCTCAAGGATTAGGAACCTCCATTCTACATGAAACTTATCTCAAGGATTATGAACCTCCATCCTACATGAAACTTATCTCAAGGATTGTGAACCTCCATTCTACATGAAACTTATCTCAAGGATTAGGAACCTCCATTCTACGTGAAACTTATCTCAAGGATTATGAACATCCATCCTACATGAAACTTATCTCAAGGATTATGAACCTCCATTCTACATGAAACTTATCTCAAGGATTAGGAACCTCCATCCTACATGAGACTTATCTCAAGGATTACGAACCTCCATCCTGCATGATAATTATGTCAAGGACTACAGGAACACCCTGTGCGACACATGAAGCAATCGTGGTGCGATAGAAGCAAACGAAGATAAAGAAAATTTTAAACCGCAGTAATAATTTTGTGTGTAAACTCTCTCTCTCTGAACCTTAAGTGCCCAGAGCACATGGGGCTTCCGCAAGGGTTTTCCACAAATGCCTGTACTTTGCCTTTTTCCTGCTCTTGCCCAGGTGAACCCTCTATTGTTCAACATCCTTTCTGTTGTTCTTCTCCATGTCTCTTTTGGTCTACCCTTACTTCTCTTCCCCTGTGGTGTCCATCTTAGTGCTATTTTTGGTAGTGAGTTGTCAGTCATTCGGAGCACATGTCCCATCCATCTCCAGCGTCTTTCCTCAATAATTACTGTCAGTGGCATGCTGTTGGCGAGATTCTTCAGCTGTCGTGCGTGGAGCGGTGCTCCTCCCGGCCAATGAATAAAGGTGCAAATGGGGTTGCTGCGCAGCATCACTGCGGAAAAGATGGTAGAAAGGATAAATCGAAGCAAACAGTCAAATCACGGCACCTCTGGTCTGGAGGTCGGCCACGTCCTGAGTGCAGTCATATCGGGTGAAATGCATGAACCGGCCTGTCTCAGAGGTTAAGACACAAATGTTGCTGTGCGGTGCCGATGTGAAAAGGTGGTAGAAAGGATAAAGTGAAGTTTAATCGGTATGTCCAGTAGTATCGCTGCGAGAGCTATACATACCACGGCGCCTCTGCTCTAGAGGCCGGCCACGACCGAAATACACCTACACTGGTGAAATATGCCTAAACCAGCACACACCAGGGGTGGAACTTGATGGCTAGACATGTCATGCCACCTCCGCTCTAGAGGTCGGTAACACCTGATATACACTCATACTGGTGAATTTTGCCTAAACCGGCTCACACCAGGGGTGAATCTTGAAGGCTATGCATGCCACAGTACCTCTGCTCTAGAGGTCGGTCACGTCCCAAACACGCCCATACTGGGATAATATGCCTAAACCGCCTCAACCCAGGGGTGGAAGTCACTAGTGGCGAGGATTCGTCCTCCTGGACAAAAGCTCCATCCTGGTCACAACTAGGAAGGGTAGCGGCCACGACCGCAAAATGCTGAAGTTGGAAGCACTGGACCAGGGCAGTCTAGATAGGCAACCACCTCTCACCCGGCGGGGATGTTTGCGTATCCTAATCACGCTGAGGTTTTCCGGTGAGAAAGTCCAACTCTGGACTGGATAGGCAACCACCTCTCACCCGGCGGTGATACACGGGTATCTCAAAACACGTCGAGGTTTTCCGGTGAGAAGGTCCAACTCTGGCCTGGGTGGGCTACCGCCTCTCACCCAGCGGGGATGCACTGATATCCTAAACACGTCGAGGTCTTCCGGTGAGAAAGTCCAACCCTAGACTAAACTGGTGCAATGGAAACCACGGTGTCACGCAATCCGCTTCAGAGACCCACCAAGAATACAGGCTAAAGCCATGCGATACTCTGAACCCCTTGTGGTCCTCTCGTGGATCTCGTGTGGTCCTTTCGGGGACCACAGAGGAGACCACGGGACCTAACGAGGACCACAGGCGTAAATTCAATAGGATCACAGTGCGGTTTTTGTGGTAGAAGCGAACGAAGAAGAAGAAGACTGTCAGTGGCTTCATCTGCATTTCTGCCAACAAGATGTTGTTTCTTATGATGTTTGGCCAAAATATTTTTCTAATTCTTCGTAAACATTTAGTCTGGAAAGAATTCAACTTGTTTTCTATTGTTTTTGTGATTATCCAGCATTCACTTCCATAGAGTTTTACACTTAGAACATTACTCTTAAATATCTTGATTTTCGTATTCATGCTTAGTTTTTTAGATTTCCATATAGTCTGCAGCACTGCAAAATCCTGGTTTGCTCTAGTAAATCTGCTGTTGCTGTCCTCTGTGCTGTCTCCATTTTCTACTACTCTACTGCCAAGGTATACAAATTCGTTGACCTCCTCCACTAACTTGCTATCTTTATGTTTAAACTACGCTGTCATAAACTTCTTCTCTAAAAAAAAAACCAACATTCTGTGTTCTACTACATTTTTATACTTTAAGTCTAACAAACATCTTGCAAGAAATTTTAACGTAAATTTTTCCAAGTAATTTTTTTTTCCCTATGTCAAAGGGACGGGACAATTTCCTTTTTCTTTTTTTTTTTTTTCTTCACAATTTGCATTCCAAATGAGAAAAGAATTTGGCCAAGCGCTGTACCACGGCAGACTGCACATTCCTGGTAAGTTCAGAATGCAAATCTGGTAAGTTCCACTAAGTTACAGGAATATTTTACATTCCAACATTTGAGACTCGTGTGATCACAAAAATAGAGTTTGGCAATGTTCCTTCACGTTTTCTGCAAAATTCTGAAGGGTTATGTTGCATGATGGTATAAAGCAACGAAGATAAAGAAGCTGAAGACTTTGGCTGGGATGTTGGCAATGTTCCTTCACGTTTTCTGCAAAATTCTGAAGCGTTATGTTGCATGATGGTATAAAGCAACGAAGATAAAGAAGCTGAAGACTTTGGCTGGGATGTTGGCAATGTTCCTTCACGTTTTCTGCAAAATTCTGAAGCGTTATGTTGCATGATGGTATAAAGCAACGAAGATAAAGAAGCTGAAGACTTTGGCTGGGATGTTGACAATGTTCCTTCACGTTTTCTGCAAAATTCTGAAGCGTTATGTTGCAGGATGGTATAAAGCAACGAAGATAAAGAAGCTGAAGACTGGCTGGGATGTTGGCAATGTTCTTTCACGCTTTCTGCAAAATTCTGAAGCGTTATGTTGCATGATGTTATAAAGCAACGAAGATATAAAGAAGCTGAAGACTTTGGCTGATATAAACTTTAGCCTGGGGATAGTATAAACTTCAGCCTGGGGATTGTATAAACTTCAGCCGGGGATGATACAAACTTCAGCCTGGGATTGTATAAACTTCAAAGGAAAGTCGGTCATGGTTGAAGCTGATCACATTAGAATCTAGTGTAGCGACAGGTCAAGAAAAAAAAACAAAAAAGAAAAAAAAAACAAACATTGGCACTAATACTATGTCATCGTGATCAGATCTCTCTCCCTCTCTCTCTTCCTCTCTCTCTCTCTTCCTCCCTCTCTCTCTTTCCTCCCTCTCTCTCTTCCTCCCTCTCTCTCTCCCTCTTTCTCCCTACTTCCCTCTCTCTCTCCCTTTTTCTCTTCCTCTCTCTCTCCCTCTCTTTCCCTCTCTCTCTCCTTCTCTAATCCCTCTCTCTCTTCCTCTCTCTCTCTCTGTTGCACAAGATGTTTCTCATTGTCTGAAATGCGGACTTGGCCTGAGCACGTCTGCTTTTTTTTATTTATTTGTGACATTTCCCATCAGCTGTTATAATTGTTCCTAAGTACCTGAATCTATCAACTTGCTCAGATCCGCGCCGTCAGTGGTAATGCTACATTTTGGTGGCATTCTTTTCTTTGAGATGACCATCACTTCAGTCCTCTTTTTGTTCAGGCTGAGACTTTTACTTTTACTTTCACGAACCACGATGTCCAGAATGCATGTTACTGGTTATATATGTGTACTGTAAATACACTTATCCATTTGTCAAAGCGATAAACCAGAATTTATGGAAAGATGTGAATATTTTCCCGAAGCGCAGTCCAATGAGGTGAACATATCCAGGGAGGAAATTCTGCATAGAATTGTTAAAAAGAAGAAAGAACTGATGTGCAGGAGGTTTCAAGTGGGATAACCAAACCAAGGAGGGGAGATAACAATGTATAAAGTGAAACCAGGAGAAGCCTGCCATGAAGATGTGTCATTCTAGTTAAGATAAAATGGGCGGGAAGTGATTTTCCAGTCAGCTCGACCTAGATTACAACAAGAAGACCTGTGTTTTAGGGCAAGAATTGAAGCGATAACGGCGACAGAAACGATAAAGAAGGAGAAACAGCAGGTGACAGATTGGCATGCAGGAGGGTCGGGCGGTTTAGGAGATGACCAAGCAGGCGGCCATGTTCTTCCTTACAATTTTAGCAAATAACTCGGGTTTTTTTTTGTCACTTTTCATTATCTTCTTCTTCGTTTGCTCAGACATCGGCATCGGTTTTTCACTCACTCTCTTTCTCCCTCTTCCTCTTTCTCTCCCCCCCCCCTTATTTAAAAAATAAAGGGCAGAATGTCAGACGGGCCTGCGTGCCCAATTCTTAACCCTTTTGAAATAAAGATCAATCAATCAATCAATCAATCTCTCTCGCTCTTTCTTTCCCTCTCTCTCTCTCTCCATATCTCTCTCTCTTCATCACTCTCTCTTCCTCTCACTCTCTCTCTAACTTAAAAGTTATATTAAACTGCTCTTACAGACACCGAATACAATTAATTGTTTTCTGAATAGTCCCCACAATTTTGTTTAGTAGATAGTCATTTATAATGTATGTAGTTACTTCTGTACTGAGTGAATGTTTAAGAGGGAAACGTAAATGTTATATTTTATTTTATGTCTCTCAGCTTCAATGTTAGTTATGTTTGTTATATGAACAGCATAGTTGTAGAATGTCTGGAATAGAGTGAAAGATGTATGATAAAGGGCAGAATGTCAGACGGGCCTGCGTGCCCAATTCTTAACCCTTTTGAAATAAAGATCAATCAATCAATCAATCTCTTTCTTTCCCTTTCTCTCTCTCTCTTCCTCTCCCCTCTCTCTTCCTTACTTTCTCTTTCTCACTCTCTCTCTTCCTCTCCCTCTCTCTCTTCCTCTTCTTCTCTCTTTCTTTCTTTCTTTCTCTCTCTCTCCCTCTCCTTCTCTCTCTCTCTCTTCTTTCCTCTCTCTCTCACTCTCTCTTCCCATCCCTCGCTCTCTCCCCTCTTTCTTTCTTTCTCTCTCTCTCCCTCTCCCCCTCTTTCCTTCTCTTCCTCTCCCTCTCTTTCTTTTCCTTTCTCTCTCCCTCATTCCCTCTTCCTTTCCCCCTCTCTCTCCCTCCCTCTCTCTCTCTCATAAATGCGGGCTGTTCATCTCAGCCTTTCAGCATCAGCATAGAGCTTCTCCTGTATGAGAGGGGGGGCCCTTAAGAGTGTACTTTTCAAAATGGAGACCGGGTGAATTACCTACCAGAATCTAATGAGGAACATGACGTGGGAGGATATGTACTTACACATTTTCCACCCCCTCCCCCGATAATTACGTCATGGACCCCGAGGAGAAAGGGTCGGGGGGACGTGCGGGGGGGGGGGGGGGGTTGGGGTAGGGTGTAGATGACAGGGTTCCAAATTAGAAACCCTGTC
Organism: Achatina immaculata; assembly: GCA_009760885.1. Classification (NCBI taxonomy): domain Eukaryota; kingdom Metazoa; phylum Mollusca; class Gastropoda; order Stylommatophora; family Achatinidae; genus Lissachatina; species Lissachatina immaculata. The sequence goes on along the minus strand of CM019706.1, from coordinate 2,600,083 downwards.
GTCGAAACCCCTGGAATTAAATGAGATATGCCAAGAAAAATACTGACCCTGTGATTGTGAATGCCGGGATGGAGGCAAGGAGGACATAAAGAGAAATGCGGGACAAAGTGGATTCTTATGTTTAAAAAGGAAGAAGAAGTGGACAAACTGGAAAGGATAAGGATTATAAGAAATGAACGTAAAGATAAGATAAGGGCGACTTGTGGCAATGCGTTCCTTGCTTAATGCCAAAACGACTGGCACATTTTAAGTAGCGAGTGATACATATTCCACTTTCAAGAGCAGATTAATGATATATAGTCCACTTTGAGGAGGAGGTTTTAAAAAATAATATACGGTCCACGTTCAGATATAATCCACCTTGAGGAGGAGATAAATAATGATACATGCTCCACTTTCAAGATCAAATAAATAAATGGTATAGTTCATCTTGAGGAGAAGATAAATAAAGATACATAGTCCACTTTGATGTACAGTCTACCTTGAGGAGAAGATAAATAATAATACATAGTCCATCCTGATTTACAGTCTAGCTTGAGGAGAAGATAAATAATGATACATAGTCCATCTTGATGTACAGTCTACCTTGATGAGAAGATAAATAATAATATATAGTCCGTTTTGAGGAGAATATAAATAATAATAAACAGTCCACTTTTAAAAGTAAATAAATAATGATATATAATCTACATTGAAGAGAAGATAAATAGTGATATATGGTCCACCTTCACAACAGATAAATAATGATATATTGTCCACCTATGCAACAGATAAATGGTGATATATGGTCACCCTTCAGAACAGATAAATTATGATATATGACCCACCTTCAGATTAGATACATAATATGGCCCACCTTCGGGTATAGTCCACCCAGACCAGAAAATATATATAATGATGATATGATCCATCTTCTGGAGCAGGCAAACGATGACGTATTATACGTACATCTTGATGTACTCTATGGAAGAGAATGCTGGGAAATCATCAAAACCATAGAAAACAAGCTGAATTTTTACCAGACAAACTATTTTTCTAATTCTTCGTAAACAGTCATTTCTATAGAGTATTACATGAAGGTGTACGTATATATTATATGTGTAGACTACATTCAGGAGAGAAAAATAACAAAACATATTCAACCTAAAAGGAGGAAGGAGATAAATAATGAAAGATAATCAACCAACAAGTGGAAGAAGATAAATAATGAATGATAGTTTACATTTGTGAATGAATGAATGAATGAATGAAAATGATGATCAGTAAAACCTTCATTGCTTTAACCTCGAAAGAAGAGACTTCAAAGTTTTAAACTTGAAAGCGGTTTCCACTTCTACTAACCAACAAACGTGAGAAGACACCGAAGATTAAGAGAGGGCCCACTGAGACATGTGATTATCGTTTGCTAGAAGACATCTTGTGTGCAACATTCTAGACACCAGACAGCCCTGCCAACCCGGCAGGTGCAAGCCGTGCTAAAAATAGCCCCGGATGTTTACATTTTCCGAAATTCACCCTGGAAGCAGTTCAGGGTAAGTCTTGATATATTTCATGGACCTTTTTTTCCCCCACTTTTTTTTTTGGAGCGGAGGAGAATGACGCTTTGAGGCCCTGGAGCGTGCTTACATGTAAGTATGCTCCCTCCCCCTATGATAGGATATGAGAGTGTAAGCATGTAAGCATGTCCCCCCCCCCTTGATAGAATGTGAGAGTGTAAGCATGTAAGCATGTTCCCCCCCCCTTGATAGGATATGAGAGTGTAAGCATGTAAGCATGTCCCCCCTTGATAGAATGTGAGAGTGTAAGCATGTAAGCATGTCCCCCCTTGATAGGATATGAGAGTGTAAGCATGTAAGCATGTTCCCCTCCCCTTGATAGAATGTGAGAGTGTAAGCATGTAAGCATGTCCCCCCTTGATAAGATGTGAGAGTGTAAGCATGTCCCCCCTAGATAGGATGTGAGAGTGTAAGCATGTAAGCATGTTCCCCCCCCCCCTTGATAGAATGTGAGAGTGTAAGCATGTAAGCATGTTCCCCCCCTTGATAGGATGTGAATGCCGGGATGGAGGCAAGGAGGACATAAAGAGAAATGCGGGACAAAGTGGATTCTTATGTTTAAAAAGGAAGAAGAAGTGGACAAACTGGAAAGGATAAGGATTATAAGAAATGAACGTAAAGATAAGATAAGGGCGACTTGTGGCAATGCGTTCCTTGCTTAATGCCAAAACGACTGGCACATTTTAAGTAGCGAGTGATACATATTCCACTTTCAAGAGCAGATTAATGATATATAGTCCACTTTGAGGAGGAGGTTTTAAAAAATAATATACGGTCCACGTTCAGATATAATCCACCTTGAGGAGGAGATAAATAATGATACATGCTCCACTTTCGAGATCAAATAAATAAATGGTATAGTTCATCTTGAGGAGAAGATAAATAAAGATACATAGTCCACTTTGATGTACAGTCTACCTTGAGGAGAAGATAAATAATAATACATAGTCCATCCTGATTTACAGTCTAGCTTGAGGAGAAGATAAATAATGATACATAGTCCATCTTGATGTACAGTCTACCTTGATGAGAAGATAAATAATAATATATAGTCCGTTTTGAGGAGAATATAAATAATAATAAACAGTCCACTTTTAAAAGTAAATAAATAATGATATATAATCTACATTGAAGAGAAGATAAATAGTGATATATGGTCCACCTTCACAACAGATAAATATGATATATTGTCCACCTATGCAACAGATAAATGGTGATATATGGTCACCCTTCAGAACAGATAAATTATGATATATGACCCACCTTCAGATTAGATACATAATATGGCCCACCTTCGGGTATAGTCCACCCAGACCAGAAAATATATAATGATGATATGATCCATCTTCTGGAGCAGGCAAATGATGACGTATTATACGTACATCTTGATGTACTCTATGGAAGAGAATGCTGGGAAATCATCAAAACCATAGAAAACAAGCTGAATTTTTACCAGACAAACTATTTTTCTAATTCTTCGTAAACAGTCATTTCTATAGAGTATTACATGAAGGTGTACGTATATATTATATGTGTAGACTACATTCAGGAGAGAAAAATAACAAAACATATTCAATCTAAAGGAAGAAGGAGATAAATAATGAAAGATAATCAACCAACAAGTGGAAGAAGATAAATAATGAATGATAGTTTACATTTGTGAATGAATGAATGAATGAATGAAAATGATGATCAGTAAAACCTTCATTGCTTTAACCTCGAAAGAAGAGACTTCAAAGTTTTAAACTTGAAAGCGGTTTCCACTTCTACTAACCAACAAACGTGAGAAGACACCGAAGATTAAGAGAGGGCCCACTGAGACATGTGATTATCGTTTGCTAGAAGACATCTTGTGTGCAACATTCTAGACACCAGACAGCCCTGCCAACCCGGCAGGTGCAAGCCGTGCTAAAAATAGCCCGGATGTTTACATTTTCCGAAATTCACCCTGGAAGCAGTTCAGGGTAAGTCTTGATATATTTCATGGACCTTTTTTTCCCCCACTTTTTTTTTTTGGAGCGGAGGAGAATGACGCTTTGAGGCCCTGGAGCGTGCTTACATGTAAGTATGCTCCCTCCCCCTATGATAGGATATGAGAGTGTAAGCATGTAAGCATGTCCCCCCCCTTGATAGAATGTGAGAGTGTAAGCATGTAAGCATGTTCCCCCCCCCCCTTGATAGGATATGAGAGTGTAAGCATGTAAGCATGTCCCCCCTTGATAGAATGTGAGAGTGTAAGCATGTAAGCATGTCCCCCCTTGATAGGATATGAGAGTGTAAGCATGTAAGCATGTTCCCCCCTTGATAGAATGTGAGAGTGTAAGCATGTAAGCATGTCCCCCCTTGATAGGGTGTGAGAGTGTAAGCATGTCCCCCCTAGATAGGATGTGAGAGTGTAAGCATGTAAGCATGTTCCCCCCCCCCCTTGATAGAATGTGAGAGTGTAAGCATATAAGCATGTTCCCCCCTTGATAGGATGTGAGAGTGTAAGCATGTAAGCATGTTCCCCCTTGATAGGATGTGAGAGTGTAAGCATGTCCCCCTTGATAAGGTGTGAGAGTGTAAGCATGTAAGCATGTTCCCCCCTTGATAGGATGTGAGAGTGTAAGCATGTAAGCCTGTTCCCCCCTTGATAGGGTGTGAGAGTGTAAGCATGTAAGCATGTTCCCCCCTTGATAGGGTGTGAGAGTGTAAGCATGCAAGCATGTTTCTCCCCCCCCGATAGGATGCGAGAGTGTAAGCATGTAAGCATGTTCCCCCCCTTGATAGGATGTAAGCATGTTCCTCCCCCCTTGATAGGATGTAAGCATGTTTCCCCCCCCCCTTGATAGGATGTAAGCATGTTCCCCCCTTGATAGGATGTAAGCATGTTCCCCCCCGATAGGATGTAAGCATGTTCCTCCCCCCCCGATAGGATGTAAGCATGTTCCCCCCCCCCCGATAGGATGTAAGCATGTTCCTCCCCCCTTGATAGGATGTAAGCATGTTCCCCCCTTGATAGTATGTAAGCATGTTCCCCCTTGATAGGATGTAAGCATGTTCCCCCCTTTGATGGGAAGTGAGAGTGTAAGCATGTAAGCAGCGGGAGAAAGGCAGTAGCCTCCTCACATCCCTCAATCCAGAACAAAAATCTAAAACCCGCTGCGCGATTTTCTTGTTACTTCCGGTATCTCGCGCCTGGGGACCGAACCTAAACAGCTGTCAATCACAGAAGATCTCTTGTTTAACGGTGTCTTGTTGTTTAACGATTAAAATTCACGGACTTTGGATGCAAGGTCAGCGCTGCTGACCAAATCACGGCACAGACCTGGTGGACAGAAAGACGGGGAAGGACACGACCTTTATTTCCACCTGAAGGTGGACTGTATATCATTATGGCCTCGAAGGTGCGCTACATGAAACAAAAGGTAAAATTCCCAGTTCCCATACCATTAAGGCATATTGGGGATACGGTGTTAGGCCCGTATTTTCCATGAACTTCAGCACACGAAATTGTGATGTGGCCGGTATAACACGCCTGGCGCCATTTACCTTCCCAGATTTCTCTGGTTCTCCCATTTTTAGAGGATGGGTGGACCCCTGGGCCTTTCTGGTGTGTACCAGCACCAAAAAAAAAAAAAATTCCACTGCTGGGATTTGAACCCTGTACAACCGGATTAGTAAACCGAGCGCCTAGCCACCCAGATAACCAGGCTGAAGGTGGGCTATATATCTGTATTTATTGTCTATGAAGGTGGGTAATATATCGTTATTTATTGTCTCTGAAGGTGGGTAATATATCGTTATTTACTGTCTCCGAAGGTGGGTTATATATCATTATTTATTGTCTCTGAAGGTGGGCTATATATCTGTATTTATTGTCTCTGAAGGTGGGTTATGTATCTGTATTTATTGTCTCTGAAGGTGGGTTATATATCATTATGTATTGTCTCTGAAGGTGGGCTATATATCTGTATTTATTGTCTCTGAAGGTGGGCTATATATCATTATTTATTGTCTCTGAAGGTGGGCTATATATCTGTATTTATTGTCTCTGAAGGTGGGCTATATATCTGTATTTATTGTCTCTGAAGGTGGGCTATATATCTGTATTTATTGTCTCTGAAGGTGGGCTATATATCTGTATTTATTGTCTCTGAAGGTGGGCTATATATCTGTATTTATTGTCTCTGAAGGTGGGCTATATATCTGTATTTATTGTCTCCGAAAGGTGGGTAATATATCGTTATTTACTGTCTCCGAAGGTGGGTTATATATCATTATTTATTGTCTCTGAAGGTGTGTTATATATCATTATTTATTGTCTCTGAAGGTGTGTTATATATCATTATTTATTGTCTCTGAAGGTGTGTTATATATCATTATTTACTGTCTCCGAAGGTGGGTTATATATCATTATTTATTGTCTCTGAAGGTGGGCTATGTATCTGTATTTATTGTCTCTGAAGGTGGGTTATGTATCTGTATTTATTGTCTCTGAAGGTGGGTTATATCATTATGTATTGTCTCTGAAGGTGGGCTATATATCTGTATTTATTGTCTCTGAAGGTGGGCTATATATCATTATTTATTGTCTCTGAAGGTGGGCTATATATCTGTATTTATTGTCTCTGAAGGTGGGCTATATATCTGTATTTATTGTCTCTGAAGGTGGGCTATATATCTGTATTTATTGTCTCTGAAGGTGGGCTATATATCTGTATTTATTGTCTCTGAAGGTGGGCTATATATCTGTATTTATTGTCTCTGAAGGTGGGCTATATATCTGTATTTATTGTCTCCGAAAGGTGGGTAATATATCGTTATTTACTGTCTCCGAAGGTGGGTTATATATCATTATTTATTGTCTCTGAAGGTGTGCTATATATCATTATTTACTGTCTCCGAAGGTGGGTTATATATCATTATTTATTGTCTCTGAAGGTGTGCTATATATCATTATTTACTGTCTCCGAAGAAGGTGGGTTATGTATCATTATTTATTGTCTCTGAAGGTGGGCTATGTATCATTATTTATTGTCTCCGAAGTTGGGTTATATATCATTATTTATTGTCTCTGAAGGTGGGTTATATATCATTATTTATTGTCTCCGAAAAAGGTGGGTTATACATTATATTTCACTTACATAAAGTATTTATATTTCACCAAGTGGAAAAATCTTTCATTATTTATCTGCATTAGTGGCCCACTGAAGCCAGTTTTTTCTGGAGAAAGGGCACATGATGATGTTGAAAGGGCGTAATTTTTTTTTTTAAGGGAGTGGGGGAATAGGGCTAAAATGTGGAAGTTGAGAGAAGGTTATACTTTTATTTTACATTTTCTTTAGAATAAGACAACAAGTGAAGAGACAACTGTCACGTGGTCAAGAGATTATCATCTCCCAGAAACTGGCAGGCGAAGCTGTGAAAGATGTCGTCTGACTGAGAAATGGGTTAGGGATTCATGATCTGGGGCCATGGGGGCCATGGGGGGCACCTGTTTCGGGGGGGGGGAATATGGTGTCAGTATCCACAATTTTTCTCGACCTGTCGGCATACTAGAGGACGATGTGATCTGCCTTTCCTTCCCCTGCTCCACAAGGAGTCAGGTACCCATTTCTACAGTTGTGTGACTGGGGCGCCTCGTGCTGAATTTGAACCCACCCCCCCCCACTCTCGGACTTTCTCTACGAGAAGCTAGTGGACTTGCCACTCCGCCACTCAGACACTCGAGATTCGGGGGCGGACTCCAAATAAGCAGCCTTTCCCGGCATGCTTCAGCATCATGAAGACCACAGTGATGCCTGCCCAGTTAACCAAGCTGGATCTGTTACTAGGAGCACTAACGAAAAGGTTCGAGGCAGGGTCTTGACCAGACCCACCACGCTAGCATTGGCCACTATAGCGCCACTCTCACATCCTATCAAGGGGGTTGAGGGGGAGGGGGGCCATCACAGCGGCGTACATCGTTACATCGATGTTACAAATCTGTAACAACAAGGTTGCTGGCTGGAAACATGGGGATTTTTGATGAGTTTGGGGAAACCCTTGGGAAGGAAGTGTTGTTATTGTTGTTGTTATTCTTCTTCTCTGCTGTTGTTATCTTCCTGAAGCTGCGAGCACAGGGCTTTGTGTAGCCGATGCTGTGGAGATGGTCAGGTACAGCACCGTACCGAATGGAATGCGGCTTACAGCGGATATATTTTTTTTTCAACCTCTGATCGGAGTTTGGGTTAAAAGGGTTAAATAAGTCGAGAGGAGGCGGGAGAGAGTTGGGGGTGGGGGTGGGAGGAGGGGTTCAATACTTCTTTAGCAGACTCCGCCTCTAGAGTGAGTACGGGGTATCTAGAAGATGGACAGCTTCTCATGGGTTAACTGACTTGTGGGAAATCTTTATGGTCACTTCATTCTGTAGCTGTGTTGGGGTTAAGTAAGGTGACTTCTAGAATGATTTGCTAACATGTTGTGCGTTTGGTTGATTCTCCTTTGTGGAGAAGGTTAAGGAATTTGTATATCTTGGCGTTAGTGTAGTAGAAGATGGAACCAGCACAGAGGACACCAACAACAGGCTAATTAAACAAACCAGGCTTTTGTAATCCTGCAGACTATATGGAAATCCCCAAAAGCTGAGAATGAATACGAAAATCAGGATATTTAAGAGTAATGTTCCAAGTGTACTACTCTATGGAAGTGTATGCTGGAAAATCACCAAAACTATACAAAACAAGTTGAATTCTTTCCAGTCTAAATGCATACGAAGGATTAGAAGAGTCTTTTTGGCCAAACACCGTAAGAAATGACATCTTGTTGGCAGAAGTGCAGATGAAGCCACTGACAGCAATTTTGGGGGGAAAACGCTGGCGATGGTTAGGACAAGTGCTCCGGATGACTGACGACTCACTGCCAAAAAAAAAAAAATAAAAATAAAAAGAACACTGAGATGGACACCGCAGGAGAACAAGGGTAAGGGTAGACCCAAAGGAGACATGGAAAAGAACAACAGAGATGTTGCTGAACAATAAAGAGCTCACCTGGAAAAGAGCGGGGAAAAAGGCAAAGGACAGGCATTTGTGGAAAACCCTTGCGGAAGCCCCATGTGCCTTGAGCACTTAAGGTTGAGAGAGAGAGAGAGAGAGAGAGAGAGAGAGAGAGAGAGAGAGAGAGGCTGATCCATTCCTCAAGATGGTGCGTCAGAAAGTAACCGTGAGTCATTAAACTTCCTCTCTGTCGCTACGGACGTCTGAGAACATCCGCATGGTCGTCAAAGGAAAACTTCCAAGAGGCGGTCCAGATCTCATAGCTTCCCCTGGTATGAAGAACGAGAGAAGCCCGCCACACGATACGGTTATTCATTACGGCCCAGCTCAGCTGTATACAGCACATAATGATGATGAGCACAAGATCTGCACTAGCTAAACTGATTTATATGGGAGTCTACCCCGAGGCATTTCCGCAGCGCCATTTATTCTAAACGCCTTTGATACGCGCGCAAGGAGTTAATCACTCCGTGCTGTCCATTCTTCCACGGTGAAAGGGTTACCGGAAATTAACGATCCCCACTGAGGAACAACAAGATCAACAAATTTAACATGCCAGTAGCCAGCATGCAATGGGCGCGCACCGCAAGGGAACTGTAAAACTATTTGTTTCACATACACGATTTCTCGATTACTAGTTTTTACGTTGCCGAAATTTGCCGGTGAATGGAGTTTAGATTGTCTCGCTTCAGTAATTCTGGACGTTGAACTAGCTAGCCAGTGGTGCATGTTAACCAGTCTAGTGGAACGGATACGCGTGCTAGGAACTGAATTAATACAATGCTGAATTCGAGCGCAAGTGTATTTTCCCCCCTCCTTTATCCGCTCTCTCAGTTGCAGATAAATTTGTCCGGTTTGGCCAAATGCTAAAGAAGCAATTTGATGTTAACAGAAACATCAAAGAACAGTTGTCTAATAGGCATAACATTTCTATATCAAGTTTGTCTATAGACAAACTTCCCTAATCGTGTCGTCTAGTTTTCCATGACCTTAACAGCCTTGTAATCAGTTAATCATCTTAATCATGGGCTTCTTTGTTGGCCTTGCTCTCTATGAATTCCTCTCTCTCTCTCTCCCTCTCTCAACTCTCTCTTCCTCGCGCGCGCGTTCACACATAAACAGGCACGTATCATGTGTACGCCTGGGGATATGCTACAATCCAGCGTATTACAGTGTTATGCTACATCCAAAGTATTACAGTGCTATGTAAAGCTTGCATTACTATCTGCTTGAGAAGACGTGTACAGTAGATAAGTACATCAAACACATCAAGCAAACTAGAAGCAAAAGAGACCTGGACTATAGACAAGTGCGTTAAAAAGTAAAGGTAGTCCCCCCATAGCAAATGCCGTAGGAGATGAAGCGTTAGAGATCTCATTATGCTGGGCCATCAGTGTATGAGGTAGGGTGGCCAGTTCCCTTCCTCGCTACCTTTCCTTCCCAGATTTTCTCTGGTACCCATTTTACGAGGCTGGGTCGACTTCGGGGTTGTATTGGTTGGGAAAATAATCCCGCTTAGATGGGGATTCGAACCTTCGACCATTCGGTTGCTAGACGAGTGCTCTAACCACTACTCTAGGCAAGCACATCAAACAGAAACTAGAAACAACACAGACGTGGACATTAGACTAGTACATTAAGCAGAAACTAGAAACAACAGAGACCTGGACATTCGACTAGTACATGAAGCAGAAACTAGAGACAACACAGACGTGGGCAGTAGGCTAAACATCAAGCAGAAACTAGAAACAACACAGACGTGGACAGTAGACTAGACATCAAGCAGAAACTAGAAACAACACAGACGTGGACAGTAGACTAGACACCAAGCAGAAACTAGAAACAACACAGACGTGGACAGCAGACTAGACATCAAGCAGAAACTAGAAACACCGGACACCTAGACAGTGGACAAGTACATTAAGCTCACAGTTTCAGGAGGATAGGTAGAGGAGGAGAAGAAAAAGAATAAGATGAAGTCGAAGTAGTAGTAGTAGTAGTAGTAGTAGTAGTAGTAGTAGAAGAAGAAGAAGAAGAAGAAGAAGAAAGTCCCAATAGTAGTAGAACAACAAGAAGAAGAAAGTCCCAATAGTAGTAGAACAACAAGAAGAAGAAAGTCCCAAAATAAACACATTTCAGAATACCGAGTATGCGTTATTTAACAAGGACTACCTTCTGTGGCAGATGATACATCAGAACAGTGAGCAGAAATGGGTGCTTGAGTGGCCAAGTGATTAGTGCACTAGTCAATGATTGCGACGATCCTGGGTTCAAATCTTGGCCAGAAGTGGGTACCTGACTTTTTTTGGAGCTGGGAAAGAAAAGGGCCGGCCAGGCCATGATGCTGACCATATCACGCTCTCGTGAGTCATTTACATGTTCTTGCGGAAATTTGCCTCTCAAACAGCTCTCCTGTAGGCCTCTCGGTTGTGAGCAAGATGCCCCTGCTGCTGATGCGTCCATTCGCAGATCATCAACGATGTCTTGCAGCCATCTTCGCCTTGGTTTTCTTCCTTTTCTTTTTCCCCTTCCAAGACGGTCTTCTCTAGATTAGTGAGGCGACAGGTCAGGGAGAATATGGGCACTAACATCATATCACGGAAAATATGGGCACTAACATCATATCTCCTGGATGCCCCCATGGCAAAACAGGGGGCCATGTTTTCTTCACTTTTCGAGCAGAATAGCTACCTGCACGTCTAAAGATTTGGCTGCGCCTGACGCGCGTCAGTTACGTAGACGCTAGAATAAACCTTGTGACAGCGAATGTGTAGACAGCTTGGGCTGTGATAGTAATTGATTATTATTTACATTGTCGTATTATTATTTTATTATTATTACTACTATTATGATATTTACCCTGCTAATTGAAAGCTTCGTGTGATGAACGTGTTTGTTTGTCGGCTGTCACAATACCAGGAAGCGTTTTATCTGCTCGGAGAAGGGATGAAAACTGAGGAATCTAGCGGTGTGGTGCCATTGATTCGGCGAATGGGAGAAGTCAGGTGCTGGGCTTGTTAGGGATGTGTGGAAGAAGCGTTTCAGTTGGTGGTTATGCTGCTTTTTACGTCTATATCTTCTTCTTCTGTCTCGCTGGAACTGGGAGCGGGTGTTCTTTGCAGCCGACACGGTGAAGAAGTTGACTCACAGCATGGTGCTGGATTGGAAGTGGGTTGTAGCGGCTATTTTTATTAGTCCCTGAGTGAAGCTAAACGAGCAGGGGGGTGTGCAGTACTTCTTCAGCCGGCTCCACCACCATGGAGACTATGGCGATCCCTGCCCTGTTAGCCACGTTAAGCCTGATACTGAGGGTGAGGGTACTAACGGAGAGGTGAGAAAGGGTCTTGATCAACTAAGGTTCGCCAAATTCGACACCAGCATGTCAGCTATGAGTCCCAAATGGGACAGCCTCTTCATATCTTCCACCCCCTTTTCTCTCTTCCCCTTACATTGTATTCCTCTAATTTAAAATCTTGGACATATTGGGCCTTTCCTTCTCATGCGGTTTCTTTACATGACTATACAAGGGCTTCGCCTGTTTAAGAATATTGATTGTGTCAGAAATTGAATACAATCTTTTGTAACAAACTTTCATTACATAGGTTGTTTAGCTGTAATAGCTTACATAAACAGAGTACGGGCTGATGCATGTGCTTCAATGTAGCGGAACTCGCTACAAGGAAAGGAATATGAATCTTCGGACTTGAGAAGTCTTAAGGTAACCTTTAAATAAAGCTACGCTTGACCGCACAACACAATTTAAACTGTGCCACTCAGGACCGGAAACAGCTTATATCTGTCTAAATCCGCGAGTACCATCTCAGAGTCGAGTTGCGAGGGGGGGGGGAGTAGTTTAATCTTGGAGGGCAAGAATGATGCTGTGTCCGAGATAATCCTATATAATCCCCCAGACATTTGGTAGAGATGCATTAATTCTGTCACTTTTTGTGGCATATTCTGTGTTCCCAGAGTTGAAAGTAATTTGTTTCAGTGGAAATCGACTTAAGAAATCAAACCTGACCTTGCTAGTAATGTCACACCTGGAGGACAGTGGCAGTTCCTGGCTACACAAGAAGATGAAGTCATTTCTTTTCGTAGTCCATACAGCAAGTTTTAAAACAAAAATCATTTTGTTAGTACGTCACCGGGCATTCTGCCACCTTTAGTTAGTAAATAAGGTAAGGTAATCCTGTCACGCCTTAGAGGCACATAAGGATATGGTGTTAGTGACCATATTTTCCTTGACCTGTCAGCACACTAGAGGGTGATATGGTCAGTATCACACCTGGCTGCCTTTCCTTCCCCCAACTCCATAAGAAGTCGGGTACCCATTTCTACAGCTGGGTGACTGGGGTGCCTTCGGCCGGATTCGAACCCCCGACCTTCGCCATGAGAGACTAGTGCACTAACCACTTCGCCACTCAGACACCCAGTTAGTAAATGGCAAGAATAAAAGTCAAAATCATCTTGTACAAGACACAAAAAGTCAAAATCATCTTGTACAAGACAATAAAAGTCAAAATCATCTTGCACAAGACAAGAAGAATCAAAATCATCTTGTACAAGACAATGAAAATCATAATTATCTTGTACAAGACAAGAAGAGTCAAAATCATCTTGTACAAGACAATGAAAATCATAATTATCTTGTACAAGACAAGAAGAGTCAAAATCATCTTGTACAAGACAATGAAAATCAAAATTATCTTGTACAAGACAAGAAGAGTCAAAATCATCGCGTAGGTAGTGTTAGGAGATAACACAGGCATTAAAATGATGTTGGTTATAGAGAACAAGACAAATGAACTGAATTATCTTTATTTTCAAAGGGTAAAGAATTGGGCACGCTGGCTCCTCTTACATTCTGCCCTTCATCACTCCATCTTTCACTTTTACCACATATTTAATAGAAGCAAACAAATTACAGGCAGAGCAAGGAATTACTAGTCACCTGGTTAACAAAATAAGATCAGGTCAAAGTCACGTGTTGTGAAGTCTCTGGAAAAAATGTCAAAAGGTGGCCGCCATGACAGGTTTCGCTCTCCAAAGGAGATAAATAATCAAAAACGTTACACCAGTGTAACAGAAAGTAATAGGCTGTCCTCGGAACATCTCAGAGGAGGAAGGATATGATTTGTATTATCTTTCATTGGTTGATCTTGTTGAGTAGAATGAAATTAAAAGTGAAAGCGAACGGAGGGAGTTAAGGAAAAAAGAAAAGGAGGATGAGGAGAGAGAGAGAGAGAGAGAGAGAGAGAGAGAGAGAGAAAGATACAAACAAAAGGGAAAGGAGAGAGAGGAGAAAAGAGGAAAACGTGATAATAAAGAAATACAGAGAAGTAAAGAGAGGGGAGGGGGGAATAGAGAGAAAGGGGTGAATGAGAGAAGAGAGGGAGAAGGAAACAAAGAGAGAAGAGTAGAGAAAAGAGAGATTGATTGATTGATCTTTATTTCAAAAGGGTTAAGAATTGGGCACGCAGGCCCGTCTGACATTCTGCCCTTTATCATACATCTTTCACTCTATTCCAGACATTCTACAACTATGCTGTTCATATAACAAACATAACTAACATTGAAGCTGAGAGACATAAAATAAAATATAACATTTACGTTTCGCTCTTAAACATTCACTCAGTACAGAAGTAACTACATACATTATAAATGACTATCTACTAAACAAAATTGTGGGGACTATTCAGAAAACAATTAATTGTATTCGGTGTCTGTAAGAGCAGCTTAAGATAACTTTTAAGTTTTATAATTCATGGAGGCATGTAGTCGACATCAAATAGATATTGGGAAAGCTTGTAGTTGTAGGAGGGAGTATAATTTATATTTTTTATACAGGATGGGAGGGTATTCCAAAGATGAGCAGCAGAATAACTAAAGCTTTTCTTGTAAAGATCAAGTCTAGGTTTTGGAAGACATATGTTGTTCAAGCGTTGGCTGCACTTTGGGCTAAATTTAAACAGGTTCCATAGATAAGGCGGGGCATGCCGTGAAAGAATTTGATGTACTAACTTGGCTTTGTTGAAGAGGAACCTGTTCTTAAGAGGTAGTATTTTGATACGTTTGTGATGATTAGTTGTTTGTGCTTGATCTTTGTCACTAATAAGCTTTACTGCTCGCTTTTGGAGTGAGCAAAGAGAAGAGAGAGGAAGAGAAAAAAAGAGAGAAAAGATAGAGAAGGAAATAAAATAGAGGAGAGAGAGAGAGAGAGAGAGAGAGAGAGAAGGGAAAATGAGATGAATAAAGAGAAGGCGAGAGAGAGAGAGGCGAATGATAGGTGGGGGAGGGAGGGAGAAAGAGAAAGAGAGAGAGAGAGGAGGTGAAAAAATCAACAAAAACAAAAAGTAGACAAGGAAACAGAGAGAGAGAGAGAGAGAGAATAAGACGCTCACACCCCCAGCAGAGAGAGAGAGAGAGAGAGAATAAGACGCTCACACCCCCAGATCTTTACCCAACACCACAAAACGAGGACAAGAATCATCTCCCCCCCCCCCTTTTTTTTTAATCAGAAACACTCCGTCAACCCCGACAAACCACAGTCAACTGATGACTGATGAATTAATAATAGCTCCGTGCCTCCACCTTGGAATACCTACACCAACTCCACAATTTCACGGCCGACTCCCTCGGCGAGCTCTCGGCCGATGGCTGTTGTAGATCACGACCAAAGATTGATGGGGAACAACCGCGCTGGCACATCTTCGGCAAGCACCAAGAGTCAGACAACGATATTCGATCTATGGGGCCCGTGCTTTACGAACCTGACGCTCTGTCGTAACCATTTGTTGTGTTTTTGAAATGATAGGGCAACTCTCTTAAGCGCTGTATGACGCTTGTTTGTTTTAGAACCTTGGGTTCAGGTACGGAGATGTACCTGACACCAGACGTTAGATGGCATCTTTGTGGGGTATTTTTTTTTTCGAGAAATTGGGAACGTTGAAAGAGGAAAGTAACAAGTCATGTGCCACAGAGATAGATATGAGAGGGAAGAACATGTGCCATAGAGACAGACCAGGGGGTATGCGTTTTTTTAAAACTATTATTTTGTACAAATAATCAAACTTTCAGCGATCCGTTATTTTAAAGAAAGAACTTACGAAGATAAGACACAAGACAAAGAAGCAGAACAATAACAACACGAAGAGCAACAAACAGCAACACTAACAACAGTAACAACAACAATAACAGTGCTCTAACAACGAACACCAACATAAACAATAAAAACAGTAGCAGCAACAACAGGAAGAATAGCAGCAGCAAAAACAACAAGAACAACATCATCAGCGAAAAGAATAATAATAATAATAATAATAATTACAACACCGACAACAGCACCAGAAATACCAATAGCAAGGGTGACCAACTCCCCCCACCCCAACCTAAAAAAAAACAGCAGCAGCAACAACAGCTAGAGGAAAGAAGAACACCAGTAGCACTAACAGAAACAACAACTAGTGAAAAGAAGAACAATAATAACAGTAACAACAACTAGAGGAAAGAAGAACAACAATAACAGTAACAACAACAACAACTAGAGGAAAGAAGAACAACAATAACAGTAACAACAACAACTAGAGGAAAGAAGAACAATAATAACAGTAACAACAACAACTAGAGGAAAGAAGAACAATAATAACAGTAAGAACAACAACTAGAGGAAAGAAGAACAATAATAACAGTAACAACAACAACTAGAGAAAAGAAGAACAATAATAACAGTAACAACAACAACTAGAGGAAAGAAGAACAACAATAACAGTAACAACAACAACAACTAGAGGAAAGAAGAACAACAATAACAGTAACAACAACAACTAGAGGAAAGAAGAACAACAATAACAGTAACAACAACAACAACTAGAGGAAAGAAGAACAACAATAACAGTAACAACAACAACTAGAGGAAAGAAGAACAACAATAACAGTAACAACAACAACAACTAGAGGAAAGAAGAACAACAATAACAGTAACAACAACAACTAGAGGAAAGAAGAACAACAATAACAGTAACAACAACAACTAGAGGAAAAAAGAACACCAGTAGCACTAACAGCAATAACTAGTGAAAAGAAGAACAACAATAGCACAAACAGCAACAACTAGTGGAAAGAAGAGCAACAATAGCACAAACAGCAACAGTGAGAATAACAGCAGCAGCAGCAACAAAAAGTGGAGAAAAGAAAAGAAATAATCACACCAAGTGGAAAAAAGAGAAGAAAACGAAAAAAGAAAAGCACCAGAATAACAACAAAAAGTGGAAAGAAAAAAGAAGTAAAACAATTTTTTTTTTCATTGCAAGCAAATACAAATATTAACTCACAATATAACACACGGCGGAATGAGAGAAAGCATGAGAGAGTGAGAGGAAAGAGTTTAGACAGACAGAGACAAAGAGTTTCTTACACACATATACACACACACGCAGTTCAATGAGGGGTAAAATAACCCTTGGAACGGTAAAAGAGTAAAAAAATCCCTGGCGAAATGAAGAAGAAAGCACCTGTCCATTTCCGATTCCTCATTAGCTCTATTGGATTGCTTATCGGCTCTAAGACATGGCTGTATTTTCCTCGCCGGCCTGTACGGTCCGACACGCTTATCAGACATTTTACATGTTCTTATATCTGTGGGGGGAAAAATAATTACTACTTCCGGTGTTCCATTTCCGCTTCCTTTCCGTGTCAAAGAGTCTTATGGCTGAACTAACTGCTTCTTATTTCTGATAATGTGTTTTTTCTTATTTTTTTTTTTTTTTTCATTTTGGGTTCTTTTTAAAAGAGATTTTGGAGAATTTCCACAATAGTTATTACATTACTGGATCAATATTGTTGATCCCAGAACACAGTGTTTCTGTAATGTTATCGTGACATTTTTATGTCTGTCTATCTATCTATCTATCTATCTATCTATCTATCTATCTATCTATCTATCTATCTATCTATCTATCTATCTATCTATCTATCTATCTATCTATCTATCTATCTATCTATCTATCTATCTATCTATCTATCTATCTGCCTGTCTGCCTGCCTGCCTGCCTGCCTGCCTGTCTGTCTGTCTGTCTGTCTATCTATCTATCTATCTATCTATCTATCTACCCACCCACCCACCCACCCATCCATCCATCCATTAGACTTTCTTACACCCAAGGACCATTTTTCAAACTACTTATAATTTACTGGTCACAAACTTGAATGTTATGTCGTAGTGGCACGAACTCCACTGTTTATATTCAACAGATAATACTCAATATCAAATCACTAGCGTAAGGGCAGACAACCTGATATAGAAGAGGCCGAATGTTTAGAAAGGGTAGGAGGGAATATAGATAATGACGGAGTAAGGAGTAACGAAGCGAGAAAAGAAACTATTATAAATATATTTTTAAATGAGCCAGATAGGCAAAGAAGAAGAAGAAGAAGGAGGAGGAGGACGAGGAGGAGGAGGCAAGTGTGAGAAATGACATTAACAAGAACCTTAGAATGAAAAGGCTCTGAGTGGCGAAGTGGTTAGTGCACTAGTCTCTCATGGGGAAGATCGGGGGTTCGAATCCGGACGCGGGCGTCCCAGTCACACAGCTGTAGAAATGAGTACCCGGCTTCTTCTGGAGTTGGAGAAGGAAAGGCAGCCAGACGTAATGCTGATCACATCACCATCTAGTGTGCTGACAAGTCAAAGAAAATATGCACACTAACAACATATCCCTTGTGTGTCTCTAAGGCATAGAAGGGTTACCTTACCTTAGAGTTAGAACTACCAACAAGTGCCCGTGCAACTCTGGCACGATGGCAGCAGATCGCCCGCTTTAAGAAAGCCTCTCTTATGAAGACCAGGGAAATCCCAGAGAAAGCCCAGAGAAAGACTATAAGACCAGAGAAATATCAGAGAAAGACCAGAGAAAGCCCAAAGAAAGCCCAGAGAAGGACCAAGGAAAGCCCAGAGAAGGACCAAGGAAAGCCCAGAGAAGGACCAAGGAAAGCCCAGAGAAAGCCAATAGAAAACCCAGTGAAAGCACAGAGTATGACCAGAGAAATACTTACACAGTTTCTGCAACGGCAACGTAGGAAACCTTTCTCCAGAGAGATACCCAAAATATTATCGGTGTCTCATAATAAAATGAATATTAAGAAAAAAAACAGAGAAAGAGCGGAGAAAGCCCATGTTGTCTGTCTGTGCAAGAGCCTTTCTCTGACAAACTTAGTCGGGGCATGGAAGGTCTTAAGGTGAGAATTCCTTTCACTGAATTACTTTCCATGTTAAGGTCCGTAGATCAATGTAAAACATTAGAGGGAACAAGAAATATGGTTTCTTAGAAGAATGCTAAGCGTACTCCGAGAAGATAAGGGATGTTTACGAAAGCAGAAAGGATGCTAATGAAGCGTTAAGAAAACAGTACTCATTACTCATAAAATGAAAAGGATGAGGAGGGGTTTTGAAAAGTCCTAACCAAAGGGTGGGGTGGGTGGGGGGGGGGGGATGAATTCGAGGAAACTCAGGGGAAAAGGCCAAGAGAGAAAGTCACGGTGTAGCAGTATATTAGAAGTGGACAGTTAGCGTAATGTTTGTTTGAAAGTGAGAAACTAATTAGAGAGTGATCGGAAAAACCCGATCCTCTGGTTGTCGCTCGGCTAGAAAGAAAAACGCCACTGCGCGGCACTTGAACAGACAGAAAAAAATGAAAGGAAAGGGAGCAGGCGACAAAAGGACTAGTAGACGACAAGATGGAAGAAAAATGAAGGTTAGGACTTAGGATCAAGAGAGAGTTGAAATTTGTATTTGGTTTAGGAAGTTGTAGTTAGTCTGTGGAACGTGTAACTAGTTTGTAATAGCTCATTAGAATTGAATGCAGTAGGAGATCCCGTTGGCGTTGAAGTCTTAGGACATTAGAATACACCGGAAACTTGTTCTAAGTGGTTGCCTTGAGGTTTACGTCCTGAATGTGTGTCCTTGGAATGGTTCGTGCCACTGTCACATCGTCTCATCTTCATCCAGTGTACCATTAAAAATCATTATTATAACTTGTAAGGTCTTGTCTGTGCCGCTATTTTGCCACCGAGAGGAAGTGCGAGCTTGGGTAAAATTCGTCCGCAGAGGAAGAGTTTGCAGACAACAAGGAGAGTACCACGCAAAACTCTATCACCATCGTCAAGGTCATTATAAAACTGACAGCTGTTTTTTTAGCCACCTCAGTGGAGCCCGTCATATGGGTACATGCAATTGCAGCAAGCAAGTGAATCAAGAATACAGCTTCATCGTGTAGAGCAATAAACGGCTACATATTGGTGCGGCTACACCGGGCAGTTGGAGGCGATGGCACAGTATACACACATACACGCACATGCATACACACAAACACACACACACACAAGTCACCAACGGAACTGAGTCACCAGTAGTCAAAGCCGGCTGCCGGTAAGCGCACATGATGATGATGCCGAAAGAAAGAAAGAAAGAAAGAAAAGTTTGACATTAAGAAAAAAGGGCGTTAAACTCTGTGACAACGTACAGCATTGTCACGTTGTACCAAAATAGTAAATCTCTTCGCACACTCCAGCCATAAGACCCGTGGTCCACGCGAGCAGATGTCGTAAATCTAGGATTAAGAGCCCTACATTTCAGATGTATCAGGGGTGGGGGGGGGGGGGGGGAGGCCTAATTGCCACTGAGGCTAACGAGATGAACCATAAATGTCTCTTAAATCTGATTTCAAGCGTCCGACTAATGTCGACACCTTTCGTCTTTTTGTCGCGGCGACAAATGGCTACAGGATTTGTTTCGTTGTGTCTCTGGGATGCTAGATCAGAGGTGATGCTTTTAGATGCTCCCTCTGACACCTGGTGTGTTAAATGCAAGTAATTTACGGTCACGTGACGCTTGTTTTATGTCACGTGCCACGGTCCGGAGATTTTATTACTTACGAAAGCCCAGAATATATTATTTTCATCATGATAAACATGCTCTTTAAAAGAACACATGCAGTACATCTATATGGTTTTGTTGCGTGGTTAAGAGATACGTATTTGACACTACTTAAGCTAATAAAGGTGTCGCGCAATTTCCGGTTTCAAACATGGCGGGTACGTTTATTATACAGCTGTTTGTCTGGTCTTGGTGGAAATTTTTGTTTGGTAGACTAACGTGTAAGGAAAGGGGGGAGGGAAGAAAGCAGCGACTCAGAGTGAAGGGTGGGTCAGGTGTGAATATAAGATGTCTGTATGTACAGGTACGGGGAGGACAAGTGGCCCAACCGACGACCAGGTGAGGGGTGGGGGGGGGGGAGGTCTCAGGTTAAAAGATGTAAAGTCTATTCTCTCTGACATAGCTATTTTAGGTTAAAAGGTGTAAAGTCTATTCTCTCTGACATAGCTATTTTAGGTTAAAAGGTGTAAAGTCTATTCTCTCTGACATAGCTATTTTAGGTTAAAAGGTGTAAAGTCTATTCTCTCTGACATAGTTATTTTAGGTTAAAAGATGTAAAGTCTATTCTCTCTGACATAGCTATTTTAGGTTAAAAGATGTAAAGTCTATTCTCTCTGACATAGCTATTTTAGTCGAGCGAAGTCTCATGTGTGCGAATCTCTCTCTCTCTGGTCTATGCCAATCAGGCGTTGGTCGCCATTGACTTCCACAACCATCTGTCTTTGCTCTTTCTATAAGATGTGCTCTGGCCGGTGCTCCGTGGCACTCTTTTAGTCCGTCAGGTATCTTGTTTCTTTGTCTTCCTCTGTCCCTTTTTTTCCCCTCCATTTTTCCTGCTGCCGCTAGGTATTCCAGTCCGCCTCTTCTTAAAACATATCCTACAAGTCTGGACTGTCGTCTTCTGAATTTTGTCATAATTTCTCTCTTTTGTCCAGCCTCCGTTAGAACCTTTTCATTATTTTCTTGGCTGTCCATAGTATTCTTATCATTTTTCTTATGAACCGCTGCTTCCAGTAGACTTTGAATGCTCTGTGTTATCGTACATGCTTCTCATCCATATAATAATATGGGTTTGATGTGGCACTGAATAACTCTCCTTCTGTTGTTCATCGACAGAGCTATGTTGCATAGCATGTTTTTCATGTTCATAAATGCTGACTTGGCCTGGGCTATTCTGCTCATTATTTCACTTTCGGATCTTCCGTCTTGCGTTATTATTATTGTTCCTAAATATTTGAATATGTCCACCTGATTTAATTCTGCGCCTTTTACTTTGGTGTTACATTTTGTTGGTGTTTCTTTTTCGGAAATGATTATGATCTTTGTGTGTGTGTGTTGTTGTTAATTTAAACTATGTCCTTTATCCTCGTTTTTTTTTTCTATGATTTTCTCTGACAAGGTTTGTAGCATTGTGTTCGAGTACGGGGCCTCGAAGATTTATGTCACAAATACTTAAATGCTGCAGGCACGGAAGTCTCTGCGAGGGGAAAAAGAGAACTTACAAAACCACGTTGTCCTGTCATTCATAGAGACACCTTGTGGACATGATGTTAGCGTCCAAAGAGACACCTTGTTGACATGATGTTAGCGTCCAAAGAGACACTTAGTTGACATGATGTTAGCGTCCAAAGAGACACTTAGTTGATATGATGTTAGCGTCCATGGAGGTACCTAGATGATATGGTATTAGCGTCCAAAGAGACACTTAGTTGATATGATGTTAGCGTCCAAAGAGACACTTAGTTGATATGATGTTAGCGTCCAAAGAGACACTTAGTTGATATGATGTTAGCGTCCAAAGAGACACTTAGTTGATATGGTGTTAGCGTCCAAAGAGACACTTAGTTGATATGGTGTTAGCGTCCGAAGAGGTACTTTGTGGATTTAGTGTTAGCGCCCACAATTTTTATTGATCTCCCAGCACAGTAGAGGGTCACGTGGTCAGCCTCATGCTTGATCTCCTTTACCTCTCCAGGCTTCGAGAGCCGGGCTTCTTTTTTTTTTTTTTAAGCCAGAGTGAAAGATGCCAGGAATTGGAACTGGGCCATCCAGTTAACACACACACACACACACACACACACAACCACACGCCACCTATATATAGGATATTTAGTCACAATCTATCAGACGTAACACATTAACCCTTTAATAACCTTCTATCAAGTAGAAACAGTGAAATTCCAAAAAAAAAAACAAAAAACACACACACACACACAATCGGAACCACTGAGATTCAAACATAACGATGGAAATAAAAAAAAAACCAAAAACAAAAACAGAATCAGTGAGAATCCAAATGCAAGTAGAACCAGTGGGATTCCAAATATAAGTACAACCAGTGGGATTCCAAATACAAGTATAACCACTGAGATTCCAAATATAAGCACAACCAGTGAGATTCCAAATATAAGTACAACCAGTGAGATTCCAAATAGAATCAGAACCAGTGGGATTCCAAATTCAAGAAGAACTGGTGAGATTCCAAACGGAATTAGAACCAGCGGGATTCCAAGTACAAGTAGAACAAGTGAGATTCCAAAAACAAAAAACAAGTATACGAAGAACGAAACGAAACTGATATACTGTATATATATATAAAATTTCATAGAAAATTTTCATATTTTTCGAAATGGATAAAGAAAGCATTAAAGGTAAATTAAAAAAAAAAGACGACACATCTTACGCACATGCGCACTCACCCACGCAGGGCCCTAAAACCAGGGGATGTAAAAATCATGATCGTGAGCACAACAGGCAAGTGGTGTTTCTCTCCCCCTGAATATTTACCGTGCCTGCTAGATTTCTATTAAGATGAGCTCGGGTACACTGCCGTACCAGACAAGCCAGGGCCGGCGTCCTTAAAAGAATTGACCATCCTTTGATGACCGTTTGATCTCAGACGTTAAAACTGTCCAGTCAGTCGGATTAATTCACGGAACTGTCCAAGAGTACTTATACAATTAAAAGAAACCCTTTAAAAAAAATTTCCTTGCAAAGGTTTTAAAACTGAGCGCCGTAAAAAAAAAAAAGGTGCACAAATGCACATCTTGTTTCTCTGTCTAAACTGGTCTTGATTACGAAAGCACGAGAAACTCTGCAGTCGATGCTACGATAGTAGCTTACAAATAGCAAATAAGATAAAACAAAATTGCTGTATCTTTGTATATCTGTATCTTCCATATATATATATATATATATATATATATATATATATATATATATATATATATATATATATATATATATATATATATATATATCCTCCTGTCTTTCTTTTAATGAGGTTACAATGAAACTCAAAACAGGGAATTAACTATAGGAAGGATATGGGCAAACGAAAAAAAGAAAGTACATGACAACATGATAACTTTTAATAGTGAGCACTTAATGGAAAAAAAAATAATTCAGTATTACAGCCCTACACAGAATTAACTGCTTGAGGTCTCATTGAAGTCAGAGGCTCTCAAGCAGTAGGGAATCTCTCTTCTCCTCCATCTCCCTCTACCCCGCCCCGGGAATTTATAGGAGGTGGAGTGCGGGGGGGGGGGATACTTGGTATACAGACTGACAGACTCAAATTGTTGAAAACTTGCTCTAAACTGTAGAAAGATCAATAATATGAACATATATATGAGTCTGTCACTATGTGCTACCTGTTTTCTATCCCCTTTTCTTGATATTCTAAAGAATTTCATGGGAGGGTGTGTGGGGGAATGCTCTCACAGGTTGAGAACCTCTAATCTAAACCACTTTTAAAGTGAAACATTCAACTCCATATAACAGCTACACGATTGGCCACTTACCAGAAGAAGGGTCCAATCAAATTCTTGCTTAACTTCTTCCTCCGCCAATCAAAGCACTGGATGAATAACAGCCTGAAAGAAATGAAAACAGATGGTTATGTAGATCTGAAGTTTTGAATCTCTAAGTTAGGGAGTTTTCATGCCCCGTGGGGTTTCGGGATCAAACTGTGGGGGATCAGTCAGTCAGTCATTTGCATGTCTCTTGCGAAACTTTGCCTCCATAACAGCTCTCCTATAGGCCTCTCGGTTGTAAGCAAGATGCCCTGCTGATGGTGCGTCCATTCGCAGACTGTGGAGGATATGAGGTTCAATATCTGAACATTTTGTATTTGTTCCTTAATTGTTGATTTCTTGATAGATTTGAATTTTATTTCAGTTTGTTTAGCTCATAGATAGATGTCAGACCGGACAGTGCCACGCCAGTAGGCGTAGGCGGCCAGCTCTCTCCATCTCGCACGATCCCTCATACGTCTCGAATCAACTCGATCGCTGTTTTTCTGGCGAACCATGCAGCCAGGCATCATCGAGGTATTTCTGTGTTCTCCGCCCTCTTTGTCTTTTCCCATTTATCTTTCCAGTGATAAGCATTCTTCCGAGACCTTCACGTCTGGTGATGTTGTCAGAGAAACTCTGTCTTTTTCTTATGTACGGCTCTAGTCAGAGAAAAAAAACAACAACTCAAAACTAGATACATGTGTGTAAAATAAAACCAGTGCTCATCTTCTCTTAAGTTCATATATATATATATATATATATATATATATATATGGCAAACATATGAGGGTGCAGAGAAATTAGATGTGGCCAAACATATGAGGGTGCAGAGAAAATAGATGTTGCCAACACATGAAGGTGCAGAGAAAATAGATGTTGCCAACATATGATGGTGCAGAGAAATTAGATGTGGCCAGCATATGAGGGTGCAGAGAAATTAGATGTTGCCAACATATGAGGATGCAGAGAAAACAGATGTCAACATATGAGGGTGCAGAAAAATTAGATGTTGCCAACATATGAGGGTGCAGAGAAATTAGATGTGGCCAGCATATGAGGGTGCAGAGAAAACAGATGTCAATATATGAGGATGCAGAGAAAACAGATGTCAACATATGAGGATGCAGAGAAAACAGATGTCAACATATGAGGATGCAGAGAAAACAGATGTCAACATATGAGGATGCAGAGAAAACAGATGTCAACATATGAGGGTGCAGAGAAAACAGATGTCAACATATGAGGGTGCAGAGAAAACAGATGTCAATATATGAGGGTGCAGAGAAAACAGATGTGGCCAACATCTACAAGTATGTTCAAGGGAAGCTTTATAGAAGAAGGTGGAGCTGTTGGTCACTTTACATAATGGGATTTATAACGGTGATGATTTCACCAGTCTGATGAAGAGAAGCAAGGGGATATTTTAGTGAACCCATAGAAGGATCCATCCATCCATCCATCCATCCATCCATCCATCCATCCATCCATCCATCAAGATGCTAATCGACTAAAGCAGTCATCGGTTACAATGCTTTGTGCTGCCTTGCTGGGCATTCAGCAAACTATCTCAACTGAGCACGGTCTCCAGCCAGAATGTGCAAGATTGCCCATGATGTGAAACAAGACAATATAAATGCACCACAATACCACAGAGATAAGATATATTCAAGAGGCAAGCGGGACAAAAAACAAAAAGTAAGAAAGAGAGAGAGAGAGAGAGAGAGAGAGAGAGAGAGAGAATGAAAAGAGAGAGAGAGAACGAAATAAAGAAAGAAAGAATGAAAGAGAGAGAGAAAGAAAGAATGAAAGAAAGAAAGAGAGAGAGAGAGAGAGAGAGAGAGAGAAAGAAAGAAAGAAAGTCATTACAAACCGGCGGTATGTGACTTAACAAAAAAAAAAAAAACGTTCTGGAAATTAAACTAAAAAAAAAAAAAACATCAAACCAAAACGCTATCTAAATTTCTCTGGCTCGCTCAGATCAGTGGTTCTAAAACTGTGGTCTGCGGTGCATTATCAGATGATTCGCGTTCGTTCTATTAATGTGATTTTCAGTGTCATCTACTGAGTAAAAAAAATTATGAGATCTTGTCCTTGTGATATTGCTCATAAGCTGATGGTCTGCAACTTATGCGTAATTGAAAAAAAGTGGTCCTTGTTTGTACAAAGTTTGATAATCACTGATCTAGGTGACACGGAGTGCATAAATTCAGATTCTGCACTCGACCGAAAGCTCTCGGATCAAATTCTATCATGAAAAACGTGGTGGGACGAGTCAAACACTCACTCCTCATTCAATCCTCCAAGCTCACTCAGTCGTGAAGATCTCCGATATGAAACCTATTATCGACTGCGGGCCAAAGCGAGCCAAAAACTGCCTGTGACAGTTGGAGAGATGGTACATTTTAAACTCTTATTTTTCCAGCTCCGGGAAAAATCCCACCCGTTGAAATGAAGAATTGTTCTTTCTAGGTGGCGCTGTCTGGACTCCTGATGAAGGCTTTTGTTCTTGTTGTGACACGAGCTTCTAAATCAGTGCGTGTGACATATATGTGTAAACGTTTCTGATGGTTTTATGTAGTACCGATTTCAGCGGAGATAGAATTTGTTTCTATCCTACCACATACCCATACACAGTTAACAAATTGCTTTAGATCCGGTAGTTTGCAGGATTCTTTGGGCTGTTTAGAGTAAGAGCGAATTTTAAGTCCATAACTTGTGAGAAATGTTAATGAAATGTTATAAAAGGATACTTAGAATACCACGACTGCTGAAGTCAGAGACACTGGACCTATATGTGCATCCTAATCACGCTGAGGTTTTCCGGTGAGAAAGTCCAACGTTGGACTGGATGGGCAACCACCTCTCACCCGGGGGGGGGGGGATATATTGATATCCAAAACATGTCGAGGTTTTCCGGTGAGAAAGTCCAACTCTAGACTAAACTGGTGCAACGAAAACCACGGTGTCACGCAATCCCACTTCTGCGAACCACCGAGAATACAGGCCCAAGCCCCGCGATACTTGAACATCATGTGGTCCTCTCGGGGATCTCTTGTACTTCTCTCGGGGACCAAGGAGGACCACAAGTTCTGTCGAGGACCACAGGAGTAAATTCAGTAGGACCACGAGGCGGTCTTGGTGGTAGAAACGAAGAAGAAGAAGAAGAAAAATGGAAAGAAAATCAAGTAAAGAGATACTAATGCGATTAGGTGTTGGAGAAAACTGGTTAGAAAACACCATCAAAATTAGAAAGCTGAGATACTTCGGCCACATTAAAAGACATAGTGGTTTCGAGAAGTTGATGGGAAAGGTCAAAGTGCCTGGTAAGAGAAGAAAGGGGCGAGCTCACCTTAGGTGGACTCGGGACATCACGGTAAATCTGAATATGTCATTGCGAGATGTTGGTCGACTTGGGCAAGACCGCATTGTATTCAGGGAGGCAGTGAGCAAGGGACAACGTTCTAGAAAGAACACGTGACACGACGAGCGTGTGAGAGATTACGAAATATGGAAATAACTGGCAGATCACCGGGCTTTGATTGTGATGTAATACCACTGACGTGAGTGACAGTTCTTGTATCCAGCATCCGATCGGCTGTAACTAATGTCCAAAGTCCATTTGTGGGACAGAGCGGTGGGCCCTGCTCCCCGAAGGACCAACATAATCAGGTGTTCTATTTCTTCTTCTTCTTCCTCTTCATCTTTGTCCTTCACCCTCAAAAGGGCCGGTGTTGCATTTCGTCGCATATATGCGTCTTTCGGCCCAACACATCCGACTTCGGCTAGGCGTACTTTTAGGGACCAGGTTCCCCTTTCAATTTCGATCCCTATTCACTTGCCTGGGTCACTATCTGTTTCCAGGGAACCTGTAAAAAGTAGAGAGAATCATACATAAAAGGTTGTCTCTAGGCCATTTGATCTCTTAATATCCCAGGATATGCATGGACTACGAGATGGTACTTATATACATACCTCCTTAGGCCAGCTTCTCTACAATTTTCACGAGTATAAGTCCACCATTCGTTCTTACTAGTGTCCAAAGTGGCCAGGGCGGTGCGTTTCTTGGGCCGAGGTAGCAAGGGAATGTTGTTTCTGCCGTGTCCAGAGGATTCTGCATACAGCCCTGCGCTCAAGGTCTGGGCAAGACAGCCGGCTAGTGGGCCCCATCCTGAACTCTTTCACCCGTGAGGCAGGAAGGAAGGACGCTACACACTGCCTGCACTTGCCAGGAGAGGATTAAAAAAAATCTCTTCTCCAGCTTGTGTGGAACAGGGTTTCTCAACCTTTCTCTGCTCGTGACGCTCCCTTTCCCCCTTTCCTTTTTTTGTTTGTTTGTTTGTTTTTGGAATTAGAATTTGTATTCCTCTTTCCTCTCCCTCGTTCCTGCTCTCGGATTCCCCCCCCCCCCTCTCTCTCTCCCCCCCCCCCCACCCCACCACTCCACCAACTTTGTTACTTTATTCAAAGCTTACTAACGCACCAACTTTGTTACTTTATTCAAAGCTTACTAACGTCTTTTTTCTGTGATCCTCCAAAATTTGCAACGGCGCCTAACTGGGAACCCTTGTGGCGGCATCTGTTATATAAACCATGAATAAGTACAAGGATACACAGGAAGTAAGAATGAAACAAAATGGCAGACAACAGACTGATGATGGAACAGGTATACAATCAGATACATAGTAATGTCGAGAAGACCTTAGCTTGTATAGGGAAAAAAAAAAAGGTTGAGAAGACCTTAGGATGTATAGGAAAGTTGAGAAGACCTTAGGTTGTATAAGAAAGTAAGTTAAGAAGACCTTAGGTTGTACAAGACAGAAAGTTGAGAAGACCTTAGGTTGTACAAGAAAGAAAGTTGAGAAGATCTTAGGTTGTACAAGAAAGAAAGTTGAGAAGATCATAGCTTGTATAAGAAAGAAAGTTGAGAAGACCTTAGGTTGTACAAGACAGAAGGCTGAGAAGATCTTAGGTTGTACAAGAAAGAAAGTTGAGAAGACCTTAGGCTGTACAAGAAAGAAAGTTGAGAAGACCTTAGGTTGTATAAGAAAGAAAGTTGAGAAGACATAAGGTTGTACAAGAAAGAAGGTTGAGAACCGTTAATGTAACAAAGCAATTTCCTTAAAATCTTATTGCTGACATTTATGTAGGAAAAATACCGCAGTATGGCTGTAATATGTCACAGGAAAAAAAAAACATAAAGAAATGACTCACACAACTCACAACTGATAATCACGAAATATCACGACCAGTGAATGCAGAGTTAGCAAGGGAGAGGCAAACTCGTCTAATCTTTCATTTCTTTCAACCAAAATGCACTTGCTGACACTACAACAGTTCACGTGTTGCGTTTATCACCCCCCCCCTCACCCCCTCCATACAAGACGCCAACGCTCAATCACAGACGGCCATCTTGGTACGGCGTTCAAAATTGCAGCCCTTGCCTTAGAGCGTTTGATTTGGGATAGGCGAAGGTAAGGCATTTCCGGTAGCGAGATGTTCTGGTACACATAGAGATCATCATCATTATCATCAACTCGTGTCGAAGGAGGCAAACGATACATGTAACATATTTTCAATTCAGCCCGGTCCCGCGCCTTTCTTCATAACTCCCCCCTCCCCCCCATTCCCCTCCATCTTCCTCAGAATTGTCTAGTTCAGCTTGAAGGATGCATCTTCGTATTTCTCCAAAATTTCCGCCGCAAATTTAGGTTGAGGAGTTAGAATGCAAAATGGCGATGCACAAAAAGATAAGATTGACCAAGAGACCGACCAGGTGATTGAGACAGACAGACAGACAAACAGACAGACAGACAGACAGACAAACAGACAGACAGACAGACAGACATATAGGTAGACAGACAGACAGACAAACATATAGGTAGACTGGAGTTTGGCAGAAAGGATAGATAGATAGATAGATAGATAGATAGATAGATAGATAGATAGATAGATAGATAGATAGATAGATAGATAGATAGATAGATAGATAGATAGATAGATAGATAGATAGATACCGGAAGGAAGACAATTTTAAACCTCAACCCTTTCACAGAATTTCCAAACTTCATCACTTTTCAAACCCAAACAGATCTGAGATTTTCGCTAATCTCAAGAAGCTCCAGTTGTTTCTCGTAGCAATCCTGCACTACTTTCTCTATCTAAATGTTCATCTTCAGAAAGTGACAGCAGTGCATCATGGTACTTTAAAACGGAAGTCTCTTTTCCTCCCTCTGGGCCGCCCAATCTTCCGATCATTTTGAATAATTCTGACCACAGACGTTATACCCCTCCACTTAAAACTGTCAGTCTTTGCGCGGTGTCTTTCCCAAGCGAATTAGGCAAAGCTTTTACTTCCCCACCCACCATTTGCAATGTTTGAAAACTCCATTTTGTATTAATGCGCGCGTCGTAGATTGTAATATAGATATAGATCGTGCGCGGAGATAAAATGACGTCTGAGTGTAAGAAAGGAAAGGAATTAAGTATTACTAGAGACGAAGTGTTACCAAGACCGCTTCTGCCAACAATGGCGTAGTCACAAGGATTGTTTCCTTGGAAATTCTTTGGGTTCACAATCATCCAGGGGTTGTTCGTGGGTGGTTTGAGGGATCACCACTCGCGATAGGGTCCTCGAGCTTTGATGTATCCATTAGCTGAGTCGCCAACGAGGATGGCCGTGTCGTGAAAGAAGAAAGGGACCGAGTCATTAAAGGCAAGGGTTTATAACCCGTGAAGGATGTATCATTCCTGTTACTGATGTCAGACATGACGATATTCTGATATCATCTGGCTGTAAGGGTAGACGTGTAGGTTACGGTAGTGGAGTCTTTTTAAAAGCAGTCATTTTCAGAAATTAACAAAAAGGCAGCAAACTTTTTCGTCCAGTCAGACTATGCTTTTTTTTTTTGGGGGGGGGGGGGAGATCGCAGAAACGTCCTCGGCAGAGATCTTGAAACTCCGATCTGCAGAGACAAAGAGAGAGAGAGAGAGAGAGAGAGAGCAACATTTCATACATTCATTTGCATGTCCCTTGCGGAACTTTGCCTCCCAAACAGCACTTCTGTAGGCCTCTCGGTTGTAAGCAAGATGGCCTGCTGCTAATGCATCCATTTGCAGATCATCACGATGCCTTGCAGCCATCTTCGCCTTGGTCTTCCTCTCTTTCTTTTCCCCATTATGTACCCTTCCAAGACTGTCTTCTCTAGATTATCATGACGTTTAATGTGTCCAAAATATTTAAGAGACACCAACAGGCCCACGAAATCGTGGCTTGCTCAGAGAATTCTGAGGCTCATAATTCTGATGGCAGTAACTCTAAACCAGTGATCCTCAAAATATCTGCCAAGGGGGGCAAGGAGGTGGCAGATGGAAAAGGTTTGAGTGCTAATGCTTTAGAGAATCCCACCTGCTAGCGTTGTTTCTACCTGTCTGAATATTTAGTTTATGTGTGTGTGTGTGTTCGTGTGTGTATGTTTGAAACAAAGCAATATATAAGTCATATCAAACACGACTGTCAGTACAGTAAGAGCAAAGTAGGACATTCACGTTAAATCGTTCCAGGTGACAAGGGGAAAACTGAAGTGACAACGGGAAAACTGTAGTGACAACGGGAAAATTGGAGTGACAACGGGAATACTGGAGGACAACGGGAAAACTGTAGTGACAACGGGAAAACTGGAGAGGCAACGGGAATACTGGAGTGACAACGGGAAAACTGGAGAGACAACGGGAATACTGGAGTGGAAACTGGAAAACAAGAGAGACAACGGGAATACTGGAGTGACAACGGGAAAACTGGATAGACAACGGGAATACTGGAGTGGAAACTGAAAAACTGGAGAGACAACGGGAATACTGGAGTGACAACGGGAAAACTGGAGAGACAACGGGAATACTGGAGTGGAAACTGGAAAACTGGAGAGACAACGGGAATACTGGAGTGACAACGGGAAAACTGGAGAGACAACGGGAATACTGGAGTGGAAACTGGAAAACTGGAGAGACAACGGGAATACTGGAGTGGAAACTGGAAAACTGGAGAGACAACGGGAATACTGGAGTGGAAACTGGAAAACTGGAGAGACAACGGGAATACTGGAGTGGAAACTGGAAAACTGGAGAGACAACGGGAATACTGGAGTGGAAACTGGAAAACTGGAGAGACAACGGGAATACTGGAGTGACAACGGGGCCGGGGAAGACTAAGAAACAAGATTATTTGACGAACTAGCCCGGTCCAACACATACGTTATAGAAACAGCAAAGGAAGGACAGGTTGCTGATTGGCATGAGAGAGAGAGAGCGAGAGAGAGAGAGAGAGAGAGATCAAGTTACATATATTCCTTCTATTTTTGTTTTTGTTTATGTTTTCACTACTTTCTTCGTTTCTTGTTTCTCTCTCTCCCTCTCTATCTCTCTCCCTCTCTCCCTCTCTCTCCCTATATCTCTCTCTCTCTCAGTCGAATTGCACCAGAAACTCGCCCGCACTTTTATTATATAATGCGCCTTTTTTATTTTTGAAAGGGGAAGAACTCTTTTAATTACATTTATAGCGACAGAAGGGCCGAGTCGATATATGGCCTCTGTGCCAAAAATAGTTCTTCTTAATAGACTCTGAGAGGAGAGAGAGAGAGAGCGAGAGAGACAGAGAGATAGAAAGAGTGAGAGTAAGACAGAGAGAAAGAGTGAGTGAAAGAGAGAGAGAGAAAGAAAGAGAGAGGGAAAGGGCAGATAATATAAATGAAAAAGAAAAGCATCGGTGATGAACACTCCACATAAAAAGTGGCGACGGTAAAAGGAAATAACTAATAAATGATAATACTAATAAATGCAAAACACAGGAAGAAATATATAAAAAGAATGATTTGACAATACGGCAAAGAATGGGAATCGATAGCCTACGTGACAGAGAATTTAAAACTGAAGGAGATGTAACAGAGGACAGCATAAAGAGGGAGATGGACTCTTATGTCAGTCAAAAAGTAACCTCAAATCAAGGGACATAACCACTATTTCAAAAAGACTTTGACTTGCCTTGGAGTTTTGTCACATCCTTTTCAATGATTACATCCCTTGAATCACGATTATTGTTTATTGTCGTCCTTTAAAAAAAAAAACCTTTCAAGAAAAATGACCTGAATGTCTAACAGCTGCTGAAGTCATTGTAAAGATTCATAGCTAACGCTGGAGTAGCTCTCTTGTAAGTGTCAAGCATTTAGAAGAAAGGAAAAGGAAGATAAGAAAGAATGAAAGAAAGAAAGAAAGAAAAGGTAACGGAATGAAAGGAAAGGAAAGGCAGAAGTAGAAAGAAAGACAGAAAAAAAGAAGAGAAAAGGAAAGCAAAAAGTGGAAAGAAAGAAAAGGATAGGCAGACGTAGAAAGAGAGAAAGAAAAAAGTGGAAAGAAGGAAAGAAAGAAAAGGATAGTAGAAGTAGAAAGAGAGAAAGAAAAAAGTGGAAAGAAAGAAAGAAAGAAAGAAACGGATAGCAGAAGCAGAAAGAGAGAAAGAAAAAAAGTGGAAAGAAAGAAAGAAAGAAAAGGATAGCAGAAGTAGAAAGAATGAAGAAAGAAAAAAAAAGAAACAAAATGAAGAAACAAATGTAAAAAAAACCCAAGGATAAAACAAAAAGAAAAAAAGAAAGAAGCAAATAAACAAAGAAACAAGCATCCATACTGACATGATGGATCAACAAAGTCTGTCACACAAGCATCCACACTGATATGATGGATCAACAAAGTCTGTCACACAAGCATCCACACTGACATGATGGATCAACAAAGTCTGTCACACAAGCATCCACACTGACATGATGGATCAACAAAGTCTGTCACACAAGCATCCACACTGACATGATGGATCAACAAAGTCTGTCACACAAGCATCCACACTGACATGATGGATCAACAAAGTCTGTCACACAAGCATCCACACTGACATGATGGATCAACAAAGTCTGTCACACAAGCATCCACACTGACATGATGGATCAACAAAGTCTGTCACACAAGCATCCATACTGACATGATGGATCAACAAAGTCTGTCACACAAGCATCCACACTGACATGATGGATCAACAAAGTCTGTCACACAAGCATCCATACTGACATGACGGATCAACAAAAAGCGATGTCCTCACAACATAAAGATCAACATTTATTTACATATCTAACAACCAACAACAGAAGTCATTAACAAGTAACTAGGTAAAATACTAAGCGCTTCTCAAGAGACACAAAACAATTCTAAAAAAAAAAACAACATATGACAAATTTCTCAACGAAGTAGTCGGAGGAGCATTGTTTAGTTTTACAAAAATATAGAAATTGTGAGGAAGCAAGAATTGCAGAAAGTAAGATGAATGAAGGGCATACAACAATCCAATATTTCGGTAAAACGCCTTTGTCAAGGATCACGTGTAAAAAAAAAACAACAACAAAAACCAACACATTCTTCTATCGTACTCACCCACCCAACCTTTTCTCGGATTGATTACCATTATATCTCCCGCTCTCCCTCCTTTCCTCTTTTCCCAACTCACTCTTTACTACCAACCTATCACACCTCACAAGTTTTTCAGTTAAACTTTCACAATACTCCACCACGCGCACCCTTGGACGCAGTTTCTTGCAAGTCACAGCTCGCTTTTTTTCCTCCATTATTTCTCTCCCCCCCCCCCCGCCCCCCTCTGTTTGCTGTATAGCATTCACGTGAATTTATATTTTAATCTTCTTTCCCTGTTTCTTTGTCCTGTAAGTTTTTGTTTATGGTTAAGGTGTAGAACCGATACGTCACAGCTGTGCGCTCGTTAACGTAATAAAGCATTTTCCTACATTTGTTCAAAATGGTTCTAACCAAACATTCCCTCTGTACTCCAACCGATTCTCACGGAAAATGTGGTACTCGACTTCCTGTGTTGAGGAATGCTGTGGGAAAACTGCTTCTTTCAAGGTGCCATGGCGGGGCTTGCTTAGACTGACGTAGACAGAGTGACTTTTATGTATCTTTTAGCTCATTTGTTCTTGACTGAGCGGCCGTGGATATCAATGTTTTTGGTTGTTGTTTTAAACAAATCTTGTTGAACACGAATGCCTGGATGTAGGGCAGTGCCTTTATACCTGGTTTCAAGATTGATACCTGTTTCCAATATTAACTTGGCAGTAGTGAGCCTATCGGCTCTCTCTCTCTCTCTCTTTCTCTCTCTCGTTCTCGTAATAACCAGTTAACTGAGTGTCTTTGTGTTGGTGTGTACATCCCTTGTCTGTTCATCTATCTATCTATCTATCTATCTATCTATCTATCTATCTATCTATCTATCTATCTATCTATCTGTTTGTCTGTTTGTCTGTCTGTCTGCCTGTCTATCTATCTGTCTATCTATCTAATCCTCTTCTACTTTTCACATTTCCTTCCTGCTTCTAAAGTACACACACACCCACACACAAAACTCGTTTAATTCAATCCTCACCCTCTCTTATATCTCCTCATCCTATCTCTCTTTCTCTCCTGCCTGTCCTCCGCTCTGGCGATGCGACTCGAGTAGAACACACAATCGATGATGACAAGAGCTAATAAGCTTCCATTCAATTAGCGCCCGATGCTAAGTTGGTCGTCGATATAGCTTCCCTCACTCGGAAGGGGGGATAACCTGTGTAATTACGCTTTCCTCGTTGACGCTCTGTTAAGACAACATTAGTGCGCGCGCGCCTGTGTGTGCGCGGGCACATGTGTGCGCTCGCGCGCGTGTGCGTGTGTGTGTGTGCGCCCTATGTGAAATATATGGCCCAGGGACGAGAGAAGTGGAAGGAATATTATGTTTAGGAATGCATGTCTCTTGATTTTAGATTCGGTTTTTTTTTTGTTTGTTCTCCCCCACCCCTCTTGTCTGTCCTAGTATGGTGTTCTTTCCTTCATTTTCTCTACCTGTCTTCCTCCAAACTCTTTCTTCATTTCTTTCTTCTCTATCTTTTTTTCTACATTATTTATCGCCCCCCCCCCCCCACATCCCTTCACCCCCGCTCGCACCATTTATTCTTTCAATTTCCTTTCTGTTGTCCTTGTTCTATCTCTGTATTAGCTCTCTCTCTCTCCTTCTCTCTGTCTCTCATCTCTCTGTGTCTCTCCTCTGTGTCTCTCCTCTCTCTGTCTTTCATGTCTCTTTCTGTGTCTCTCGTCTGTCTCTCTCTTCCTCTCTCCGTCTCTTCTCTCTCTGTCTCTCCTCTCTCTGTCTTTCTTGTCTCGATCTCTCTGTCTCTCCTCTCTCTGTCTCTCCTCTCTCTGTCTTTTTTGTCTCGAACTCTCTGTCTCTCCTCTTTCTGTGTCTCTTTCTCGGTCTGCCTGTCCCTCTTCCTCTCTCTGTGTCTGTCTCTCCTCTCTCTGTGTCTTTCATGTCTCTATCTCTCTGTCTCTTCTCTCTCTGTCTCTCCTCTTTCTCTGTCTCTCCTCTCTCTGTCTCTCCTCTCTCTGTCTCTCACGCATAAACATGCACGCCTTTTGTTACTATTTCTTTCAACAGCCTAGAGCAAGGCAAGGGGCCCATGTAAATGATTTTTGTTTAAAATGCAAAGCTGACTGCCTCGCAGACCTCAGAGGGACGCAGTAAAGACCTTTGATGGCAGCGTTTTCATTTAGATATACGTACTGTAAGTGGGGGGGGGGAGAGGAGGGGAGGGAAGGTAATTTTATGTACGGCGCAGAAAGGTAGTAAATAACACCAAACTTTACCAGGTAACTGAATTCAAATATATAGGAAGTATATTTACACAGGATGCAAAAAAATGGACAGAGAAATCCAATGTAGAATTCATAAAGCAAACAATGTTACCTATCAGCTTTCACCAATCATAAACCATCTAAATATCTCCATGGACATTAAAAAAAAACAACAACTCTTTCAAACAATATCAACCCCCCCCCCCCCCCCCCTTCCCAATTCTATTCTATCATAACCAAACCTGGACGCTCACAGAATACCAGAACAGAAAGATAACAGCATGTGAGATGGAATGCTTAAGAGAAATGGTAAACAAGACAGGAAGGGATCAAGTTCGAAATTAAATAATAATCCAAAAAAATGATGGGAACAATACTTGTCGTGGACTGCATCTAAAATCAGAGAGTTCAGTGGTTCGGGCATTTGATACGCATGAATCCAGAACAACCAGGTGCGCGCGCATACAACTCGAAAATATCTGGTTACAGGGCAATAGCATGACCAAGGAAATAGTGGATAGATGAGGTTGAAAGACAGACTGAGGAAATATATAACGTGACAGCTACCCAGGCCTCTCACCTTGCTCGGGACCGAGGTCTGAAACTACCTGCCACGCAAATGGCGTAAGTAGACAGAAAAGAAGAAGAAGAAGAAGAAGTAGACAGAAGAAGGAGAAAGAAGAAGAATAGGAAGAGGAAGAAGAAGAAAAAAGAAGAAGAGGAAAGAAAGAAGAAGAAAGAAAAAGAAGCAGAAGAAGAAGAAGGAGGAGGAGGACGGTCCTGACCACAAGTCCTTTACCACATCAGTTGCAAATATCACCACCACCTCGCAGTTCCACTGAGACAGAAGAAGAAGAAGAAGAAGAAGAAGGAGGAGGAGGAGAAGAAGAAGAAGAAGAAGAAGATTGATTGATTGAAAGTAACTACATACATTTATAAATAACTATCTAGTAGTACTAGTAGTAGTAGTAGCAGTAGTAGTAATAGTAGTAGTAGTAGTGGTAGTTAGTAGTAGTAGTAGTAGTAGTAGTAGCAGCAGTAGTAGTAGTAGTAATAGCAGACACCCTCAAAACAGCGGCTATGACAGCAGCACGTAGAACGGTTCTGCTATCTTGCACCTGAAGTCTACACCACTGACAGGAATAATCTAACACCTGTCCCGTTATCGCTTCTCATATTTATGAACACTTGGACAATAAATGAAACAAAACAAACCAGAACACCACAGACAGAACTTGGACAAGAACTTGATTCCGCCAAGGAAACATAACAAACATAAATGGCAACTATGTCTCAAATCTGTCCGACGCAATACTTGTACAACAGCGCTCGCGATAACATTTGGTCTTTGTTAAAAGATTTGCCAAGAAAAGTTTTGGGGTTTGTCGTTTTTTTTTTTTTATCTGTAATGTGACAACCCGCGATTAGTTGTTTATATAATGTGACAACCCTGAATTATTTATTTACTAGTTGGGGGGGGGGGGGTTAGTGAGGGTGAGGGTGGACGGCGTTGATCAATAACACTGATAGTCATGAGGTTTGCCAGGAGAAACTTTTGTACCTCCTCCACGATTATTTTGTTTCTTCTATCCCCACTGCCGGGAGAGGGTTAGGGAGGGGAGAGGGGTGGGGGGATACGTCAGGAACGATTTGTGGGGGAAAAGTTGTTAGACAAGAACAGTCACTTCTTGTTCGTCTTGTTCTTCTTCTCCTCCTCCTCCTTCTTCTTCTTGTTCTTGTTTTTGTTCTTCTTGTTCTTCTTGTTCTCCTCCTTCTCCTCCTCCTCCTTCTTCTTCTTCTTCTTCTTCTTCTCCTCCTTCTTCTTCTTCTTCTCCTCCTTCTTTTGTCTACTTCTTCTTCTTCTGTTTGTTATAGGCAATATCTCTCTTCTTTATCTCTCCTCATCTATTTCAGACTGTGGCCAGGTCTTACATTCGTGAAAATTTCCTCCAAATATTATCATAATTTTCATCTTCCTTAACGAATCCCTCCCCCCCCACCCCATACCCTTTTCATCCACACATCCTTCTTTCCTTTAATCCACATATTTGTCCTTTTCACTCACAGATCCCTTTTCCTTTCATTTACATGTTTCTTCTTCTTTTTTGTTTTACAGTCATCCAGATACGGCACATATCTATTCTTTTCTTTCATCCAAGGATCCTTTTTTCTTCATCCACATATCCTTTCGTCTATATTTCCTTTTTTTTCCATTCATCCACATATCCTTTTCCCCCTTCCATTTTTAGATCCTATTTTCACCTTAATCCACGGACCTCTTTTTTTTTGCCTCCTTTCATCCAAAGATCCTTTCAGTCCATTTCATTCACATATTCTTTTTTCTTTCCCCTTCATCCACAGATTCTTACATCCATTAATCCACAAATACTATTTTCATCTTCATCCACAGGTGGTATTTTCCTAGTATACGGTGGTTGTCTTGTAGTCAGCTCCACCTATTTTGCCTCATTCACCAAGCAACTTTTTATTCTTTCATTCTGGAGAGCAGCTCTCCTCAACCACGTTTGCCAAGTACCACATTTTTCAACTCATCGTTTACTACGGACTTGTCTTGTCTTGTCTTGTCTTGTCTTCTCTTGTTCTGTCCTATCTCCCTTAACTGCGAGCTGATGTTCTTTGCGGCCGATGCTGTAGACTGCTGCTGCTACTACTACTACTACTACTACTATTACTACTACTACTACTACTACTACTACTATTATATTGGTACTATTGATTACTACTACTGCTGAAACTGAACTGCTACTATTATTGCTAATGCTACAACGACTGATGCTGCTGCTGCTGCTGCTGCTAATACTACTACTACTACTACTACTACTACTACTACTACTACTACTACAACTACTACAATTCAAGCAATTTTCTATTCAATGAGTCCATTACCTAATTGACCATAGAAGGGGAATGATGGTACAGAGAGAGAGAGAGAGAGAGAGAGAGAAACTGAGGACAAAGATAAGGGAGGGGAGGGGGAATAGAAGACAAGGAGAGGAAGAGAGGACAAAGATAAGGGAGGGGAAGAGAAGAAGAAGAAGAGAGAGAGGAAACAAACTGAGGACAAAGATAAGGGAGGGAGAATAGAAGAAGAAGAGGAGAGAGAGAGAAACTGAGGACAAAGTTAAGGTAGGTGGAAGCGTTTAAGAGAGAAGGAGAGAGAGAGAGTGTGTGTATGTGTGTGAGTGAGCCAGGGAATGATGAAGAGAATTACTTACGTAATAACGCACCTCCGAGCAGCCTCTCGTCACTATAACCTTAATATAACCTTCTCAGGGAATATCATTATTGATTTTGTTATTTCCTATCATCCAGGCCATATCTAGGCTTGAGTAAAATAACGTAGGTAGGCAAATTTAATATGTTTGTGTTATTTTACTGTTAGTACAAGACTGAAGGTACTGGCCGTGTCCTGTATCTAACAGCTCACCTCAGAACTGTCGAACCATAGCCACTCAAGACCCTGCCTCGTCTCTTCTGTTAGTACTCTCAGTAACAGATCTAGCTTGGCTAATAGGGCAGGAATCACCATAGTTTCCGTGGTGGTGGAGTCTGCGAAAGAAGCGTTACGTTTTTTTTTCTTGGAGACTGAATCCAAGCTACGGAATTTCTGCGTCATGATCTCGTTTCTTTCCGGGTGTCACGATCCCCCTTGTCTACTGAACTAATGACTAGGCCTACAAAACACCTTTTTTTGGAGGTGCTAGTTGGCTCAGTTGGTTAGTACGCGGCTTGACGGCTGCTCCTCCTACCGGTGTCTGTGTTGCAATACCAGGTAATTCTTGTGTGATTCTTCTTTCTCTCACGTCTCACTAAAGTGCTTTGTCTACGACGTTTTCGAGGTCTAAATCTACAAAACTGTGCTCTCTTACTTTACGTATTTTCTTGGCATTTAGCTTCAGTTTGATCTGCGAAAAATAGCCGTCGTGATCCTTTCCCCATCCGATACCATACGTATGTTTTAATATCTACACCACGTCGGCTGCAAGAACATCCTGCATGCAGTTCAAGGAAGACAGAACAAAAACTAGAAGTTCCAGGAAGACAGAATAAGAACTAGCAGTTCCAGGAAGACAGAACAAGAACTAGCAGTTCCAGGAAGACAGAACAAAAGCTAGAAGTACCCAAGGTATATTAGTTGTCTTTTCCTTTTCACTTCTGGCTGGTTTAGCACTTTCTAGTTTCTTTTCTTTTATGCCCACGAGACACTCCCATATTCTTCTATGCATCCACATTTCAAATGCCTCAATTTTCTTTTGTCTAAGAAAAAAAGAACTAAAATCTTCGTGATACAAAACTATCTTTCACGGATATGAAGCGCTCATATACCACATCATCATCATCATCATCATCATCATCATCATCATCATCATGTGCCGTGCCGACTGGCGTTGGCTGTTATGCCAGAGTACCCGATCCTTCATGCAGGCCAGTAGTTCAGTTGGTGATCGCCTCTTACACCATCTCGTCAGACTTTCCAGTATCATTTCTCTCGGTCCTCCCCTAGCTCTTCTTCCCTCTATTTTTCCTGTTGTTATGATATTTTCAATGCCCCCTCTTCTCATTGCATGTCCTATGAAAGTACATTATATATATATATATATTTAACTCACTACCAAAAATAGCACTAAGATGGACACCACAGGGGAGCAGAAGTAAGGGTAGACCAAAAGAGACATGGAGAAGAACAACAGAAAGGATGTTGAGCAATAGAGGGCTCACCTGGGCAAGAGCAGAAAAAAAGGCGAAGGACAGGCATTTGTGGAAAACCCTTGCGGAAGCCCCATGTGCCCTGGGCACTTAAGGTTCAGAGATATATATATATATATATATATCTTATTTTTTTTTACAATATTTTTTGTATCTCCAGCTCTTCTCAAACATTCTCCATTAGCTATTTTTCTGTCCAGGGAATTCGCAACATTTTTCTAATAAACTACACTTATTCTGCTTCCAATAATTGTTGCAGACCTGCCTATTGTCCATGATTCACTTCCATATAACTCGCTGTTGGCGAGATTTTTCAGCTGCCGTGCGTGGAGCGGTGCTCTTCCCGGCTAATGAAGAAAGATGCAAATGAGGTTGCCGCGCAGCATCACTGCGGAAAAGGTGGTAGAAAGGATAAAGCGAAGCAAACAGTCAAATCACGGCACCTCTGGTCTGGAGGTCGGCCACGTCCTGAGTGCAGTCATGTCGGGTGAAATGCATGAACCGGCTTGTCTCACTGCTGGCTTAACTTTTCAAATGCCGCGCGTGGAGTGAAGCTCCTCCCGGTTAAGGAAGTAAATGCGGAAAAGAAATAAAGATTGCTGTGCGGAGCCGATGGGAAAAGGTGGTGGAAAGTGAAGTTTAACTGGTATGTCCAGTAGTATCGCTACGAGAGCTATACCATGGCACCTCTGCTCTAGAGGCCGCCCACGTCCGAAATACACCTACACTGGTGAAATATGCCTAAACCGGCACACACCAGAGGTGGAACTTGATGGCTAGACATGTCATGCCACCTCCGCTCTAGAGGTCGGTAACGCCTGATAAACACCCATACTGGTGAATTTTGCCTAAACCGGCTCATACCAGGGGTGAATCTTGAAGGCTATACATGTCACAGTACCTCTGCTCTAGAGGTCGGTCCCGTCCCAAACACGCCCATACTGGGATAATGCCTAAACCGGCTCAACCCAGGGGTAGAAGTCACTAGTGGCGAGGATTCGTCCTCCTGGACAAAAGCTCCATCCTGGTCACAACTAGGAAGGGTAGCGGCCACGACCGCAAAATGCTGAAGT
Organism: Achatina immaculata; assembly: GCA_009760885.1. Taxonomy (NCBI): domain Eukaryota; kingdom Metazoa; phylum Mollusca; class Gastropoda; order Stylommatophora; family Achatinidae; genus Lissachatina; species Lissachatina immaculata. The sequence goes on along the minus strand of CM019706.1, from coordinate 2,557,273 downwards.
CGGAGACACTGGACCAAGGAAGTCTAGATAGGCAACCACCTCTCACCCGGCGGGGATGTTTGCGTATCCTAATCACGCTGAGGTTTTCCGGTGAGAAAGTCCAACCCTGGACTGGATGGGCAACCACCTCTCACCCGGCGGTGATACACGGGTATCTCAAAACACGTCGAGGTTTTCCGGTGAGAAAGTCCAACTCTGGCCTGGGTGGGCTACAGCCTCTCACCCAGCGGGGATGCACTGATATCCTAAACACGTCGAGGTCTTCCGGTGAGAAAGTCCAACCCTAGACTAAACTGGTGCAATGAAAACCACGGTGTCACGCAACCCCGCTTCCGAGACCCACCAAGAATACAGGCTAAAGCACTGTGACACTCTGAATCTCTTGTGGTCCTTTCGTGGATCTCGTGTGGTCTATTTTGGACCACACAGGGGACCACCGGACCTAACGAGGACCACAGGCATGAATTCAGTAGGTTCACAGTGCGGTTTTTGGTGGTAGAAGTGAACGAAGAAGAAGAAGAAGAAGACTTCCATATAACAAGATAGGTTCAATATAGCATTTTAGGACTCGTTTTCTAACATTCATTGATAAGGATGTGTTGGATAACATGTTTCTCATTCTCTGAAATGCAGTCTTTGCTTGGCCTATTCTGTTCCTAATTTCTGTTCTGCATTTCCCATCTGAAGTTATTACTGCTCCAAGGTATCTGAATTTCTGCATTCCATGACTAATTAAGCACGCTATAAATTGCTGTACGCTGGTTACTTTGTCAGGAAATTTAACAGTTTACAAGGAAAAGAAAAGCCACTTCTCCAAATATAACACTTTATGGTGAATGGTTCCACTGCCATAGACCAAAAAAAAGGGCATTTAAAGCTGGGAGCTAGAAATACTTCACGTAATCAAACTGAAGTTATGATGTTGGAAGAGAGAGAGAGATTCAGGGCGATCGGCCATGCGCGTTATCTTTGTTATTGTTCCCAGCTCGGGCTTAATTCTAGAGTCTCTTTTATGCTGGGAGTCGAAATTAGAACCAGTGTAATAATGTCACAGCTCTGAATGAGTGTTAATTTTTGTTGTTGTTGTTATTGTTGTTGTTGCTGTTGCTGTTTTTTTCTGTTGGTAAATTTGATTCTGTGTTGTTTTAATTTGTCCTGACGTTGTTCAACGAAGAGATCGGGGGTTTTGTTTTGTTTTGTTTCGTTTGTTTAGTTTTCATTTTCGCCTTTTCAATTGTGTGTGTGTTTTTCTCCGTTTTTTTAAAACCATACTTCTGTAAAAAGGGCGTTCAGAGAAGAGTAGTGATAGAGAGAGAGAGAGAGAGAGAGGAGAGAGAGAGAGGAAAAAATAGAGGACGATTGAGAAAGGCAAGAGAGAAAGAGGAGAGAAAGAGACGCCAAAAAGGAGGGATGAATGGAAGATATAGAAGGAGGGGAGGACAAAAGAGCAGGGAAAAGAGGAAGAAAAGAAGAAGATATAGGAAGAAAGAGAGAGAGTGGAGAAGAAGGGAGAGGCAGACAGTGAAAGAAGAAGAGAACTAAACAGAGACTGAGAATGAAAGAGAGAAAGAAAGGAACAGATGGAGTGATAATGAGATGTGGAGAGAGAGAAATAGTAAGGGAAGAAGAAGAAATACAAAAGAAAACAGCTATTTTCAGAAGTAGACGACATTGGCACTTAGGACAATCTAACTCTGTCATACATCTCTCACTTTCCAAGAAATTGGCACTCTGGACAATCTAACTTCTCAATCTAACAATCTAACATCTCTCACCTCTCAAGAACTTGGCACTCAGGACAATCTAACTCTATCATACATCTCTCACTTTCCAAGAACTTGGCACTCAGGACAATCTAACTCTATCATACATCTCTCACCGTCCAAGAACTTGGCACTCTGGACAATCTAACTCTATCATATATCTCTCACCTTCCAAGAACTTGGCACTCTAAACAATCTAACTCTGTCATACATCTCTCACCTTCCAAGAACTTGGCACTCTGGACAATCTAACTCTATCATATATCTCTCACTTTCCAAGAACTTGGCACTCAGGACAATCTAACTCTATCATACATCTCTCACCTTCCAAGAACTTGGCACTCTGGACAATCTAACTCTATCATACATCTCTCACCTCTCAAGAACTTGGCACTCAGGACAATCTAACTCTATCATACATCTCTCACTTTCCAAGAACTTGGCACTCTGGACAATCTAACTCCATCATACATCTCTCACCTTCCAAGAACTTGGCACTCAGGACAATCTAACTCTGTCATACATCTCTCACCTTCCAAGAACTTCGTACTCTGGACAATCTAACTTCTCAGTCTAACAATCTAACATCTCTCATCTCTCAAGAACTTGGCACTCAGGACAATCTAACTCTGTCATGCATCTCTCACTTTCCAAGAACTTCGCACTCTGGACAGTCTAACTCTATCATACATCTCTCACCTTCCAAGAACTTGGCACTCTGGACAATCTAACTCTATCATACATCTCTCACCTTCCAAGAACTTGGCACTCTGGACAGTCTAACTCTATCATACATCTCTCACCTTCCAAGAACTTGGCACTCTAGACAGTCTAACTCTATCATACATCTCTCACCTTCCAAGAACTTGGCACTCTAGACAGTCTAACTCTGTCATACATCTCTCACCTCCCACGGAAACTCAACAACGGAACAATACATGCATCTGTATAAGAAAAAAAATCAAATAGTATGTCCAGCTTATAAAAGAGAGAAATGCAGAGTAGGACAGACAGAAAAGAGACAACAGAACGAGAGAGAGAGAGAGAGAGAGAAAGAGAAAGAGAAAGGGAGAGAGAGAGAAAGAGAGAAAGAGAAAGAGAGAGAGAGAAAGAGAGAGAGAGGGAGAGAGAAAGAGAGAGAGAGAAAGAGAGAGATAAAAGAGAGAAAGAGAGAGATAAAAGAGAGAAAGAGAGAGAAAAAGAGAGAGAGAAAGAGAGAGGGAGAGAGAACACTCTAGTCGGAGAGATTTTATACTCTTTAACGACTAAGATCAGTAGTTATCAAATTTTTTAAGCTCTTGGACCCCTCCCTGAAACTGCAGATTATTCACTGTGGCTTCCTTGCACGTTTGTCCTGTCCTGGTACTCCTGTCCTCTAAACTTCTTCGTCTTTTAGTTTTAACTAACAAACGTCACCTGTATCCATTATTTTATAATAATTACCTGACTATGGATCCACGGACCACAGTTTGAGAACCTCTAGAGTAGGCGACGGTCACTGACTGTGATGAATAATTATTTTTTTGTGGCAGTGGATGACTATGATAAATGATTGTTATTGTGGCAGTAGATGACTATGATAAATGATTGTTATTGTGGCAGTAGATGACTATGATAACTGATTGTTGTTGTGACAGTAGATGACTATGATAACTGATTGCTATTGTGACAGTAGATGACTGTGATAAATGATTGTTAATGTGACAGTAGACGACTATGATAACTGATTGCTATTGTGACAGTAGACGACTGTGATAAATGATTGTTAATGTGACAGTAGACGACTATGATAACTGATTGCTATTGTGACAGTAGACGACTGTGATAAATGATTGTTAATGTGACAGTAGACGACTATGATAAATGATTGTTAATGTGACAGTAGACGACTGTGATAACTGATTGTTATTGTGACAGTAGATGACTATGATAACTGATTGCTATTGTGACAGTAGACGACTACAGTAAATGATTGCTATTGTGACAGCAGATGACCATGATAAATGATTTTCGTAGCTTCCCTAATATCTGGAGACCTACACCGAGAAGCTGAAGGTGTGTCATGCCAGGTATCTGTCTTGTTGTACCCCCTCCATAGACGTCGCTGCCTCGATCATTGCCCTCAGTCGTCACCTTATTCTCCCATTATCTAACCTCACAGAACACTCCAAGGCAAGAGTTTCGCTTACAGTTCGCCAACCCTTTCCTATGAGCGGAGATTCTCCTTTCTTCCATGTGTCTGAACAACAGAATATTATATTAAGAAAGAAGGAGCAGTGAGTTTTCTCCCCTGGGCAGAAGTATCATAGTCGTCTACTGTCACAATAGCAATCAGTTATCATAGTCATCTACTGTCACAATAGCAATCAGTTATCATAGCCATCTACTATCACAATAGCAATCAGTTATCATAGTCATCTACTGTCACAATAGCAATCAGTTATCATAGTCATCTACTGTCACAACAGCAATCAGTTATCATAGTCGTCTACTGTCACAATAGCAATCAGTTATCATAGTCATCTACTGTCACAATAGCAATCAGTTATCATAGCCATCTACTATCACAATAGCAATCATTTATCATAGTCATCTACTGCCACAATAACAATCATTTATCATAGTCATCTACTGTCACAATAACAATCATTTATCATAGTCATCTACTGCCACAATAACAATCATTTATCATAGTCATCCACTGCCACAATAACAATCATTTATCATAGTCATCTACTGCCACAATAACAATCAGTTATCATAGTCATCTACTGTCACAACAACAATCATTTATCATAGTCATCTACTGCCGCAATAACAATCAGTTATCATAGTCATCTACTGCCACAATAACAATCATTTATCATAGTCATCCACTGCCACAAAAAAATAATTATTCATCACAGTCAGTGACCGTGGCCTACTCTAGAGTAGAAGGCCGTACATAACAAACCAGTCATATAAACATGGCCGAAACATGAAAGAAAATGAGCATTAAAAATGAGACTGTTCCCATAAAAAAAAGGCAAAAAATTAGTAAGAGAAATGAGATTCTCCTTGGCTGAGAATATCTTAGTGTATGAATGACTCCGAATCAGAGAAAAGTAGATAATATGTATCAGTCTCTCAAGAAAATTTATGAAAACTCCAGAGTAGGGGAGACGTATAAAAGAAATGATATTGTGGACGAATATCTTTACTTTACTTTACTTTGTCCCTCATCTTGTAAAGTCAAGTGTTGTGGGGAAGATGGACTTCGCGTTTTCGGCCTAAATGGCTGGCCTCGATGATGGCCATGCCACAACTGGCGAGTGTTTCTCTGATATCATCTATCCACCTCCTTCTAGGTTGAAATCTTTGTTGTAGCAAAATATCAAAGTATTTCCTGCTTATTTACTATTTTCATTTCTTTCTTCCTCTTAAAGATCTGTTTCCTATCCCCCCCACCCCACCCCCTTTTTAAAGTATTTTTTTTTCTTTCTTTCTCTTTCCTCTTATATCAACGATTTTTTTTTTCTCTTTAAAGAGCTGCACTTATCTTTCTTAAGTTTGCCTCCACCCCCCCCCCCACCTTTAAACTCTGTCGTTCTTCCCTTTGAAGGCTAAATATTTCAATTTCCCTTCCCATTATCGGAATGGTTTAACCTCCCAAATGTTCGGTATATGGGTTCAAAAAGCTATTCCCCTCCCCCCCTACCCCAGCACGTTTCTATTTCTCACCTCTTTCTGTATATATACGTATTTTGTTTTTAAATTTCGACCCCCCCCCCCCCCACCCTCTCCTACCTCCCAGTCAACCCCAGGCTGCTCCCAGACCCCTGTCTTATCCTCCGTCTATGCGATTATCCTATATAAGCGCAGGGCCGGCCTGCCCAGGGGAGAAAACTCACGTTTACCGGCAAAGTTCAGTATGTATTTGACCAAAGCACACATCTCAATGGCTGGAAAGTCTCTTCGCCAGCACTTGAAAGACGCCACTTACGGCGCCCAAATTTGTTCAGGAGGGGCTCCCTATGAGTGGTTTTGCAGTGGCGTATCTTCGGTGTGGGAAGTCTGTATCAAGTAATGAGGAGCAAAGATAAGTGTGCTATGGGGAAATCGTAGGAAATGTATCAAGACTTGGAGAGCAAAGATGAAAGTGTCATTAGGATGGGATAGGAAGTCTGTATCAAGACTTGGGGAGCAAAGATGAAAGTGTCATAAGGATGGGATAGGAAGTCTGTATCAAGACTTGGGGAGCAAAGATGAAAGTGTCATAAGGATGGGATAGGAAGTCTGTATCAAGACTTGGGGAGCAAAGATGAAAGTGTCATAAGGATGGGATAGGAAGTCTGTATCAAGACTTGGGGAGCAAAGATGAAAGTGTCATAAGGATGGGATAGGAAGTCTGTATCAAGACTTGGGGAGCAAAGATGAAAGTGTCATAAGGATGGGGTAGGAAGTCTGTATCAAGACTTGGGGAGCAAAGATGAAAGTGTCATTAGGATGGGGTAGGAAGTCTGTATCAAGTAACGAGGAGCAAAGATGAAAGTGTCATAAGGATGGGATAGGAAGTCTGTATCAAGTAATGAGGAGCAAAGATGAAAGTGTCATAAGGATGGGGTAGGAAGTCTGTATCAAGACTTGGGGAGCAAAGATGAAAGTGTCATTAGGATGGGGTAGGAAGTCTGTATCAAGACTTGGGGAGCAAAGATGAAAGTGTCATAAGGATGGGGTAGGAAGTCTGTATCAAGTAATGAGGAGCAAAGATGAAAGTGTCATTAGGATGGGATAGGAAGTCTGTATCAAGTAATGAGGAGCAAAGATGAAAGTGTCATAAGGATGGGGTAGGAAGTCTGTATCAAGACTTGGGGAGCAAAGATGAAAGTGTCATTAGGATGGGGTAGGAAGTCTGTATCAAGACTTGGGGAGCAAAGATGAAAGTGTCATAAGGATGGGGTAGGAAGTCTGTATCAAGTAATGAGGAGCAAAGATGAAAGTGTCATTAGGATGTGGTAGGAAGTCTGTATCAAGTAATGAGGAGCAAAGATGAAAGTGTCATTAGGATGTGGTAGGAAGTCTGTATCAAGTCTTGGAGAGCAAAGATGACTGTGTCATTAGGATGTGGTAGGAAATCTGTACCAAGATTTAGAGAACAAAGATTACTGCTATTAGGATGACGTAGGAAGTCTGTACCAAGATTTAGAGAACAAAGATGACTGCTATTAGGATGACGTAGGAAGTCTGTACCAAGATTTAGAGAACAAAGATGACTGCTATTAGGATGACGTAGGAAGTCTGTACCAAGATTTAGAGAACAAAGATGACTGCTATTAGGATGACGTATGAGGTCTGTTTCAAGATATGGAGAGCAAAGATGACTGTGCCATGGGGATGGCGCAGATGTCATGCCTAGAGAAGCAGAAGAAGTCAAAACCCTATCTTATATCCCGGATGTTGCTTCTGGAAAAAAGATCTTTTATTTCAGTTCAGGTTGGTCAGTTTCTGAGGTACTGAAGTGTGTCTGAAGACTTGCGTTATGGGGCACCTTTAGGAATTAAACAAAATATTCTTCTTCTCCTCCTCCTCCTTCTTCTTTTTCTCCTCCTCCTTTTCCTCCTCCTCCTCCTCCTCCTTCTTCTTCTTCTCCTCCTCCTTTCCTCCTCCTTCTTCTTCTTCTTCTCCTCCTCTTCCTCCTCCTCCTCCTGCTTCTTCTTCTTCTTCTTTTTCTTCTTCTTCTTCTTCTCCTCCTCCTTCTTCTTTTCTCCTCCTTCTTCTTTTTCTTCTCCTCCTCCTTTCCTCCTCCTCCTTCTTCTTCTAATTCTTCTCCTCCTCCTCCTTCTTCTCCTCCTCCTCCTCCTTTTCTCCTCCTTGTTCTTCTCCTCCTCCTCCTCCTCCTTTCCTCCTTCTTCTTTTTCTCCTCCTCCTCCTCCTTTCTTCTTCTTCTTCTCGTCCTCCTCCTTCTTCTTCTTTTTCTTCTTCTTCTTCTCGTCCTCCTCCTCCTTCTTCTTCTTCCTCTTCTCGTCCTCCTCCTCCTTCTTCTTCTTCTTCTCCTCCTCCTTATTCTTCTTCTTCTCGTCTTCCTCCTTCTTCTTCTTTTTCTTCTTCTTCTTCTCCTCCTCCTCCTTCTTCTTCTTCTTCTTCTTCTTCTCCTCCTCTCTCCTCCTCTCTCCTCCTTCTCTTCTTCTTCTTCTTCCTCCTCCTTCTTCTTCTTCTTTTCTTCTTCTTCTCTTCTCTCGTCCTCCTCCTCCTCTTCTCTTCTTCTCGTTCCTCCTCCTCCTTCTTCTTCTTCTTCTCCTCCTCCTTATTCTTCTTCTTCCGTCTTCCTCCTTCTTCTCTTTTTCTTCTTCTTCTTCCTCCTCCTCCTTCTTCTTCTTCCCTCCCCTCCTTTCTCTTCTTCCCCTTTTTCTTCTTCTTCTTCTCGTCCTCCTCCTTCTTCTTTCTCCTCTTTTTCTTCTCTTCTTCTCTCGTCCTCCTCCTCCTTCCTTCTTCTTTTTCTTCCTTCTTCTCGTCCTCCTCCTCCTCTCCTCTTCTTCTTTTTCTCTTCTTCTCTCGTCCTCCTCCTCCTTCTTCTTCTTCTTCTTCTCTTCTCTTTCTTTTCCCTCCTTCGTCTTTCTTCTTCTTTTTCCTTTCCCTTCTTCCTTTTCCCTCGTCTTCCTCCCCTCCTCCTTCCTTCTTCTCTTCTTCTTCCCCCCCTCCTCGTCTCCTCCTTCTTCTTCTCCTCTCCTTCCGCCTCCTCCTCCTCCTTCTTCTTCTTCTTCTCGTCCTCCTCCTCCTCCTCCTCCTCCTTCTTCTTCTTCTCCTCCTCCTCCTCCCTTCTTGTTCTTCTAAATGTAATAGGGAAAGAGGTTCTCATTATAGGCAAGCATAGGCGGTAAGCCTGGGTAAAGTCTCATAGAAAGGAGGTTGCAGCGGCCGGGGATAGAACTCGCCATAGTTAAGTGCAGGAAGCCGTCCACCGCTCTCACCCCCATGTCAGAACAGATGCATTGAAAAAAAAAACCACGAAGCAATAAAGTAAAAAATTAAAACTAAAAATCGAAATCACGCTGTCACGTGGTACTTCTACCCACTCCTGGTGCATACTGAAAGAAAAGCTAATCCCAGAGGATTTGAATATCTGGTCTACGATGTTTTTTTTTTCAAAATTCTCTATCCGTCTCCTTTCTCACAATGTTTAGATTTCATTTTTTCCCCCCCCCCCCTTCTTTTAACCCAAAAGGGCCCCTTCTTTTATAGTCGAACCTTTAACAAGCAGGTGATAAATGTCCCATGACTTCTTCCTCCTTTTGAACTTCCAGCTGGGACGTGCGGATTTCGTGGCTGAACTTAAAGACTGGTAAAATTTTGTATCAACATCCTCCAGGTCTGAGATATGGCGTCCTTAAGCTTGTCTATTTGTCTAAGGATACACCGGCCGACAGGTGAAAGGGCTCCGCGGGCTGAACAAATGATTGGCCCGGATATTCTGTGGTTAATGGCGGTAAACCATCAAATTCTCCATGAAATTAAGATCCTGTCAGATTAACAGCCTGTTCATTTCTTCTATATTAGCACCCGCTAAGAGGACGCCATTGAAATGCTGTGTTAAAGTATATGGAACAATCCAGGAAAGAAGAGAGTGCCCTGTAGTACACGCTCAGTAAATTACATGTTAGGCCTTGTAGTTTTTTTTATGGTTTTAATAAGGTGGTTTAAAGCTTTATATAGCTTAGAGAACTGTTTCCCAACGTGGAGCATAGGCCCCACAGGGGCGGCGGGGGGGGGGGGGCAATTTAATTATTTTGAAAACTGGGAGGGGAATTAGAATATACGAATATATTTATGTTACATTTTTGTGGGTTTTTTTTTGCAGAACTTTGTTGGCTGTTCTGTTTGGGTTAGAGGCACCAAAATCTCTGAGGTTTTGAGGCGGGGGCATGTTCCAAAGAAGGTTGGGAAACACTGGCTTAGGGTATCGCCAAGTTTTAATACAGTACTGGTGCTTAGGACCTCATCAAATTCTATACCTGGCACTATAGCTTAGGGCCCGGTCACGTCTAAATCTGGCAGTGCAGCTTAGGGCCCGGTCACGTCTAAATCTGGCACTGCAGCTTAGGACCCGGCCACATCTAAATCTGGCACTGCAGCTTAGGACCCGGCCACATCTAAACCTGGCACTGCAGCTTAGGACCCGGTCACATCTAAATCTGGCACTGCAGCTTAGGACCCGGCCACATCTAAATCTGGCACTGCAGCTTAGGACCCGGTCATGTCTAAATCTGGCACTGCAGCTTAGGACCCGGCCACATCTAAATCTGGCACTGCAGCTTAGGACCCGGCCACATCTAAATCTGGCACTGCAGCTTAGGACCCGGTCACATCTAAATCTGGCACTGCAGCTTAGGACCCGGCCACATCTAAATCTGGCACTGCAGCTTAGGACCCGGTCATGTCTAAACCTGGCACTGCAGCTTAGGACCCGGTCACATCTAAATCTGGCACTGCAGCTTAGGACCCGGTCACATCTAAATCTGGCACTGCAGCTTAGGACCCGGCCACATCTAAATCTGGCACTGCAGCTTAGGACCCGGCCACATCTAAATCTGGCACTGCAGCTTAGGACCCGGTCACATCTAAATCTGGCACTGCAGCTTAGGACCCGGTCACATCTAAATCTGGCACTGCAGCTTAGGACCCGGCCACATCTAAATCTGGCACTGCAGCTTAGGACCCGGTCACATCTAAATCTGGCACTGCAGCTTAATTCTCCCTCCTTCCTCCCAGCTCTCTCTTTCTCTGAACCTTAAGTGCCCAGGGCACATGGGGCTTCCGCAAGTATTTCCCACAAATGCCTGTCCTTTGCCTTTTTTTCAGCTCTTGCCCAGGTGAGCCCTCTATTATTCAACATCCTCTCTGTTGTTCTTCTCGTCTACCCTTACTTCTGTTCCCCCGAGGTGTCCATCTTAGTGCTATTTTTGGTAGTGAGTCGTCAGTCATCCGGAGCACATGTCCCAACCATCGCCAGCGTCTTTCCTAAAGCAGTGACTTCATAGGCTAGGCCCTGGCCAAATGTAAATCTGGCGCTGCAGCTTAGGGCACTAAGTCCAAGCTTTCAAACCCTGGTAAAATAGTAACAGTACAAGTTACCTTACTGCACAATGGAGGCACCTGAGGATATGATGTTAACGTCAATATTTTCCTTGACCTCTCTGCACACTAGAGGGTGATGTGATCAGCCTGGCCGCCATTCCCTCGACAGGTTCAGGTGAACCCGAGTACATATTTCTACAGTCGGGTGACTGGGGTGCTACTGACGGGGCTCCAGCCACAGACCTTCGCCCCGAGAGACCCATGCACTGATCACTTCGTCATAGACAAAAGGGATGGCGACTGCAGTAAAACTGGTTCAAATAATGAAGTTAAATAAAGGTGCATGATACAGGTTTACAAAGCGGCCTACTTCCGATTGGCTTATTCTGCTTTTCCTTTATGGCCCCCCCTGTGGTCTCTATGCCTCGTAAATGTGACACGCATTCTTGTTGTTTCCTACACAGGAGGACGCCGTTAAGATAAGTTATATGTCGCTTTGTTTGCGTATGCAATCCTCGAAAAAGGCTCACGCCGAAATATTGGATGTTGTATGTTTTTTATTTATACATTCTCATCTTACTCTCATGCTTTCCATTCTTCTTTTTTCTCATTTTCTCTCTGCCGCTATGCAAAACTGCACAGTACACCTCTATTTACTTTTACTTCGCCACAGAAGCGACCGATTCAAATAGTGTAGCAGACTAACAATTTCAGACAGAAAATAGAAAGCTGTGATCAAGAACAGAATGTACACAAGCAAGTTTTAGAACTATATGTCGTTATTTCCTTGAATAAACGCCCATTGTCGTGATCCAGTGTTTATTATTATATGCCGGCGTCTATTCAAGGCAGACGATTTGTTGTTGTTCTTCTTCTTTTTGACGCAAAATGCCAATTACGGTTCTGCAACATCAGTATAAGCATATACCGTACTTCAGTGTTCCTCAACCTTTATTTTCTCGCGACAAACCAGTACGTAATATAATACAGTACAGAAGACATGATGACACAGCAGAAAGACAGAGGCGATGTAATGACGCGGCATTTATTTCAGACCCAGTGTTTATTTCAGTCATGCGTTTATTAGACACATGACTCCATACCATGAAGCGTTTTAAAAAGGCAGGCGACTATTTCCGACCCGGATTTTTAACCAAGTACATACCGTATACCACCCTGAAACTATTGAGAAACACCGAAACAGAACTAATATAAAAAGCTTAAGAAGCTTTAGTACTATAAATTACTTTGGAAGGAACATTTGCAATAGATGGCTACTTTAAAACTATTGAGGAACACTGGAACAGAAGAATACATTAAAACTATTTAGAAACATTGGAAAACAGGATTACATTAAAACTATTGAGAAACATTGAAACAGAAGAGTGCATTAAAACTATTTAGAAACATTGGAACAGAAGACTACATTAAAACTATTGAGACACATTGGAACAGAAGACTACATTAAAACTATTTAGAAACATTGGAACAGAAGACTACATTAAAATTATTTAGAAACGTTGGAACAGAAGACTACATTAAAACTATTGAGACACATTGGAACAGAAGACTACATTAAAACTATTTAGAAACATTGGAACAGAAGACTACATTAAAACTATTGAGACACATAGGAACAGAAGACTACATTAAAACTATTTAGAAACATTGGAACAGAAGACTACATTAAAACTATTTAGAAACACTGGAACTCAACAGGAAATGCCTCACAGCGTCACGTGAACACAACATCCAATCTACACCACGTATCCCACAGCTCCTCCGCCAGAACGCAACACCAGGCCAACCCGGGCCAGAAACATCCGAAAAGAAGAACTCGTTCATCAGTGTCAGACTAAGATCCATCCCTCCTCCTCCTCTTCCATCGCTGACACCAGGAGTCGAGGAAAAGCGCTTAAAATGAAGAACTTAGTTAGGTCTCGGTTCTTGCTGGAGTGAGTCAGAAAATGCTACAACGCGGACCAACGCGAAAAGGAAATCGATGGACGTAATCATTTTATAAAAACCTGTGGGTCCCACGGATATGACTAAACACTACAAAGTAATACTTTTGTCGGCATTCTGAGACGGTGAATTATTGGGTAACACAAGGACATTCACCTAAAGGGACTTGAGTAAACTAAAAAGGGGCTTGGAGGAAGGGCGGGCTAGGAGATAAAATTATAGCAATTTGATGAAAAGATGTTTTGTCTGCAGGGGAAAGATGCATCTAGAAATTCGTGTTATCGGAATATCGCAACCGAACTCAGGTTCATTAGGTGAAAGGTGAAACGACAGAGGTTCTCAACTCTTTTTAACATATATAAAGGGTGGGTATATGGCAGCTTAAATACAGTATCGCACTCCCATCCCACAAGCCTTTAATTGTTTTTAATTCTTCTTTTTCTTCTTCTTCTTCTTCTTCTTCTTCTTCTTCTTCTTCTTCTTCTTCTTCTTCTGCGCTCAGTTTCGTATGCCCAGCTTTCTAAACAAGGAACTGGGTTGCCTTCGTGAATCCTGCTGTCAGCAGGAGGTCTTCGTATATGCCCCAGAGTTTCTCCTCCATGCTCTTCTCTCTAGGGGCCTCACTTGGGCCCTGCGTATAGTGCAGGTCTGTAGCACGTGTTCAGGAGTCTCTGGGAGGTGGGTGCTGTTGATGGAGCCTTTATCTTGTGGAGATGCTTTATATACAGTTAACGGCGATTAATAACAAAATGATACCGCAGTCACAGACCACCTGATAATACACGGACCACCTGATAATACACGGACCACCTGATAATACACGGACCTGCTGATAATACACGGACCACCTGATAATACACGGACTGGCTGATAATACACGGACCACCTGATAATACACGGACCATCTGATAATACACTTACCATCTGATAATACCCTGCGGAGCACAGGCTGGGAACCACTGAGTGCTTTGTTAGGCTTTTTCGAGGTTCACTCTCGTCCTCTGATCATGATATTGTGTTTTGTAGAAAAAAAACAAGGTCTATAAATGACTTGTCTATGTGCCATAAGGAGTCAAGCTTGTGTTCTGTGACGAGATAATAGGCCCTAGAAAGTGGATGCTGTAAGATCAGCACTTTTACGCCCGTGAGGGTATAGGAAGGCGACCGCATAGATGGGTGCACTCCGTAGCACCAGGGAGAACAATTATCGACTGGAGGGAGACGGCAGTTTGGGAAAAAAAATCCATTCTCTCCAGCCTCCATGTACTGTGTTGTGAATTGATCTGACTGCAAGAAAGATAATAAATACAGGAACCTGGCCAACAGAGTATATAATCGACGTTTAATGTAGAAAATGGTGGGGTGGGGGGGAGCCTACTTTGAAGTTGTCTTTTTTTAAGTTCACTACTAGAAGAAAGAAAGACCACTCTGTTGATCTAATGATTCAGTAAGACGCCTTTATTTTTATCTAGTAATCATTTTTCCTCATTGAAACATGTTTTAAAAAATTGGAAGAAGAGTTTTGAGCATCTTGGATCACTACTAACTAATAATGGAGATACAATGAGGGAAATTAAAAGGAGGACATCTATTGCTTTTCAGAAAGTAAAACAATTAAAGAATCTGTGGAGAGGAACAGGCAGAACTACAAAAATAAGATTTTTAAGGGCTTGCATCTTTTCCATCGCAACATATGCCTGTGAGACCTGGACACTTAACAAAGCAGCTAAGAAACACATAAATGCCTTTGAATTTAAATGCTACAGAAGAGTTCTTGAAATATGGACACAGAAAAGAACAAATATATCTATACTACAAGAACTTAATATTGAAGAATGCTGGCTAGTAAAGAAGATTAAATAGAGAAAATTTAAATATTTTGGACACATTAAACGTCATGATAATCTAGAGAAAACCGTCTTGGAAGGGTACATAATGGGAAAAAAAGAAGGAGAGGAAGACGAAGGCGAAGATGGCTGCAAGACATCGTTGATGATCTGCAGCATAGCATCTTGTTTACAACCGAGAGGCCTACAGGAGAGGTGTTAGGGAGGTAAATTTCCGCAAGGAACATGCAAATGACTGACTGACTGAATCATTAAGCAAATTGTCTTTACCTTGAGCCCTTAATCATTCAGTAACAAGGTTTTATCTTGAGCTGGTAATCTTGTAGTAAAATGTCTTTACTTTGAGCTAATAATCATTCAGTAAAACAACTTTATTGCGAGCTTGTAATCATTCAGTAAAAGAAGATGATATGCTGCATTTTGGGAGGATGGAAAGTTATAATGATTAACCATCCTTACAGAGATAATAAGAGGAGAAAGAGACGTAAGGAGGCAAGGAGGAGGGAGTTATGAGGTGGAGGGGGGAAGAACAATAGCTTTATCCACTCCTCCCTCCCTTCACGATGATGACTGGTCTAAATGCCGCCGGATACTATCATTTGTTAAATAGATACTCCCCAACAGAACCAGGTCGTCTTAATGCAATAAGATTCCATTTTATGAAATGCCTTAAAAAAAAAAAAAAGCGCTCTTCTAGTATTTTCTCTTCAAGATACCGCCATAGAAAGAGCCCACAGACTGTCCTTTAAGTTAGTCACGTTTGGGTAAATAAGAGAGAATATATGTTTGCAGAGACGTAGATCTCCGTCATGGAGGTAGAGGATGTAGCGGGGGGTTAGCTAGGAGAATGCTGGATCGGGCAGAGAAAACACGGCCCTTTCTCAAGTGCAGTTGGCTGATAGACATCGATCTATATGGCTACGATTAGTTGAAATGTTTTCTTAGCAAATGCACCGCCGTGCCGGGGGCGTTTAGAGCAGCGGTTTTCAAACCTTTTCCCCGTGCTGACACCTCCGGTGACTCCTAGACTGCGTCCATGCCGCCCCTATAATTCATTGTTGCAGTCCGCCTTAACTTAAGAGGTGCGTGCCAGGTGGTGAGATGATTTGACTAAGAAAACACAAGGTCACACTCATGATGGACGTTACAGTACCCTGTACAATACAATACGCCAGAGGACCCAGGTTGGACATCTCACAGCTGAAATGCAATTAACGGAATAAACGCGGCTTGTGGGAGTCAAACGAAAGCCAGTTTAGTAATGAAACAGGATGATGATGATGACATTCACTCATGACGGAAGAAGTACCAACCCGTACAACTCAAACTGCTGGTGGAAGTACACAGAACGCAGTTCTCCATCGGGTAGTCTTTGTCGTCCTTCTCTTTCTTTTCCCCTCTTGGGTGTCCATTTCACGGCTGTTTTAGCAATGTTGCTGGGGCCCATTTGGTCCACATCACTAATCAACTTCTAGCGTGTTTCTGCGACTACAACATACATGACTCCTTATTCACACCCGGCAAGTAGGTGCCTATTATTTATTGTTTGTGGCCTCACTGGATCATTGTTGGTATTATTTACGATGTTCTGATAAGAAGACCATACCTCTAAGCTTTTTCTCTCCAAGAGAAAGACGAAATAAATTTAATAAAACTCTGCAAGAAGATTGATCAGGGCAATAAACCTTTAAATACTTTGCATTTTCCAAAACTGAGAGTAAAATGAAAACAAATCAATTCAAGTTCCATAAATTTAGAAGGTAAAACAGTGGAAGAAGCAACATGATCGGCAGGTTTCTCACACATTCACTCATATCTTCGGTGTTTCTAGCTTGGGAATGGATGGCTGGGGGTGGGGGGTGGGGGGGGGGGGAACTGGCCGAGAAGTGGAACAAGTGAGACCGAACGTCTGTTATTTTAAGATTATAAATCTCAGGGATTTGAGATTGGACCTTATGTCACCTCTTAGTTTCAGATCGGGGTGGGGGGGGGGGGGGGGGCGCGTAGACACTGTACTCAGGCTGAATGGGATAGTGGACAGAGACTCATAGGCTGGCTGGGTTGTTGGATCCTCAGATGACCAAGACCGTACTCACTCACCCTTCAAGTCGTGGGTGCCCTTGGAAACAGAAGGTAGTCTAGGTGAGTGAAAATGGATCGAAATTGCAGGAGAATCTACGTTTTTTTTTAATATAAAGAGGCGAAGATGGATGCTTTGGGCTGAAGGAGGCATAAACATGACACAACGCCACCAATTCGTTTCTTTAGGCAGAAGGCTGTTGCTGCTGCTGCTGAAGAAAAAGAAGACCACCACCAACAACAACAATAATAACAAGAAGATTCCCAGAGACAAATTTTCTATTAATAGGAAATAACAAGCTTTGGAACCGTAAAGTAAGAGACCACAGTTTTTTGTAGGATTAGACCTCGAAAAAATCGTAGACAAAGCACTTTTAGACGGCAGGGGGGTGCTAGATAGGTTAGTTCGTTAGTACGCTGTTCTCTCTTGATTAGACTGCTGCTCGTCCTACCGGAGTCCGTGGTTCGAATCCCAGGTAATTCTCTTGTGATTTTTCTTTCTCTCACGTCTAAAAGTGATTTGTCTACGATTATTTTCCAGGTCTAATCCTACAAAACTTGTGTTCTCTTACTTTAAGAAGATTCCTAATTCATGAATGAGCAACCGCTTCCTGCATGACTAAAATCTTGCAACGATTCTTCGTTAAATCCTGACAGGTTTACAGGCAAAAGAGCAAGAAGCCGCGAGTTCAGATCTCGCCAGGTGCTGTAGGGCATCTTAAATAGTGAAGCGAGTTAGTAGTGTTAAGTGCCTTCTTGACGCAGCGGTGTTGCAGAACATGTCTTGCTTTTCCACAACCCACACTCCCTGGACTCTGCCGCTGAACCTATATGTCTGATTAACCTTCCTGTGATATCCAAATTTACTGACGCCCACTGAAACGGTCTGTGCACATTGCATTCCAGTGATTCCTTGCTCTACAGGCAAATATCCTGTATTTCCAGTTTTGTTTTTCTCTGTACAAGGTTATTCATAAGTCCGTGAACTATTTCAAAACTTCCTCGACATAGAAACTACGCAACGGATCATGATAATTCTTACGCCAAGAGAGAAACTCTTCAAGCTTTCTTTTTTTTAAAAAAATAAGCCCGCTCGCAGAGCTCCCGTGGTTTGCCGCAAGGAGGCAGAAGTAGCATGTATGGCGTTTAGTAAACGTGAGCAGTCATTTTGTGTTTAGGAAAACGCAAGAACCTCGTCCGGTGTGGCTATGCAGCGACAATTTCTAGCAGAATTCCAGAAGGCAGCACCTGTTGTCAACAGTATCAAGAAGTGGTATGCAAAATTCTGGGATGAAGGGCGTCTGTGCACAGCTCCTCGGCAGGGACGTCCAGGACCAAGCGAAGAAACTGTGAATCGTATTAGAGAAGCTTACCAGAGAAGCCCCCACAGGTCCACTACACGTGCAAGTTTACAGCTAAGAGTCTTGCAATCAACAGTACGGCGAATTCTCCGCAAGCTATTGGTACCATGCCAGCGCCAGGGTTGTCGAAACAGTACCGGTCAAGACCCTTTCCCCACCATTCCGTTCGCACACCCAGTGAAAGTCCTAGCTTAGCTAACGGGGCAGGGGTCACTATAGTCGCAATGGTGATGGAGTCTGCTAAAGAAGTATTGCACATCCAGTGAAAGTCCTACCCTAGCGAAGGGGGCAGGGATCACTATAGTCGCCATGGTGGTGGAGTCTGCTAAAGAAGTACTGCACGCCTTCTGTTTTTTTTTCAGGTCCACTCGGGGACTGAAAAAAAAAAAAAGCTGCCGTGACCCGCTCCCAAACCGACACCGGTGCAAGGATCACCAGCTTGTGGTTACAGGGAGATTGAAGAAGAAGCGGAAGAAGAAGAAGAAGGAGAGTGTTCGTAGCAGCTTCTAAAAGCCTTGTCGTGTCCGGTGCCGTAGCTCTGATGTTTCTTCTCCTTATTTATTCTCCAACATGGATGACTGGTTGTAAATGATGGATTTAGGGATTCCCCATGAATGTCACGGTTTCTCCTTTTTTCCTCCCCATTTTCCCGTTCCGCTCATTCCCCCCCCCCCCGCCCCTCTTCCTCCGCCAACTCCACTCCACTCTCAGCTTTCCGTTAACACTGACATAAATCGTTCGCTTCCCATTCCCTTCCTTTTCCCACCGAAAACTTCCATTTCCTGCGGAAGTTCCGGTAGAACTGGCCAAACTGACCAGGAGATGCAGCTTCTAGAAAAACAGAAGCGATTGTCAAGCCAGTTTGGACTACACTGGGCAACAGTTCTCATGCTATGTTTTTCAACAGGACGACCACTTTTCCAACTACGTACGAGTAGAAACTACGAGCTACCAGCGTAATGCTGTAAACACTTAGCTGTTTCCTTTTCAGCAGTTGGCAGCACGTAGAATCAAAACTGATAACACAGCCCCGGAATACTTGATAATGCACTGTGGATCACAGTTTGGGACTCGCTGAGGCTTAAGAAGAACCGAAGAAAGAGATAAAGATTCCAGGAACCTTCACTTTTTATTCTCTTGACAAGTGAGTTTATTATATGTGATCAATCAGTCATTATCAGTACTATCTATGCCCTGGGTAGAAGGTTGCCAACACTTTTTTTTAAGCGCCATCTTAAACCAGCAATGACACGTGACACGTGACCCACGACGCTGAACCAGCAAAGGCACGTGACCTGCGAACCATCATGAAGATAAAAATATTGAAACTCAACAAAAGTTATATATTATCTTCATGCATCCCCTAGCTCAAGCTCCCCGCTTGGCAGAGTTTTGAAGATCTTCATCAGAATTCTGTTTAGACATTCCTGCAGCGAATTCTGTCTTTCAAGACGGTCTTCAGATGTCTCCGAACTATCCAAGTCCACTTCTTTCTCTGTGAAATCCAGCCCATATGTGTGCCTTGGCCGACGATTAGTTTTCATCCCTATCACGTGGCCAAGAGTGGGGTGCTCCCACTAAAGGCCTGGAGAAGACGGCAGACTTGGTCAGGGCGACGGGGCTGCAGATACAGCATGACCAACCAATACTCGAACGAAGAAGAAGAAGCAGAAGAAGAAGAAGAATGTAACCCAATGCTTTGGTCTCGTGGATCATCTTATGGAATCCGACTGGTACAAAGTTCTAGTTTCCATACTGATCGCTATATTTCCCTGTTATTTCCAAATATATATCTCAATGATCTGTTATTTGTGGCGTTCTGCATTGTCTACATCTCTTTCCCTAACTTCCATTATTTCGAAACAGAGTTCCAACGCTAGATTCATACAAAGTTCTTCTTTAGTTAATTAGATTCTATGTCTTTGCGCTATCAGTGGATCTCACCCCTCCCCCTTTTTTTGGATGTGGATCCCTCTCCAAACTGATAAGAGTTGTGGGGCCCCTCGTTAAAAATTCAGCGAGAAATAGAACCCAGGCGGCGCTAAGATTTTTTGTTAATCGAACCAATTAAGTCAATGGTCCATGGACCACCCCCCCTCCCCACCCCGAAATCCTTTCGTGAACTCCCTGAGGGTACACGGACCCCAGGTTTAGAACCGCTGCGCTAGAAGGTCGTGAGTGTCTTGGTTTTTTTTTTTTATTTTCAGCTTTTGTAAATAATTTTCGTTCCGTTTCTGATGTTCGTCTGTTGGAAACATTCAGCATTGTTTATTACGGGGATACCTTATACATAAATGGCATAAGGAGATTTATAACAGCAACAGTTTTGTTGCTTCTCTCTTCGTCATGTACGCACATTCGGGCGGAAGGGCACCGTGCCCTGGTACAGAAGATCCTTAACAACGTAGATACTTGACAATATGTACATGTGGAATGCATACATTATATATGAGCCAGTAGAAATGATGGTTACGCTGTTTTACAATGGGTGGAAAGGGTGGGGGGGGGGCGGGGGAACGACAATAAATCTATTGCGAAAAGAAAGAAATAAAGAGAGTGGGAGAAAAGGAAAAATACAGAGTGAGAGAGAAAAGAGAGAAAAATAGAGAATGATACAGAGAGAGAGAGAGAGAGAGAGAGACAGTGAGAGAAAAAGAGAACGAGAGAGGAAGAGACAGTAGGAAGAGAAAGAAAAATAGAGAATGGGAGGGAGTGAAAGAAAGAAAGAAAAAAAAACTAATGAATAAACGTTAGAGAAATAGGAAGGGATGCAGAGAAGGAGAGGAGGGGGGAGAGAGAATGATCGAATGAGCAGGCGAGATGGGGACAAAGAAAGAGTTAAATGGAGAGTGAGGGCCAGAGAGAATGAAAGAGTGAGTGAGAGAGAGAGAGAGAGAGAGAAAATGTCAGTGGAAAAAGAGAGCGATGGAGAAATAAAGAGATGGAGAGAGATGAAAAAAAATAGAGAGGGATGGTGAAATAGAGAGAGAGAGATGGAGAAACAGAGAGAGTGATAGAGAAACAGAGAGAGAGAGAGAGAAAATGTCAGTGGAAAAAGAGAGCGATGGAGAAATAAAGAGATGGAGAGAGATGAAAAAATAGAGAGAGATTGAGAAATAGAGAGAGAGATGGAGAAATAGAGAGAGCGATAGAGAAATAGAGAGAGAGAGAGAGAGAGAGAAGAGAGAGATTGCAGAACAGAAATGAGTAAATGTACTCAAATCATCTTCGCAAACTCTCTAAATCACGGGCCAGCGCCCCCCCCCCCCCCCCCCAGGATGGGGCCGCGTGGATCGGTTAAGTGAGTTAAACAAGAGATTTACAGGCCAGGACGGGTCCAAGTGACAGATTTATTCAGAATTTTAGTTGAATGCTTCTTAAAAGCGCGGGGAAATCGCCTGGGAGTCATTGTCTGTCGCTTCCTATTATCAGACGAAGAATTTCTAGGGACTTGTTTCGTTTCTATTCTAGCGTTGCGTTTCCTTATCTTCCATCTTTTCATTATTGATATTCATTTTCGCTCCGTTTCCTGGCCGATAAGGTTTTTATGTGTCTGTGGGGTTTTAATGGCGGGGGGGGGGGGGGGGGGTTTGTTCCCCATTACGGGGTTTACAGCTTCTTTATGGAATGTAATATAGTGCGTGTGTACCACTGTTGTGTGTTTTGGGGCCATGTTGTGTTGTACAAGCGTTGAGAACAATGATATAATGATATAAATAAAACATCACGAGGCAGGTAAGACAGAAGTATGCTGTATCACGTGACATATTCTCACCGCATAGCGAGACCATCGCGAGAGTTGGGGGCTTCTGAGAGCACGTTTTGTAAAACGGGGCAAAAAGCTGTTTTCAGGCTCCCATGCCCCCATTGATTACTGTAAACACTATGATATGAAAATCAACATTATCAGAATAGAGACCGCGAAGAGTCAAGCCGAATAGAACAGCCATATCAAAAACAACAAAAACTCAACAAGTTAAAGAATTCAAGTATCTTGGATGCGGGCTTACAGAAGATGGGAAGCTTGATATAGAAACTGATGTTTAGAACACAAAGAGCAAATGCCATTAACATACCAGCTATCTCCGCTGCTTTCTCACCTTAACATACCAGCTACCCCCGCTGCTTTCTCACCCTAACATACCAGCTATCCCCGCTGCTTTCTCACCCTAACATACCAGCTATCCTTACTGCTTTCTTATTCTAACATACCAGATATCCCTGCTGCTTTCTTATTCTAACATACCAGCTATCCTTACTGCTTTCTTACCCTAACATACCAGCTATCCTTACTGCTTTCTTACTCTAACATACCAGCTATCCTTACTGCTTTCTTACTCTAACATACCAGCTATCCCCGCTGCTTTCTTACTCTAACATACCAGCTATCTCCGCTGCTTTCTCATCCTAACATACCAGCTATCCTTACTGCTTTCTTATTCTAACATACCAGCTATCCTTACTGCTTTCTCACCCTAACATACCAGTTATCCTTACTGCTTTCTTACTCTAACATACCAGCTATCCTTACTGCTTTCTTACTCTAACATACCAGCTATCCTTACTGCTTTCTTACTCTAACATACCAGCTATCCTTACTGCTTTCTTACCCTAACATACCAGCTATCCTTACTGCTTTCTTATTCTAACATACCAGCTATCCTTACTGCTTTCTTATTCTAACATACCAGCTATCCTTACTGCTTTCTTATTCTAACATACCAGCTATCCTTACTGCTTTTTTACCCTAACAAACCAGCTATCCTTACTACTTTCTTATTCTAACATACCAGCTATCCTTACTGCTTTCTTATTCTAACATACCAGCTATCCTTATTGTTTTCTTACTCTAACATACCAGCTATCCCCGCTGCTTTCTCACCCTAACATGCCAACTATCCCCGCTGCTTTCTCACCCTAACATACCAGCTATCCTTACTGCTTTCTTACTCTAACATACCAGCTATCCTTACTGCTTTCTTACTCTAACATACCAGCTATCCTTACTGCTTTCTTATTCTAACATACCAGCTATCCTTACTGCTTTCTTACTCTAACATACCAACTATCCTTACTGCTTTCTTACTCTAACATACCAGCTATCCTTACTGCTTTCTTACTCTAACATACCAGCTATCCTTACTGCTTTCTCACCCTAACACACCAGCTATCCCCGCTGCTTTCTTACCCTAACATACCAGCTATCCTTACTGCTTTCTCACCCTAACATACCAGCTATCCTTACTGCTTTCTTACTCTAACATACCAGCTATCCTTACTGCTTTCTTACTCTAACATACCAGCTATCCCCGCTGCTTTCTTACCCTAACATACCAGCTATCCTTACTGCTTTCTTACTCTAATATACCAGCTATCCTTACTGCTTTCTTACTCTAACATACCAGCTATCCTTACTGCTTTCTTACTCTAACATACCAGCTATCCTTACTGCTTTCTTACTCTAACATACCAGCTATCCTTACTGCTTTCTTACCCTAACATACCAGCTATCCTTACTGCTTTCTTATTCTAACATACCAGCTATCCTTACTGCTTTCTTATTCTAACATACCAGCTATCCTTACTGCTTTCTTATTCTAACATACCAGCTATCCTTACTGCTTTTTTACCCTAACATACCAGCTATCCTTACTGCTTTCTTACTCTAACATACCAGCTATCCTTATTGTTTTCTTACTCTAACATACCAGCTATCCTTACTGCTTTCTTATTCTAACATACCAGCTATCCTTACTGCTTTCTTATTCTAACATACCAGCTATCCTTACTGCTTTCTTATTCTAACATACCAGCTATCCTTACTGCTTTTTTACCCTAACATACCAGCTATCCTTACTGCTTTCTTACTCTAACATACCAGCTATCCTTATTGTTTTCTTACTCTAACATACCAGCTATCCCCGCTGCTTTCTCACCCTAACATGCCAACTATCCCCGCTGCTTTCTCACCCTAACATACCAGCTATCCTTACTGCTTTCTTACCTTAACATACCAGCTATCCTTACTGCTTTCTTACTCTAACATACCAGCTATCCTTACTGCTTTCTTATTCTAACATACCAGCTATCCTTACTGCTTTCTTACTCTAACATACCAACTATCCTTACTGCTTTCTTACCCTAACATACCAGCTATCCTTACTGCTTTCTTATTCTAACATACCAGCTATCCTTACTGCTTTCTTATTCTAACATACCAGCTATCCTTACTGCTTTTTTACCCTAACATACCAGCTATCCTTACTGCTTTCTTACTCTAACATACCAGCTATCCTTATTGTTTTCTTACTCTAACATACCAGCTATCCCCGCTGCTTTCTCACCCTAACATGCCAACTATCCCAGCTGCTTTCTCACCCTAACATACCAGCTATCCTTACTGCTTTCTTACCTTAACATACCAGCTATCCTTACTGCTTTCTTACTCTAACATACCAGCTATCCTTACTGCTTTCTTATTCTAACATACCAGCTATCCTTACTGCTTTCTTACTCTAACATACCAACTATCCTTACTGCTTTCTTACTCTAACATACCAGCTATCCTTACTGCTTTCTTACTCTAACATACCAGCTATCCTTACTGCTTTCTTACTCTAACATACCAGCTATCCTTACTGCTTTCTTACTCTAACATACCAGCTATCCTTACTGCTTTCTTACTCTAACATACCAGCTATCCTTACTGCTTTCTTACTCTAACATACCAGCTATCCTTACTGCTTTCTTACCCTAACATACCAGCTATCCCCGCTGCTTTCTTACTCTAACATACCAGCTATCCTCGTTGCTTTCTCATCCTAACATACCAGCTATCCCCGCTGCTTTCTCACCCTAACATACCACTCGAAACCAGGGGAACAAGTAATTAATAGCACATTTCTACCAACGTTGAGCTGCCAGAGGCAAACATGGGCTCCGACAAAGAAAGAGCCAAATAAAACATTTAAAAGCCAAATAAAACATCTACACATGAAATGAGATGCACCTGAAAAGCAGCAAATGTCACCAAGAGGGACAAGCTATGAAATGACAACACAAGGACAAACTGATAGGAACTATACCATGCCTAAATTCATAGAGAAACAAAAAAGTGAGTGGTTTGGTCACTTGATGTGAATGACACATATACAACCGGCCGCAAGGTCCTTCAGACCAAAATCTTTAGGACACAGATCAAGACGAAGACTCTGGAAAAGGATGGATGGACGGAGATATAGAAACACTCACGAATCACGGCAAGAACATCGCTGAGGTCACTCGTATGGCTCCAAAAAAAAAGAGAGAGAGAAACCAAAAACATCAACTTGACAGCTCACACGGTTACAAGCGGAAGGATAAAGTACAAGACCCCGAAGTACTCTACTGATTAGTAGTAGTCTACTGACTGTTTTCATCTACTAAAGACCTCAGTTAAAACAGAGGAAGACTTGTACACGTCCCGTCATCCCATACATGTAAGGCGTGATATAGTGGTGGATGAGTGTATGTGTGAAGACTTCATGCTGTAGGTAGTGACTGCTCAACATACAAACAACATCCAAGACAACATGCTGCTGACTACACCACGAATCAGGAACCACCCTCTTACATTGAAGAACCGTTCCAAGCATGAGTCTAGCTCCGGTATCTCGCATATAAGCTTTCCGTGTTTAGTAGATTTCTCAGCATCCATATAGGCATACTTATGTACATCTGTCCTCTAGCTTCCACACAACTATTCTCCTTCCAAATGTTCCACCAAAATCCCATCACGTGACCAAGTTCAGTAACAACTCAGCCACTCAACCAAACTACCACGGTTCACATCCATACATGCTTAAACGTGTGGTCACTCTCCAGGGGCCCCCTGATTAAAATATTACCAGTGCACCTCCAGTGTGGGTTAGGGGCCTCGGTGCATTGGTTTGCACAGGGCCTACAATGCTGTTAAGACTGCCATGAGATTGAAAAAAAAAAAGAACAGATGCCGTAGAACGATTGACGAACCAGACCAGACCATAAACGTCTAAGCTTTATCAGTCACCAAGATTTCTGGCAGCAACTTATGGTCATGCCAATGGCAGCTGATTAAGTTGGTGGAAACAAGATTCTTGGATACTGTCAGGGAAGGAAAGAAAAAAAAAACAAACCATATCACACTTTTTCAGTTGGTGCTCCACCGCAGGCTGGCTGATGGGGCTGGCTGATGGGGCTGGCTGATGGGGCTGGTTGATGGGGCTGGCTGATGGGGCTGGCTGATGGGGCTGTCTCCTTGGCGATGGAAGCCGTCTGAAGAAACACTGGACCGTTTATGGCTTTTTTTATTGATGGATTTATTTTTTAGATTAATTCCGTGTCTGAAAGACCATAGCCGCCGTGACCCGCTCCCCATCCGACACCGATGCTTGTGCTTCAATACCTTCTCCGTATCGGCTGCCAAGAGCACCCTGCTCGCACTTCCATGGAGATACAATAAAAATAAAAAAAGAACAACAAAAACGAACAGTGGCCGTTAATACAATTGTCTTCATGTTAAACGACGTATCTTTACGTTAAACGGCGTATCTTTACGTTTACATCGCCACATCATCGTCGGCGTCGCGTACTGTTCAGCGCTGGCTAAGACAGCGCTCAGCAACCCCATTAGCTGACAGCTTGCTTCACAGCCGGCCAAGACCCTACCTTACTTCTTAGCGGTTACCCTAGAAACAGAGAGTGCTCTGACCAAGCGGAAAGAGATTCGCAGCTAGCAAGACGAACCCCGGTCCTAAATAAACCCAAGCCGAAGTCGGATGTGCTGGGCCGAAGATGCGTTAACTGCAGCCAACTCTTTTTTGTGACGACAGCGACGATGAAGAACAAGTTGGAGGTGGGGGGGGGGGTTGGGGAGGGGAGAGACAGGGCAACATTAGCTATTATTCCTTTAAACCTATTTTGTTTAATGCGTATCCAAGCAGCGCTCACGTGATCGACATTCCGTTCACAGGTTTTCACATGCACAGCAGGATTTTCCCATCTTAAAACCCGAAATCGAAAGATTTCGCATTTGTCCTGTCCCCACACCCCCCCCCCCCCGGTCCTTCCCTTCCCCACTTCTACATGTTCAAATTTCCCAGTTTCTTTCTCACTTATGTCTCTTCTTGTCTGAAGTCCGCGCGCGTGTGTGTGGACGTTTTGCACATGCAAGTGGACAGAAGATATAATGACGACACGCTGTGAGATTGTGAGCAACGGGGAGGGGGGGGGGAGGAGGGAAGGAAGGAAGGACGGAGGAGAAGAGACGGGGGAGAGGGGAGGTAGGAATGATTTCTGTAGGGAAAAGATCTCGGGAAAATAAAATAAAAAAAAGCAAAAACAAAAAAAGAAAGAGAAGACAAAATAACAGAGGGTTTATAAACTGGAACAGCGAAAAGAGGAGGGAAATGAGGGATTGAAAAGGAGGAAGGAGTGGGGGGGGGCAAGAAGTGGGATTTTGTGCGAGGATGGGCAGATTTAAGAAATTGTCCAGGAATGTCTCACAGGAACCAGTTATTCTCTCCCCCCCCCCTCTCTCTCTCTCTCTCTCTCTCTCCACCCATAGAATGAAAGCTGAGAAATGGACGGACACATGTAAGATGTGAATGTTAAACGACCTGCTTGATGCTAAAAAGAATGAAATTATTTTTGCCAAGTCTGTCTCATTTGAGCAATTGAGGAGTAAGTTTTTTTTTGAGGTAGAGAGTCAGGGAGCCAGCCAGCCAGCCAGACAGACAGACAGACAGACATTTCTCTTGATGACGACTGCAGTATTTCCCTTGACCCATGTACATAACATCCCTACGGACTAAGACTGGAGAGGGATCGCCTCCCTCCACAACATCCTGCGCTGTCATACCAGTGAGTGTGTGGTCCAGCACAACAACGACTAGGACAGTCTCTGCTTCATTCCAGGATCTTTCGAGATTCGATCAGTTTTCAGTGATCTTTTGTTCCCCCCCCCCCCAAAAAAAAAAAGAACCTATGCAGGAATTTGGAAGGGAATTGTCCGTCAGTACGTACCGAGGAAACAAACAAGTTACTGCGGGCAACGCTGGGACAACGCACAAAAGTTCATCAGGAGTAGTTTTCTTGCAGTCGTGGAAACAGAAAAAACAAAAACAAAAACAAAAACCTCGGGTGAACTAAAGTAATTCTCCATCCCCACCCAACCCCTTTTTTTCGCTAAATGAATATTTCCCTGGGGTAGAGGGAATGAATTTTCCCTTTGGGGTGGAGGGAATGAATTTTCCCTTTGGGGTCGAGGGAATGAATGTTCCCTTTTGGGTAGAGGGAATGAATTTTCCCTTTGGGGTAGAGGGAATGAATTTTCCCTTTGGGGGTCGAGGGAATGAATTTTCCCGCGTGTCAACGGAATGAAATTCTCAGAGGAAGATAAAAAGGAACGAAATTTTGCCTGGCGGCGTAGAAACCCTGTGACACAGCATTCCGTTCAGAGCAGCATTACAATATGCCGAAGAAGAAAACAAACAAAAAGAGAACCTTTCAAAAAAATTATAAACGGGACCTTCTGAATCGAAGAGCAAACACGTATGCTTTAAATAATAATTTTTAAAAAAAGGTATGCATGAATCACAAGCGCTTTCAGAGAACGTGTTTTCTTTTTAAGGAAAATCGTTTTATGAGAAATTTTTGCTGTCACTCATAAGCGTGATAGAAGACGGTTGGAGTGGATGATGGATACATCCACGATTAGCTCCCTTTTTTGGGTTCGTTTTGGGGAGGGGGGATTATGTGCATCAGCCAGTAGGCGATCACGATCTCTTGTTTCAGAAACTTATGGAATCGATTGGGTGAGGCTATTATTTTAAAGTAGATGAAATGATCTTTAGACAAGACAAAGAGGCGAGAATATGCAGGAAATTAACGGGTGCTAGATCTGACAACTCACTACCAAAAATAGCACTAAGATGGACACCACAGGGGAGCAGAAGTAAGGGTAGACCAAAAGAGACGTGGAGAAGAACAACAGAAAGGATGTTGAGCAATAGAGGGCTCACCTGGGCAAGAGCAGAAAAAAAGGCGAAGGACAGGCATTTGTGGAAAACCCTTGCGGAAGCCCCATGTGCCATGGGCACTTAAGGTTCAGAGAGAGAGAGAGAGAGAGAGAGAGAGAGAGAGAGAGATCTGACAACACAAAAATATGTATAAAATTAACGAGTGGTACATGATATGACAACACAAAAATATGTATGAAAGTAACGGGTGGGAGATCTGGCAGCACACAGATATGTAGGAAATTAACGGGTGCTATGTTCGACAGAACAGAAATACGTAGAAAATTGACGGGTGCTAATCTGGCAACGAAATTGTTTTGGAAATTAACGAGGGCTAGATTAGACACGAGAAAAATGTTTTTAAATTTAGCGGTGCAAGAAACCGGCAGGAAAATATTTAGAAATTTAACGGTGCTAGATAAGGAATAGGGCGTGTGTGTGTGTGTGTGTGTGTGACGGTGCTATAATTATCAGTAGGAAAATAAGTAGAAAATTAACGATGTTAGAGCTGGCAGCAGGAGAATATTTTTGGAAATTAACGGTGCTGGAGCTGTCAATAGGAAAATATGAAGGAAATTAACGAAGTTAGAAACTGTCAGCAGGAAAAGTGTAGGAAATTAACGGTGCTAGTGATGGGAAAACACGTACGTAGGATTTTCCCTGTGCTAGAAGTGGTAATAGGAGAATATGAAGGAAATTCACGTAGTTATAGTTGTAAATAGGGGAGTTTGTAGTATATTAGCGTTGCTGCTAGTAGAACTGACGGTAGCAGGAACTGAACGGGAACAGAACTAAGAAGTTGTTACAGCCAATCAGTTTTATAGAAAACTATATAGAAGGAGAGTAACAACAGATACTGAGGAAAATATAAATCTATGCAGAATAGACAGAAGAATATCTTCGGACTAGAGCACACAATGAAGTTATAACACTTGAAAGCCTACATAGCACAGAAAAAAGAAAATTTGTACAAGAAAATCTGTGACTTACAGTACATAGAAAATATATGTACCATAGGAGTAAGAGATATACAATGTACAGACAGAGTAAGATCTATAGGAAGCATGTGTCACAGGCAACTGGTTTGGAGAGAAAACAAGTAGAATATATTACTGAGATATTAAGATATGTGAAGAAGGTAGGCAAAGGACAGCGGAGAGTGTTCTTACAGGCGGTATAAGAATCAGACGATATAAGACTCAGGCGATATAAGACTCAGGCGATAAGGCGACATAAGGCGATATAAGACTCGGGCGATATAAGGTGATATAAGACTCAGGTGATGTAAGGCAATATAAGGCGATATACGACTCAGGCGAAATAAGACCGAGGCGATATAAGACCGAGGCGATATAAGACTCAGGCGATATAACGCGATATATAAGATGTAACAGAATATCATTCTGTACAGAGTGTAGTGTGTATAACCCTGTGGTTGTGGTCTGATGATATACTACACCAATTGGCTTTGTTGGAATTCTCATTGTTGACCAGTTGTTTTGGTTGGAAGACTGCCAAGTTATGTTAAGCTGTGCATTTGAATTAGTTTGTGGAGTTAGAAGCCTGGGTGTCTTGTTGTATTTTCTCAGTGTATAATATAGAAAATTAGGTGATTGTTAGAACACCAGCAACAAGAAGAAATGTGTAAGTTCAAACTGTACTCCACAAGTAGACAATGATCAAACCAGTAGAAAACCATTTTAGTTGGCGCCAACACTATTTCAGGGGTGCCTTAAAAATATAAATAGTCAAACTATTACAAAGACTCAGGCGATATAAGGCGATGTAAGTCGATATGAGACTCAGGCGATATAAAGCGATATAAGACTCAGGCAATATAAGGCTCAGGGGATATGTTAGAGCAGTGTTTCTCAATCCATGGGCCGAGGCCCAAAAGTGGGCCATGACAGTGAGTACTATGGGCTGCGCTGAAAAAAAAGAGAAAAAAAGTAGATGCAATAAAAAATTATTCCGCATTTTCCACGCAATGCATAGGGGCAGACTCCAAAGATGCAAGCCGCAGAATTCTAGGTCGCTTTATTAGTATGGCAGCAGTGTGGCTATTGGATGCTCCAGACAGCGTTTCTTCCGGCATCAAAATGTGACGTACATAAAAATACGGCATCGCTTTTTGAAGTGCGACACCGGCAGCTTTCTGGCCTCTTTGGCATAGCAATGAATATGCAGTTAAACATGCAGAGAAAATATTACATAATACTTTACAAAATCAGATTTATACCTTGCAAACTTAAAGCACTTTATTACTGGGTCGCAAAACTGTTTGACTTTTAAATGTGGGGCCGTGCAGCAAAAGGGTTTGAGAACCGCTGTGTTAGAGACAGAGAAGAAGAATGCTGGTAAAAGCTCACCTTACAGAAGAAAATCAATAACAAAAACTTAGAAAATGAAATAAGAACGCAGAGAAGATGAGCGATGAATGAAAAGAGAAAGGTAACCAAGATGGTTGCGTTTTTTTTATGAGACGATGACAGAAACGGGAAGAAGAAGGAGGAGGAGAAACAAGAAGAAGAAGAAGAAGAAGGAGGAGGAGGAGAGGGAAGAGGAAGAAGATGAAGGAAGAAGAAGAAGAAAATAAAAGATGAAAATGAAGCTTCTAAAAGGAAATGAATAACAATAATAAGAGGAGGTGAAATAAAATAAAGAAGATACTAAGGAAACAAAGAACAAGAAGATGTAGATGGTGACAATGATAAGGAAACATATAAGAAAAGAGGAACAAGAAGGAAAGAAAGAAAGAAAAATAGAAACATGATTGAAGATCAATAAGATGAGAACAAAGGAAAGAAAGAAAGAAAGAAAGAAAGAAGAAGAAGAAGCAAATAATGAGAAACAAGAAAACGAAAAAAAAAATGTACGGAAACTCATTTTACTGCCCGGGACACAAGGTCAAAATTTCACGCAAGAAAACTAAAAACTAACAGCCTCCTGCACTTCAAGATAACCAGAGGACGAGAATATCTGAAGAGTTTTTTGCCTCATCAAGAAGGTGTTAAAACAGGCTAGAGGAACAAAGAGAGAGAAAAAAAAGTTCAAAAAAGCTAAAATCAGACAAGTGCAGTCGGCCCTGCCTTGCGCTGATACGCTGTCGTGAAAGCTGGAAGAGCCATCCTTGGATTAAGTTTATCTAGCGAGGATTCCCGAGTTGGATCCGACGGCGGCTGATCTCCAGGTTCAGCTGGTAGCTCCCGCTGCTTCCTTCTTAAAGGTTACAGGACTAGGGTTAAAAGTACCGGAGGCTAAAGTATTGGAGGTTAAACAGAACATTAAATTGAAAGATCTGTTGCCTTTGTCCAGTGATTGTGACGTTTTCTTACTGTAAATTAAGCTTATTTCTACTGCATTCCAAATTCCTTTTCATAATCATACAGCGTCGTCGACTCTAGACTAAACTCTCTCTCTCTCTCTCTGAACCTTAAGTGCCCAGGGCACATGGGGCTTCCGCAAAGGTTTTCCACAAATGCCTCTAGACTAAACTGGTCCAATGAAAACCACGGTGTCACGCAATTCCGCTTCTGAGACCCACCAAGAATACAGGCTCAAGCCCTGCGATACTCTGAACCTCTTGTGGTCCTCTCGGGGACCTCGTGTGGTCCTTTCCCCACACAGGGGACCACGGGACTTAACGAGGACCACAGGCGTAAATTCAGTAGGATCACGTGGCGGTCTTGGTGGTAGAAGCGAACGAAAAAGAAGAAGAAGATACAGCTTCGTCAAACAAGGACAATTAATCAAAAGACAAGGAAACTGGAAGCAACAGAGATGTGGTTTTGGAGGAAGATGCAACAAAATCCATGGGCAAACAGACAAAGTAAACGAAGAGGCCATCAAAGAAGTTTCAGAACAACGGAAACTTTGTTAAAATTATGAGGAAAAAAAAAGGCATTCACAATTTCTTTAACACGTCCTGAGAAGACAGAATTTGGAGAAGCTGGTAATGGCTGGAAAGTTCAAAGAAAAACAAGAGAGGGAGGCAAAGAGAGAGAGGAAAAAAAAATCTCTGGACTGACAACGAGGTACTGAAAAAGAAGAGCGTCCGAACCGGTCGGAAACACCAAGTACAGAGCAGGAGATGGAGAAACATGATCGCCAACACTATCCGGCGCGACCCATAATAATAATAATAATAATAATATAATAATAATAATAATATAATAATATAATAATAATAATAATATATAATAATATAATAATAATAATAATAATAATAATAATAATAATAATCAGTCTTCCGAGTAGAAAAAGCAACTGAAATGCAACAATGAGCCAGATCAAATACACCAACTACAAAGACATCAGCAAGCCATCCTCTTCCACCTAAGGACAGGCCCACTGCAGACTACTAAGCAACCTACATCTACTTAAAACGTCTCACACAGACGAGTGTCCACGTGGCAGTGGAGTCCAGACTCCAGAACGTATCCTACAAGAGTGCCCAAACCACGCAGACCTGAGGCGTGAGACATGGCCAGAGGACAGAAGCTTGGGGCAAAAGCGTTGGGGCTCCTATCAGGATCTGGAGAGGACTGCGGGATTTGCTATGTCAACAAGGATCAGGATCTGAAGTGACCAACAACCTCCAACGCAGAAGAAGAATGAGAAGCCTTTCGAGCCATTAAGGCTCTTTGGTGAAGATAAAGTTCGTCTCAATTCCTCTTCATATCTCCTAATCTTCTCTCTCTAGTTGGTGACACCAATTTCCTGTACTGTATATCGTTTTCTATGGTGTCTGTCTCTCCAAGAAATTCAAAACTCTCCACCTCTTCCAGTTTTTCCTCTTTGATAAATATTTCACCTGCCTTATTTGTTGTGTCAGGTGTCATCAATTTAGTTTTCTTCGCATTAAGATAGAGGTTTTGCTCTTCACTATTCTTACGGACTGACATAATTAGTTTTTCCATTCCTTTTTCTGTTGTGGACTGTAATACTATGTCATCAGCATATCTAATCTTTGGTATTTCATAACCTCCAAATGTTATGGCCTCGTAATATTCTTTGTCTACATCTTCTCTAACATTCCTCATTATATTTTCAGTATACAAGTTAAATAAGTAAGGTGACAACATGCACTCCTGACGGACCCCTTGTTTTATGTCAAAGCAAGTTGTTGTTTCACCATTTATTCTCACTACTGCCTGTTGTCTAGATACAACAGTGATGTTAATTGTATCAAATGTGCTGGAAATCCAAAGCGAAGATAGCTGCAAGACATCGTTGATGATCTGCAAATGGATGCATCAGCAGCAGGGCATCTTGCTTACAACCGAAAGGCCTATAGGAGAGCTGTTAGGGAGGCAAAGTTCCGCAAGGGACATACAAATGACTGACTGACTGACTGTCTGTTTCTCCATCTCAGTCTTGGTCAACCTCTCGGTCTTGTTTCCATCATATCTTTTACATCCATTATTTCTATTTACATCTACTATTTTCGTTCGTCGGTTGTCTTCCATTCTTTCTACATGACCTAGCCAGCGTAATCTGTTCAGTTTCAAGACGTTTATAACCCGCAGTGATTTAAATAAGATGTAAGTTCAGTGTTCTTTCTAGCTCTCCATTCCACACTGTTGTTATTAATAATAATAATAATAATAATAATAGTAAATAATATGTATGCCAGCTTTAAAGATCTATCTGTCAGCTTCACAAATCTACGGTTATCCACTGAAAGGGAAATTATATTCACAAAAAAAGAAGAAAAAAACATAGGTTTATAAAAAAACATAACTTGAACAAAGAAACGCCTTAGTTTCCTAAAAAAACTGGAAACAAAAGGATATTGTGTTTTTTCTCCTTTCCAAAACGACCCAGGTCATTGCCACCTAGAACAATTCCTTCTCTCTCTCTCTCTCCCCACCCCCAATTCCCCTCCCCCCCCCCCAAAAAAAAAGGTAGATTCAATCACGCTGACATTATACAAGATAACACGGCCGAGCGCGTTCATATCATTACATAAGCTAGCACTCACAAGCGAGATGTCCTGATCCGGAAAGCCCTTCAAGAAAAAGAATGCGGGCAACCATGAGAGAGCACACACAAAGATACAAGCCAAACGGACGACTTAAACACCCAAGCGCATTATCTAAATTGTGTTGGTCGCCGGGACATTAGGAGTTTTCACTGCAGCTAGTGGGGGGACATTTTTTGTGTGTTTTGTTTTGGGGTAGGTAATTTGAATCAACATGACAGAAGAGCCATTCTGGGACGGAGGGGGAGGTTTGTAGGGTGGGTGGGGGTCGAATGCTCCTCGGAGATCGTGAACCGAATAGGAATTGGCACAAAATGTATGCTGGAGACAAAGCCACAGGGCAGATTTCCAGTTCGACTGTTTGAGAAATAGAGGTCCCACAACAACACAAATCTAATGATACAGGAGCTGTAGGAGAAGGCAGAATAGAGAGAAAAAAGAGGGCGGGGTTGGGGGTGGGGTGGGGGTGGGGGAGGGAACCTCTAATGCCGAGGTCGTCAAGACCTCGCTAAATGGAGAATAAAATCGCTTGTGGGCTGTTAATGATCTTATTAGCACTGATAATGTTGGTGAATACATTATTTTGATTTTTTTTTTGTTGTTGTGAAGAAAACAACGTAAGAAAATAATGTTATACTGATGGTGAAGGAGGGGCGGCCGGGCGGGATGGGGGCGGGGGATGAGGGGCGTTACTAATCGCAGCTAAGGAAAAGTAGAACACTGTAATTATTTGGAAACGTCAAGACAAAAATGTTAACTGAGTGAAAATGCTTGGAAAATAAAGCGGTCATAATAATAATAATTATAAAACAAGCAACCTAAACAAAAATAGAAGTAGTTAAACAAGCAACCTAAACAAAAATAGAAGTAGTTAAACAACCCGAGCTGGCTGTTCGCAGATGAGAGGCGCTAGATTTGAATGCAGGCCTCATGTGTGATGTGGCCCGTTAGACTGAACGTAAGAGGGCAGACTGGCACATGTTAGGTCCAGTATTTTGTTAACAAAGACTAATTTTTTTTTTAAACTCCCCGACTCCTGAATTAATTTCCATGTTTTTGCTATATACTTCTATAATTTACAAATACAGACTATATACTTCTATAATTTACAAATACAGACCATATACTTCTATAATTTACAAATACAGACTATCTTATCTTATATCTTATATCCTTCCCGTGCCGTTAGACGTCACATAGGGCTCGCAAAGTAGTTCGCCAATTTTTCCTGTCTTCGGCGAGTCTTTCAACCTCATCAAAGGATTTTATGCCTGTTAACTTGGCCTCTCTTAATAATGTTCTCTTCAGAGTTTCACCCGGTCTGCCCCTTTTTCTTCGGTCTGTTGTGTTCCACTTGATAGCTTGTTTTGGGATTCTCTGCTCATTTCTTCTCATCAAGTGGCCAACATATGTCCATCTCCTTTTCCTGATCACCCGTGAGACTGATTGTTGTTCAGTCATCTGTCTTATCTCTGCATTGTTCTTGAATTCATTCCACTTGATGCCGAGTATTTTCCTTAGGCATCTGTTTTCAAAAGAGTCTAATTTCTTGTCTATTTCTTTAGTTGTTTTCCAGCTTTCGCATGCATAAATGAGGGTGGATATTACATTTGAATTGAATAGTCTTAACTTGGTTTTTGTGCTTATAACTTTTGAATTCCATATGTTCTCAAGATTCTTGAAGATTGATGCTGCTTTTACAATTCTGATCCTAACTTCCTTTCTAGTGTCACCATCCTGGTCTATGTAGCTGCCAAGGTATGCAAATTGATTGACTTCTTCAATATCTGTCCCTTCTATGTGTATTTTTCCATTTTGATTGATGGGAATTTTCATTATTTTTGTTTTGTCCTTGTTAATTTCAAGTCCTATTTTGCTAGCCAGTGAAGATAGGCTATCTGTTTTTTCTTGCATGGAATTCATATTATTACTGATAAGAGTTATGTCATCAGCAAAATCAAGATCTTCTAGTTGGGTCCCATGTACCCAGTCAATACCTGTGTTACCTGTGCAGCATTTTTTCATTATGAAGTCTATTGTAATCCCAAAAAGTAAAGGAGACAGTATACATCCTTGTTTCACGCCTGTTTCAATCTAATACAGACTATATACTTCTATAATTTACAAATACAGACTATATACTTCTATAATTTACAAATACAGACTATATACTTCTATAATTTACAAATACAGACTATATACTTCTATAATTTACAAATACAGACTATATACTTCTATACTTTACAAATACAGACTATATACTTCTATAATTTACAAATACAGACTATACACTTCTATAATTTACAAATACAGACTATACACTTCTATAATTTACAAATACAGACTATACACTTCTATAATTTACAAATACAGACTATATACTTCTATAATTTACAAATACAGACTATACACTTCTATAATTTACAAATACAGACTATATACTTCTATAATTTACAAATACAGATTAAGTCAGAAATGTGTTACTTTTCGTTTTTTATTTAGAACTTGTTTAAATATCGTACTGATCACTTATAATCAGAAGAAAAGCATGATTAAAAATTTACAGGAAACCACAAACGCCATCGCATGCTAAACAGAAAGGAACAAGTCACTATTTTCCGTCTCCAAACAGGACACAGCGGACTCCGAAGTGATATGTACACAAAGTTTAAGGTTGGTGCTACTATTTTTTGTACATGTGCACAGGAGCCCCAAACTGCATCAACTACGAGACACTGAGAAATAATTACTGGCCCAGTGAAACCACTAAAGAAGATAAGCTCTACGGTTCCATACATGAATTACAAAGTGAAATTTATCCAAGAGACGGGACTGCAGATATAGACAGATAATGCGTATGAAGAAGGAATAGTAGAAACAGAAAAAGAAGAAGTCTAGATATCGTTCTGAGCATTGATGCACACGGGCGAGCAAGTTCTACCAACACTGCTAGAGCTGTTTTGGAGTAGAAAGAGTTAATCTGAAACCTAGTGACCTTGGAAGACCAAGGCGAAGATGGCTGCACGACATCGTTGATGATCTGCGAATGGATGCATCAACATCAGGGCATTCTGCTTACAACCGAGAGGCCTACAGGAGAGCTGCTAGGGAGGCAAAGTTCCGCAAGGGACTTGCAAATGACTGACTGACTGAGTGGCTTCGGATCTGGCTAAGCGGTCTAATGTCAGGGGAGGTAATCTGAATTGTTAGAACTAGGCGACACACACCAATGGTTGGGGATGCAGTTTACCTGAACATTCCAGGAATAGACATCGTAAGGGAAAGAAGAATATGTGTAGGTTTTGAAGAAGTTTGTTCAGAACAAGCAGATCTCACTTCACCAGTTCGTCGTCAGATCGGAGGCGTCTGTCAGAGAGTGTTACCTCCCCTCAGAGTTCTAGTCTCCCTGTTATTGCTTTGATCTGCATTCATTCTCTTGGTGGGTAACGAACCAGCCTACTGCTTGTTTAGCTCATAGTAGACTAGAAGTAGCAATAGTTATAGTAGTAGGAGTTATAGTAGCAGTATTTGTAGTAGTAGTAGGAGTTATAATAGCAGTATTTGTAGTAATAGTAGCACTGCTGGCGAGATTCTTCGGATGCCGCGCGTGGAGTGAAACTGCTCCCGGCCAATGAAGTAAACGCGGAAAAGCAATTAGGGCTGCCGTGCGGCGCCGATTTGGAAAAGTGATGGAAATGATAAAGTGAAGCTTAATCGGTATGTCCAGTAGTCTCGCGGTGAGAGCTACTCGTACCACGGCACCTCTGCTCTAGAGGCCGGCCACGTCGGATATACACCAATACTGGTGAAATATGCCTAAACCGGCTTAAACCAGGGGTGAAACTTGATGGCTACTCATGTCACGGTACCTCCGATCTAGAGGTCGGTCACGTCCTAAACACGCCCATACTGGGATAATACGCCTAAACCGGCTCAACCCAGTGGTGAAACTTACTAGCGCTGAGGATTTGTCCTCCTGGACAAAAGCTCCGTCCTGGTCACAACTAGGAAGGGCAGGGGCCACGATCACAAATCATATTATATTGGACGAGTGCACTCTAGATAGGCAACCACCTCTCACCCGGCGGGGATGTATGCGTATCCTAATCACGCTGAGTGTTTTCGGTGAGAAAGTCCAACTCTGGACTGGATGGGCAACCACCTCTCACCAGGCGGGGATACACGGTATCCCAAAAACACGTCGAGGTTTTCCGGTGAGAAAGTCCAACTCTAGATTAAACTGGTGCAACGAAAACCACGGTGTCACGCAATCCTGCTTCTGCGACCCACCGAGAATACAGCCTCAAGCTCTGTGATACTCTGAACCTCTTGTGGCCCTCTTGGGGATCTAGTAGTAGCAGAAATATTAGTAGTAGTAGTAGTAGTAGTAGTAGTAGTTAGTAGTAGTAGTAGTAGTTATTAGTAGTTAAGCTGAGTGCTAAATAAACGTTTGTAATTTATTGGATAAACCAGTAGTTCTTGCGAACACTGAGAACCAAACCATATAATGATATAAAATTTATGTTCTATCATGAAAGAACATTAACAATAACATTTATATCAACAAGAACACTAATTCCGATATGGAGAATATATTATAAAAAATTCCAGGTTGGATATTTTATTCATTCCTTCTTTGACAGTGTTACACAGAATAGACATTGTCAAATATTTCATCTGCGGGCGATGATCCTGCCGGATTAGACAATCAGCGACCCATAGCTGATATGCTAACGCCAACTTTGGTGGACCATTGCCGACCAAGACCCTGTCCCACCTCTCCGTTGATACCTCCCAGTAGTTGGTCTAGCAGGGATCGCCGGAGCCCCCATCTGGTGGTGGAGTCTGCTAAAGAAGCATTGCACACCCCCTGCTCTTTAGCTGCACTTCGGAACTGAAAAACAAAGCTGCCACAACCTGCTCCCACGCCGATACGATGTTGTATCTCAACATCTTCACAAAATCTGCTGCAAAGAACACCAGCTCGTAGAAGAAGAAGAATATCATTTCTCCTGCACAAAGACTTCTTAATGAGCTTTTCTATTTTTTCCCCTAGTCTAGGATTCCCGTGCATAATGTTTAGAAATTAACCAATTTCTAACCTGAATGTATTGCTTGCCCCGTATATATTTAATAATACTTAAAAAAAATAAACTAAGAATAAAACACTGACACATCCCTGGAACACTAGATCTTACGTGTCTAAACAAACTTTTGACACAACGCAGGGGAGAACAAGGGGTTAAAGTAGGTCATAAGAATGGCGTCCAACAAGCGCTGATGAAAGTCGCAGATCGTATTCTGCATCTGCATATATTTATTTAGGAATAAAAACGTTGGTAGAGTAACCGATGAAAGCAATCTAGATGTGCTTGGCGCCATTCTTTATCACATCTGCTAACAGCGAGACGGGCTGCAGCAGCGGTTATAAAACTATTCATGGAGCGCGACCCTAAATGAATAATGGCATACAGACTCATAGGAGAAAAAATCAAGAAAGAAAAACCAGACATGAATAAAACTTAGCTAAGACTATTTTCAGTTCCTGTAAAACGATGTAACGTTTTCCACTAATCAGAAAATGCGTATAATATCACCCAGGCGACATGGTTGGTTGAGTGGCTAGGCGCTGGGTATAGTAATCCGGTGTTACCGGGTTCAAATCCAGCAGTGGAGCCTTTTTTTCCTGGTACCATCACATAAAAAAAAAGCCATGGGGTCTACCCAGCCTTTGAAAATGGGCACCAGAGAAATCTGGAAAGGTAAACGTGGCCAGGCGTAATACTGACCACATCAGACTTCCTTGTGTTGATGGTCTTAGAAATATGGTTCGAACACCGTATCCCCAATATGCCTTAATGTTATGAAACGGGGATTTTTATCTTTATCTAAATAATCCAGCATTTTTTTTTAGACATTGTGAAATACTGTAATTAAAACATTCATG
This sequence comes from Achatina immaculata, assembly GCA_009760885.1. Taxonomy (NCBI): domain Eukaryota; kingdom Metazoa; phylum Mollusca; class Gastropoda; order Stylommatophora; family Achatinidae; genus Lissachatina; species Lissachatina immaculata. The sequence continues at coordinate 2,516,241 of CM019706.1, read as the reverse complement.
TGACGGTTATTATGTGATATGTGTTTTGTATGAGAATAATAGCAAACGTAGTTAAGTTGTTTTTAATATTCAAATTTTTAAAAGAGAAAGTAAAAAGGCTTTCTCTAAAATCCTGTAAATTTTAATTTGAAACATTTTTTCCATGTCTTCGCCCGCGACCTTACCCTCAGACCCTCCACGATCTTAGTTTTGGAACCTCTGCGGTACAAAGACCGGACGCGCCAGTCACGTGCTTCTGAACGTAAGTGAAAGACATCTTCTGGACGCGTTAACAATTCCAGTTAAATAAAGAAGCATATGTGGAATGGACCCTCAGAAAGATGAATACAAAGAAGATGGAAGCTGTATTCCGTGTTGTGAGATGAAAAAAAGGTTGATAATAGGCAGAAATATAAGCGAAAGAAGGAGGTGAACCGAGCGAAAGAAGGAGGTAAGTATAGCAAAAGAAGGAGGTTAACGTAGCGAAAGGAGGAGGTGAACGTAGCGAAAGAAGGAGGTAAATGTAGCAAAAGAAAGAGGTGAACGTAGCGAAAGAGGGAGGTAAGTATAGCAAAAGAAGGAGGTTAACGTAGCAAAAGAAGGAGGTAAGTATAGCAAAAGAAGGAGGTTAACGTAGCAAAAGAAGGAGGTAAGTATAGCAAAAGAAGGAGGTTAACGTAGCAAAAGGAGGTAAGTATAGCAAAAGAAGGAAGTTAACGTAGCAAAAGAAGGAGGTAAGTATAGTGAAAGAAGGAGGTAAACGTAGCGAAAGAAGGAGATAAACGTAGTAAAAGAAGGAGGCAAGTACAGCGAAAGAAGGAGGTAAACGTAGCGAAAGAAGGAAGTAAACTACCACAGACAGACACCTGCATATCATTTGAGGAGGCCAAAAACACTGATAAATCTCAGTTGCAAGAAGAAATGGGAAAAAAAAGATCACCCAGACCACCAAAGATGCCTACTACCAGCTAAACAGACAAGAGCAAGTTGCCATTCTGAGGCTACATGCTGGGCACAGCAGGCTAAGATACCACCTGTACAACAAATTCAAGGTAGGATCAGCTGACGAATATGCGTGTGGCACATATAATCTGACAGCAGACCACACGCTGCAGGAATGCTCAGCATACAAGTATGAGCAAAAGAGAAGGCAGATATGGCCGACTACTACACCAGCCCAAAACAAACTATAAAGGGATGTCCACGTTCTCCAGATGACTACCAGCTACGTCAGAGTATACAAGTTTTTGTCAGAAAACGTTCGAAGAAGAAGGCTATTGCTATAGCAAGCTTTTAGAGGACGCAATTGCAAACGAAGAAGAAGAGGACGCAATCGCTTTTTAACACCGTCTCTTTTGTGTTTGCACGCCTGAGTGACCGAGTCTTTAGTGCTCTAATCTCTCATGCGGAGGTCGATGGTTCAAGTCTGTCTGGAGGCGTCCATGACATGCAGTTGTGGAAATGAGTACCTGGCTCTTTCTGAAGGTGGAAAAAAGAAAAAGCTGGGGCTAGGTGCACACTGTCATCAAATGGGTAGACAGGTCAAGAAAAATACTTGTACAAGAACTAGTAGCAATATCTCCGAGCGTCTCTATGCCGTGAAGAACTACTTTTTTATGGTGTGCGCGAAGATTGGTGCGTAGCCGTGCTGTCAGCTCACTGCCTTCTCATGACCATATGGTTTCTCGTTCTAATGAAATCTGGGATTAATTCCCTGACTACTTCCCCCCTCCTTCTCTTAAATCTGAAGTCCTTGCTCTATTAATTTTAGAAACTAATCCAGCCGTACACATTAAACGTCATGATAATTTAGAGAAGACCGTCTTGGAAGGGTACATAATGGGAAAAAGAAAAAGAGGAAGACCAAAACGAAGATGGCTGCAAGACATCGTTGACGATCTGCAAATGGATGCAGCAGCAGCAGGCCATCTTGCTCACAACCGAGAGGCCTACAGGAGTGCTGTTTGGGAAGCAAAGTTCCGCAGGGGACATGCATATAAATGAATCCAGCCTTTTCCAGCGTATCACTCTGATGCCTACGAAGAAGGATTTCAAGTCTAAATATTGAAATATATATATTTGTTTGTTTGTTTATTGTCATTGCATATCTATCGTCATTTTTCTTTCTCTTTCTCAGCCGACTTTCCCTCTCGTGATACCACTACACCACATACCATTATCTATCTCGTCTTCGATGTACCGCTCTTTCCGTGGTCATCGCCGTATTCATTCCTCGTCAACAAGAAATTAGCCTTGACCCAACAGAAAGTAAACCTTGATAATGATGTTATACTAGTTCTCATTTTAAGTTGTTTCGTGTTCACAAGCGCAGATTATGTTCAAGGCCACGTGTACATAACATCCAGAATTAAACTGGGGTTTATTATCCATGCTTGAAAAGGAAGTACAAGCCCCAATATCCCCCTCCCCTCCTACAACCGTGATTTGGCTGATCGGCTCTACGACAAGTCAGTATATTTCCGTCGGACCTACGACAAGTTTGGTGTATTTTCGTCAAACCCACGACAAGTTTGGTGTATTTTCGTCAAACCCACGACAAGTTTGGTGTATTTTCGTCAAACCCACGACAAGTTTGTACTGCACATAGCCGTCAGAACCCGACAAGGTGGAATATTCTCGTCAGGCCAAAGACAAGTTTGCAATGTCGGAATACCTTAGTAGGCTAGGCAGACATATGACTAGGGGCCCGATAAAGCTGGGGGGCCCGGCATCAAGGGACAAAAAAAAACAAACTGCAGATATAGAGTAAACTTTGTTTACATGAAAATGACGTAGATAATAAGTTTGATGAAGAGCTAAAGGATTGATAACGTACGGTGTTTGGTCTGGGTAATATAAACCCTCAAAATAATAGTCGGGAGCACAACTAGAGGGGGGGGGGAATCAAGCCGTGTATTAGGAGACTAGCGGTATGGATCGGAGAAGAAGCAAGGGCCCTTACTAAGTTTAGCCTGTGGGCCTGAGTCTTGGTTAATCCGTCGCTAGAAGTTAATATTATCACCGCTGAACCCATGAGAAGTTGGAATATTGCCGACAGATCCACAAGAAGTTTGTGTTTCTTCGTCAGACCTACAGCAAGTTACTGTATCTTCGACAGACCCACAAGAAGTGACTGTATCTTCGTCAGACCTACAACAAGTTACTGTATCTTCGTCAGACCCACAACAAGTTACTGTATCTTCGTCAGACCCACAACAAGTTACTGTATCTTCGTCAGACCCACAACAAGTTACTGTATCTTCGTCAGACCCACAACAAGTTACTGTATCTTCGTCAGACCCACAACAAGTTACTGTATCTTCGACAGACCCACAAGAAGTGACTGTATCTTCGTCAGACCCACAACAAGTTACTGTATCTTCGTCAGACCCACAACAAGTTACTGTATCTTCGTCAGACCCACAACAAGTTACTGTATCTTCGTCAGACCCACAACAAGTTACTGTATCTTCGTCAGACCTACAACAAGTTACTGTATCTTCGTCAGACCCACAAGTCAATATATCTCCACCAGAACAGGGCAAGTCAGCATATATTCATCAGATCCACGATAGTTTAATATACCATACCTTCGTCAAACCACAGACAAATTAGTGTATGTTCATACAACCACCCACTGTGTTATATTAAGCAACATTGTACCCTGACAGCCATAAACATTTAGTGCTCACATCGTCCTAAATTTGCCAGAAAAGGAAACAGGAAACCTTCTGGACTAGAGAGGAAGACCCATATTATTTTCCACATCGGCGATTTTCATCAGTAACTATCGACTCGGTACCGACACACAGACCACAAAGAACAAAAAAAAAAGCACTGATGTATTGACAATCTCAGAGAGAGAGAGAGAGTGAGTTCCCTCCCCCCACCACCGATGCGTGTGCGCGCCTGGGAGGTGAGTACCACTTTCACACTCGGAGCACGTAACAGCTTTGGTAACTAGAGCGAGAGGATGTACGGAGATTGATGGAGGCGTCAGCAATTGTCGTTCTCGGGACGAAGAATTGCTTCACACTAGTACTTGAGTTTGACAGATTTAGATTTGTCTGGTGGCGCTGCTACTGGACACGTGGGTTTTTTAAAAAAATTTTTATTTATTTAAGTTTTGTTATTTTCTGGATGAGTTCCACTTTTTTTCTGAGGATGATAAGGTTTGAGAAGATGTGGGTTCTTTTATAATTTCCATGAATGAAGAGCTTTACCTACCCTTCCTCTCCTCTACAATACAAATCTTCGACGGCGCCATAGTTAATTAACACTATTTCTGTGTTTAGGTTTGAAGCGTTTCGGTTTATGTTTATGTTCCTTTTGTTTGTACAGTATTTTGTTCTAGGATTTGCTTCTTCGTGGCTTTATGTTATGAGAAGGTTAGCATTAGAGAAAATGGCTTTCGGTGGGAAAAGAAATGAGGCGCAGAAGAGAGAAAGGCAGCTTGTGAGGGGAAAACAAAAATGTCTGAACGGGTTGACCAAATGCTGAGGGAAAACAAAAATGCCTGAACGGGTTGACCAAATGCTGATGGAAAACAAAAAATGTCTGAACGGGTTGACCAAATGCTGATGGAAAACAAAAAATGTCTGAACGGGTTGACCAAATGCTGATGGAAAAAAAAAAATGTCTGAACGGGTTGACCAAATGCTGATGGAAAACAAAAAATGTCTGAACGGGTTGACCAAATGCTGATGGAAAAAAAAATGTCTGAACGGGTTGACCAAATGCTGATGGAAAACAAAAAATGTCTGAACGGGTTGACCAAATGCTGATGGAAAACAAAAATGTCTGAACGGGTTGACCAAATGCTGATGGAAAACAAAAAATGTCTGAACGGGTTGACCAAATGCTGATGGAAAACAAAAAATGTCTGAACGGGTTGACCAAATGCTGATGGAAAACAAAAATGTCTCAACGGGTTGACCAAATGCTAAAGGGAAACAAAAATGTCTGAACGGGTTGACCAAATGCTGATGGAAAACAAAAATGTCTCAACGGATTGACCAAATGCTGATGGAAAACAAAAATGTCTGAACGGGTTGACCAAATGCTGATGGAAAACAAAGAATAGTAATCGCCAGCTTCAGTCGTTTGGGTAGTGGATGATGATGATGATGATGATGAACAAGAAGTAGGAAACATAAAAAAGAGGAAGAGGACGAGGAAGATAGTAGGTTGATCTTGCAGAGGAGGAGGAGGTATAATAAGATAATGATGATGATGATACACGAAAATGAATCTTCTTCTTCTTCTTCTTCTTTCCGAGTTGTTAAGCCTCATTGCTGCAGATAAAGTTTGCCTCCATTCCTCTCAATTCCTAATCTTCTCTCTCCTGTTGGTGACACCAATTTCTTTTATATCCTCTTCTATGTTGGTCTTTCCATCTCTGTCTTGGTCTACCCCTTGGTCTTGTTTCCCTCATCTCTTGTGCATACATCATTTTCGTTTGTCTATTCTCTTCCATTCTTTCTACATGCCCCAGCCAGCGTTTGTCTGTTGAGTTTCAAGACATTTATAATTGCTTGGGATTTAAATAAGCTACTCTTAACATGAAAAAAAAGAATAAGGAAGCTTATTTCTAACACAAGTTTGTATAGAAGCAAGAAACATAACACCACAGAGACTTACCAAATTACGTTTTGACCGACTGAAGGAATATTTAACGTGGCGCTTCTACGATGATGATGCTGCTGCTGCTGCTGCTAGCCATGTTTTATTGTACCACCACTCAAAACTCCACAAGTGTTCTCAAACTGTGGATGAAAGGAGGTTAAAGATTCAAGAAGTTGTCTCTAGGTGGGTTTTTTTTTTTTAGGTCACGAATACATGGAAAGTTTGAAATGATGGCACTACCTGTGAGTTCAGCTCACGTTAACTTTGAAATTTTTGCTACGAATGGTGTGTTGATCAGTGTTTATAAATTTAAAATAATAGTAGACTAGTAGTAGTAGTAGTAGTAGTAGTAGTAGTACCAGCAGTAGTAATAATAGTAATAGTAGCAGTAATGATAGCAGTAGCAGAAATAATAGTAGCAGCAGCAATGGTAGTAATAATAATAATAATAAAGTAGTAGGTAAAGTAGTAGTAGTAAAGTAGTAGCAGTAGTAGTAATGATAGTAGTAACATCAATAATAGTAGCATGAGCAATAGTAGTAGTAGTAATAGTAGTAATAATAGTAGTAGTAGTAGCAGTAGTAGTAGTTGTAGTAGTAGTGGTAGTAGTTGTAATAGTAGTAATAGTAGTAGTAGTAGTAGCAGTAGCAGTAGTAGTAGTTGTAGTAGTAGTGGTGGTAGTAGTAGTAGTAGTAGTAGTAGTAGTAGTAGTAGTAGTAGCAGTAATAAAAGTAGCTCGTTCCTGTCACAGGACCACCTCGAAGATATATTGTTCACGTTTTTCTTGACCTGTCGATACAACAGACGATGATGCAGATAAAATCATCCCTGGTCATCTTCTCAATCCCCCAGGTCTAGAAGAAGCCAGGCACCAACTTCAACATCCGGGTAGCTGGCACACTTCTGACCAGACTCCAGCTGCCAGTCTTCCCGTGACGGATGACGGAACCAATAGCCCCATTAGTTCAGGCCCTGTATTAAATTATATATTAAAAAAAATACGATAGCTGACATGTTGGGGACCAGGGTTAGCAAACCACAGTTGACCAAGACCCCTGTCCCGTCTCATGGTTGGCACCCCAAGTAACAGGCCTAGCCTGGCTAACGGGTCAGGGGTCGTTATAATTCCCCCCCCCTCCCCCCACGGGGGTGGAGTTTTCTAAACAAGTAGTCCACACCCCCTCCCCCAAAACCTTCTTTTTAGCTGTACGAAGAGGCTGAAGAACAACAAAAAAATAGATGCCATGACCCCCCCCCCCGCCCCCCAAGCCGACACATGCCTCAGCATCACCACAGCACTGGCTGCAAGGAACACCAGTTTCAAGTAAACTGGGGGGAGGTGGGGGGGGACCCAACAGAAGAAGATCAAAACAAAACAGACACCGCAGAATAGTTAGGTTTAACTTTCGGTTACACCACGGAATCTTATATATCTTATATCCTTCCCGTGCCGTTAAACGTCACACAGGGCTCGCAAGGTAGTTCGCCAATTTTTTCCTGTCTTCGGCGAGTCTTTCAACGTCATCAAAAAGATTTTACGCCTGTTAATTTGGCCTCTCTTAACAATGTCCTCTTCAGAGTTTCACGCGGTCTGCCTCTTTTTCTTTGGCCTGTTGTGTTCCACTTGGTACACCAAGAAATACCAGTCTCATAACTTCTCTTGGTTTTCTTGTTGCAATATGAAGGTCAACAACCCGCCAGCCTTTTATTTTTGTCCCGGTAATTTATTTTAGTGATTTTGTCTTCATACGATACGGGCTGTGTAGTACTTAACTATAATCTCTGGACAGACAGACAGATCCGCAGGCAGATGGACAGGTACGCAGGCAGATAGACAGGTACGCAGGAAGATACACACGTCGACAGATTGCGTATGATTGACAAGACACACATTCAGCACCATGAAGACAGTGCCGCCATCCAGAAATCTGTCCGTAAAGAAACAAAAATTAGATTTATAAAATGCTACATCTATTCTATACTGCTGTACGGAGCAGAAACTTGAACTCTTTTTAAGTCAAAAAGTCACAGCAGAAATGTGGATTTACATGAAAGTAGGTCATAAGTAATGGAAAATGAAAAGAACAAATACACGAGTCTTAGAACAACCACACGTGCAACGTGAACTTCTCAAAGAAATAAGGATCAAGATAACAAAATACTTGGCCACATCAAAAGATAGAATAATATACCGAAGAGCTCATTAGAAGGAAAGATGGAAGGAAAAAAAGGCGAGAGGAAGGCAGAGATGTAGATGGGAAGATAATATACGAGAGAGGACAGGACACAGCCTAGATGAGTGCACCATCAAGGCGAGGGAGCGAGGGGACTGGAGATTCATTACCGCTAGCCTTTCGTTCTGGAGAAGGCACATGATGATGATGAGACAGCTAGACACAGAACGACAAGACAGACAGATAAACAGACAAAGAGACAAAACTGAGAGATAGAAGGAACTATGTTTTGAAATGACGATAGATAGATAGATAGATAGAAAGATAGATAGATAGATAGATAGATAGATAGATAGATAGATAGATAGATAGATAGGCTTCCTGCTATATCGACAAAAATCCAAAATTATAAACAAAACCATTTTGAAAAGACGATAGATAGATAGATAGATAGATAGATAGATAGATAGATAGATAGATAGATAGATAGATAGATAGATAGATAGATAGATAGATAGATAGAGCTTCCTGCTATATCGATAAAACTCCAAAATTATAAACAAAACCATTAGTTTCTACCACAGACAGGCAATTTATCTTCGCACTAAAACAACCCATATTTACTGCTATCCATTTCTACCATAGGCTAATCTAATCTCCCCACGACTTGTCACTCTGGTTTCGGAACCAGACCTGTGAAATGTATCAGGTGGAATGTTATTAAAACTTCAAGTGGAAATACAATTTTTCTTTCCCTTTGTATAGAGGAGTTGTCAGGTCTAGGAAAGTAACGTCTGAACACGCAGAAGGAATATCTTCAACACTTTGGCAAAGGCCAAGTTCTGCTGGTTGTTGAAGCTGGGATTTTCATCGCGAGATCGATCGGATGACAATTGTGGGAAATTTGTGATGGAGGCAGGAGAAGGGAATTTAACAACAGAAAAATTAGGGAATCTATCTATCTATCTATCTATCTATCTATCTATCTATCTATCTATCTATCTATCTATCTATCTATCTATCTATCTATCTATCTATCCGTATGTCCGTCTATCTATCTGTCTGTCTCTGTCTGTCTATCTATCTGTCTGTCTATGCCTGTCTGTCTGTCTGTCTGTCTCCGACTGGCACAGACAGTAGTGGAATGTTGGGTGTGTCAATTTATCTTCCGTAGCCGGCTACCGGCTGACGTATCTTGTCTAGGAATCGGGCAGGGAGAGACAAGAGGTAACATAGACGGAGTCGGTCAATGTCAATATTTATAGAACACGACAGTTAACAAGCAGACCCAAGGGGATGGATGTACCGCTGTAGGTGGATATCTCAAGCAAAAAACCTTGCCCCAGTGCTTGTCAGCATGTGAGGAAGATCACTGAAAATGTGGCCACAGCTTCCTTGGAGTCAGAAATGGGGATCCACGAAAGAAAAGATTAAGAACCGCTGATACAGAGAGACACTTGTCTTGTGCTATCTCACTGTAACTGCGAGCTGGTGTTCTTTGCACCCGATGCTGTTGAGGTGTTGGGGTACAGCATCGTATCGGCGTGGGAGTGGATTATGGCGGCTACTTTTTATCAGTCTCGGAGTACAGCTAAAAGAAAGCAAGGGGTGTGCAATGGTTCTTTAGCAGACTCCACCACCATGGGGACTATGGCGGTCCGTGCCCCGTTAGCCAGGCTATGCCTTTTACTAGGGGTACCAAAGGGAGAGGTGGGACAGGGTCTTGGGTCAACTATGGTTCGCTAACTCTGACGCTAGCATATCAGCTATGGGTCGCTGATTGCCTAATCAGACAGCATCTTCACCTCCACAGAGAGACGAACCAACGAGTGAGCAGACTTTATTTTCAAAGGATGAAGAACTGAGCACGCAAGTCCGTCTAATAATCATCACTCGACTTTAATGTGTGCATTCAACGTTAGCTTAAAACAGGTGTATCAGACATACAAGGTACAATAGTGAAATATGAAAAAAGGACAAATATACGGCCTAGCCTCTTATACGAGGGGAAGTCACTAAGCAACTCTTAAATTGAAATATTTTATCAGTGGCAGTTATCAGGTAGTAATTAAATATATCCTTAGATAGTACCATCATACAACTTTATAATAGTTGTATGTAGGGGGCGCTGGGAGTTACGTGAGCATGTGCAAAGCAATAACAAAATGGCTACCCAACTGTTAGTGTGTACCACAGAAGAACAGAGAAGTGTAGTGCGATTTTTGTGGGCTAAAGGACATTCAGTTGAGAACATGCATAAGGAAATGATTACAGTTTATGCTGAAAAGTGTTTATCACGTAAAGCGGTCTATAACTGGGTAAAAGAATTTTCTCAGGGACGCACCGAAATTGTTGACAAAGTCCGACTTGGCCGTCCTGTTCAGATTGCAACAGAAGCGACTGTGCAACGTGTGAATGAGATTATCAGAGCTGATAGACGAGTAACGATGACAGTGTGAATTCTGTATCATAATGTGAGCTTCTGTCGATGCTACGGGATGCAATTCGAAGAAAACGTCCTGGTCTGCTGACTAGAGGTGTGCTTCTCCTTCATGACAATGCCAGACCACATACGGCTCGGTTAACCCAAGAGAAAATTAGTCAGTTGGATTGGGAAGTTCTTGAACATCCACCATATAGTCCTGACTTATCTCCAAGTGATTTTCACCTGTTTGGTCCATTGAAAAAACCACCTTGGCGGGACAAGATTCTCGAGTGACGAAGAGGTGGAAACAGAAGTAAAAAAAAAAAAAAAAGGTTCAGAAATCGGACTCCCGATTTTTACGCCATGGGTAATCATCACTGATTACACGATGGGACAAATGTATCAATGTTGGTGGCGATTACGCTGAGAATAGAGGAGTAATGTAGGTTCAAAAATTTAAAGTTTTCAAATTACTGTCGCATTTAGTTTTTTTTTTTTTTTGTAACAGGCATTTGCGAGTTACTTATTGACTTCCCCTGGTACTTATATTCATACATTTAGGGGCAAAGACGCTTTGTGTTCTGGCAATCAACGATTCGCGGCTGACACTCTGGGGTCATGGATGGCGAATTATAGCTGACCAAGACCCTGTCACACCTCACAGTTGGAACCCCCAGAAGCAGGCCTAGCCTGGCTAACGGGGCAGGGATCGTCATACTCCCCATAGTGGTGGAGCCTGCAAAAAGAAGTACCGCACGCCCACCCCCCGAGTTTTTCAGCTGCGGCTCAGGGATTGCAAATTTAGCCCCACCCCTCCCCCCTCACCTATAACCCGCTCCCACACCGACACGACGCTGTGTCTCAACATCTTCACAGCATCGGCTGCAGAGAACACCAGCTCGCAGTTTCAAGGAGATAGAAGACACAAGACAAGACAAGACAACCCGGACAGCGCTGGCGATCATATATTTCTCTACCTTGTGCCATCTCTGGTGTTTCAAACAGACAAACAAACAAACAAACAAACAAACAAACAAACAAACAATGCTATAATTGTTCCGTGCCACTGGGGCAGTCCGCCGAGATATGTTTTTGATTTCTTTACCCCTCACCTGCCGCAGTGGTGTAGTGGTTAATGCACTCGCTTTCGGACCGAAAGTCCCTGGTTTGAATTTTTCTTTTTCTGAACCAGCCGGAACCAGGGGGTTAATCCAGCCTCTTCCCTCGCGGGATGGGGGGGGGGGAGAGTCAGTCTAGCCTCAAGAAGTGGGTAGCTGAAGGGTTCCCTGGTGGGGGGGGGGGGAGTCAATCCAGCCTCAAGAAGTGGGTAGCTGAAGGCTTCCCTGGTGGGGGGGGGGGAGTCAATCCAGCCTCAAGAAGTGGGTACCTGAAAGCTTCCCGAGGGGCTGGGGGTAAGAAGGGGAGCGTAGTTAAGACAGGTGTTGCAATCGCTACCTGGAATGCTGAACTGACCTGGAACTGTTTTTTGTCCATTGAATGTTCCAGTCATGATCGAGTTCATGTTCAAGAAATGTTCGGTGCCCACGTGTTCAACTAAATAAAATAGTTTTATATAAGTGTTATCTCACTATCAAACATTCATGCTGAACAAGTTGCTACTCATTAGCAGAATTACCGAGAGAAGGCAGGGAAGGAGGGAGAGAGTGAGAGTGAGAGAGAGAGAGAGAGAATGAATGAACGATCTTTATTTTCGAAGTGTAAAAAGATGGACAGGCAGGCCCGCCTGACATCCTGCCAATCATCAGTCATCTTTTGTTCTTACCACACATTAAGTACAAGTTCACAAATTATATGGCGGGCTGGTTGGCTCGGCTTACTAATCAGGTGGTACGGGGTTCAAGTCCAAGAAGAAGGATTTTTTTTTTTCTGGTACACACCAAAGAGGCCCCGGGGTCCACCCAGCCTCTAAAAATGGGTACTAGAAAAATCTGGGAAGGTAAATGTAGCCAGGCGTTATAGTGACCTCATCAGATTTTCTTGTGCCGAAGGTCGTGGAAAATATGGGTCTAACACCATATCCCCAATAGTCCTTAATAACATAGAAATGGTAATTTTGCTTTTTATACAAATATCTGCCATTTGCACGTCCCTTGTGGAATTTTGCCTCCCTAACAGCTCTCTTGTAGGCCTCTCGGTTGTGAGCAAGATGGCCTGCTGCTGATGCATCCATTTGCAGATCATCAACTATGTCTTGCAGCCATCTTCGCCTTGGTCTTCCTCTCTTTCTTTTTCCCATTATGTACCCTTCCAAGACTGTCTTCTCTATATTATCATGACGTTTAATGTGTCCAAAATATTTAAGTTTTCTCTGTTTAATTCTTTTCACTAGCCAGCTTTCTTCACTATTAAGTTCTTGTAGTATGGATATATTTGTTCTTTTTTTGTCCATGATATTTGAAGAACTCTTCTGTAGCATTTACATTCAAAGGCATTTATGTGTTTCTGAGCTGTTTTGTTAAGTGTCAAGGACTCACAGGCATATGTTGCGATGGAAAAAATGCATGCCCTTAAAAATCTTATTTTTGTAGTTCTGTCTGTTCCTCTCCACAGATTCTGTAGTTGTTTTACTTTCTGAAGAACGAGAGATGTCCTCCTTTTAATTTCCCTCACTGTACCTCCATTATTAGTTAGCAGTGATCCAAGATATTCAAAACTCTCCACTTCTTCCAGTTTTTTTCTCATTGATACATATATCAGCTGCCTTGTTTGTTTTGTCAGTTGTCACCAATTTAGTTTTCTTCGCATTAAGATAGAGGATTTGTTCTTCAATATTCTTACGGACTGACATAATTAGTTTTTCCATTTCTTTTTTCTGTTGTGGACAGTAACACTGTGTCATAAGCATATTTAATCTCTGGTATATCATAACCTCCAATTGGCATCGTGATATTCTTTGTCTACATCTTCTCTATCATTTCTGATTATATTTTCAGTATACAAGTTAAATAAGTAAGGCGACAGTATGCACCCCTGACGGACAGCTTGTTTTATGTCAAACCAAGTTGTTGTTTCACCATTTATTCTTATACAAATATATTGTTAAAAAAATGAAACGCAACACTGCTGTAGTTGTAATGGACACCAAATTTCAAACTTGTATCAAAATTTTATTTTACGGAATTAATGTTTCAATCCTGACATGAAGAAACTTTAAGACTTTAACAATGAAATGATGTTCATTAAATTTTGTTTGGACTTTTTATTCTTTACAACTGAGGCCTCCGTTTCAGTAAGGTGTATGGCCTCCTCTGGCCTGTATCAGAGAACAACATCGCCTTGACGTGGATCCGATTAGCCGTTGGATCTGTTGTTGTGGGATGGCTGCTCACTCTTCCCGCAATGCAAGAGACAACTGTCGGAGATTGGTCTCGCTGGCGGACTTGTTTGTTGAGTTCATCCTATAAGTGTTCTACTGGGTTCATGTCTGATAACACAGATGGTCACGGAATGGTCTGGATGTTGTTGTCACCGAGGAACTGGGTGATGAGTTGTGTCATATGAGGTCGAGCGTTATCCTGCTTAAAAATCGACCTTGGTGCAGCCAGAAGTGGAAGGACGCGAGGACGAAGAATTTCAGTGACGTATCGTTGGGCATTCAACGTCCTTCATTTTGCACCAGGTCACTTCTTCCCATTTAGTTGATCGTCCCTTACCCCGGTACCTCCACCATGTGGAGGAGCCTCATCCACGCAGTTCTGGGCGTAGCGCTCATGGACTCTGAGGTAAACTCTTCTCCGTCTATCATATCACTGGAACAGAAAGAATGATTCATCACTAAACCAACCCCTTCTCCAATCATTCGCAACGGCCCAGTGACGATTCTGGTTCTCCCACTGCAGTCGGTTCTGGCAACGCCAGTCCGTAAGAACAGGACCTCTGACTATGGGTCTTCTACCGCGCGGCCGGTCTGCAACTGAGCCAGTTTCTTGAAATCGTCTCCAAAGGCGACCAGTGGTGCTTCTAACCATATTAAATTGTCTGGCCACTACACTTTGTGACTGTCCAGTCTGTAAACGTCCAATGATGATGAGTCTTTGCTCTGTAGTGAGATGAGCCATACTTGCGCAATGAATTTTCAAATGAATTGATTCGAGGAGCGTTAATCTTTTATAGGCATTCAGTAACATGGTCAGTGAGTTTTGTGTTCAGTAAGTTTCACGGGATTCTCGTGAACCTGTCATGAGTTATGTTCAAAAATGCTGTTTTGACTAGTGTCGCTTTTCTGTGCTCATGAATCATCTGCTGAGTACAATCCAGGTCAGCACGTGAAGTTGATGTCCAAGTGAACGTTTCAGGCAATTTGACCTTGTCTGATCAGCAAACTTCAGTTTAAATCGTAACATTGTATTTGTTGTGTTTCTGTTTTTGAACAGTTTATATACGTATATATAAGAACGAAACTATTGCATTCACAAATATAAGATAATAAATTACGTGATAGGTAAACTAATGGAACGAGTTAACACATGCACTCAAACTTATATACATTGTCAATGCAGTTCTACTAACTTCACATTCTGTCGTTTTCATTAAGATAAGTTCTAACAATATCTAACAAATTACATACAGAACGAAGTACTTTTAGAACAGAACTTGGTGGCTGGCGAGTCATGGTGTGAGAGGCGGATAGATATTTTAATTAAGGAAGCATTTTTATAAGCAAGTGAATATTGAAAGAAGACAGGAATTAAGGGATGAGATATTGCTAATAGATTTTACGAGGGTTGATTGATAAATTTGCGGCGTAAGGTACAAATACTTGAAACACATAATGGATATTATGTACATTTGTAGATCAGGTTAATATAAGATTAAACACCAAGTTTCAAGAAATTAACTTCAACCATTTTTTTGTACAGGCTACTGAAGTAGTAAGGGGTGGCACACATTGAGAAAATGGATAAAATTTCGCATCGAGCAATTATTCGCTACCTCTGCATCAAGGGCTTATCATCGAAGGAGATCCATGAGGATATGGTAGAGACTCTAGGGGAGAGTGCCTCTTCTTGCAGCACAGTGAAGAAACCGGAAGTTCAATTCAAACATGGAAGAGAGAGTCTAGAAGATGATCCCCGTCCAAGAAGACCAAGAACGGTAACCACCGATGAAACCACCAGCAGAATCCATGACATGATAATGGAGGATCGACGACTAAATGAGCGGTACATTTCTACTGAGTTGGGCATCTCTTAGGAAGGTGTTCATGCCATTATTCACAATGATCTTAAAATGACAAAAGTCTCTGCTCGGTGGGTCCTGAAACTTCTTGGAGCTGATCACAAACGACAGCGTCTCAACATGTCAAGAGACAATCTTGGCCATTTTTCTGCAGATCCTGAAAAGTTCCTTCAGCAATCTGTGACTATGGATGAGAGTTGAGTTCATCATTTTAAACCAGAAACCAAAGAACAGTCGTAAATGTAGGGGAAGGAATTGCAGAGATGTACAGCAGAGTGTGCAAGGCTGTTGTTGTTCAGATAAAAACTAGGCTTTGGAAGGAGACAGTTTTTTTAAACGTTGGTTATGTTTATGGTTAGAGAGAGAGAGAGAGAGAGAGAGAGAGAGATAGAGAAAGAGAGGAGGAGGGTGAGGGGGTATGTATGTATGTTATATGTGTATATGTATAAGAGAGAGGGTTTATCTATAAGTTAAATGTGTGTATGTATGAGAAAGACTATACATGTGTGTATGTGTGAGAAGAGAGTATGTGTGTATAGTATATGTACGTATATATATGATACAGAGAGAATATGTGTGTAAGTTGTACATGTGTATGTATGGAAGAGAGACACAGAGAGAGAGAGAGAGAATTGTGTGTGTGTGTGCTTGTATATGTTGTATGTGTATATGCATGAGCACGAGAAAGAGACAGAGAATATTTGTTTTTTGAATGCGTGTATGTGTGAGAGAGGCACAGTTTGATTGATTGATTGACTGATTGAATGATCTTTATTTCCAAAGGGTTAAGAATTGGGCACGCAGGCCCGTCAGACATTTTGCCCTTTATCATACAACTTTCAGTCTGTTACAGACATTCTACAAATATTCTGCTCATATAACCAGCATAAGTAACATTGGAAATCTGAGAGACATAAAATAAAATTAAAGTATAACATTAACATTTCACAGAGAGAGAGAGAGAGAGAGAGAGAGAGAGAGAGAGAGAGAGAGCGAGAGCGCATATGTGTATGGTGCATGTGTGTATATGTGAAACAGACAGGTAGGCAGAGAGCATGTGTGTATGTTTTATGTGTATAAATACGAGAATGCGACAAGCACAGAGCGAGAGAGAAAGAGAGAGAGAGAGAGAGAGAGGAGAGAGAGAAGGGGAGAAAGAGATAGAGAGAGAGAAAGAAACAGAATACGGAGAATACCATCTGCACCTGCAATCTCTTTATCACTTCTGGACTTGCACTGTATAGACAAAAGACAACTTAAGATTACACCAGCTCTACAAGGCGAACTTTCAAGAAAATTTCCTTTCAAAAGTACATTTCATTTTTTTTTCTCTTCCTCTCATTATCCCTCCCCTACTCCTTCCCCCTCCCCCCCTTTTTTAAGACACACGACATTTAATTTGGACATATCGCATAAACGGATCATTGTGTCAAAACAAGACTGACAGCTGTGTATCCCTGACACTCTATCTTCAGATCCTGGATTCGTTGAACAAGTGCCTGGAGCCCTCGGAAACCTGATTACATTCGTCAAGTGCCAAGATTAGGCGTACAGGAAATAGAATATTAACAACGAATTTAACCACAACAAAAAAATATCCACGTTATTCTTTGAACTGAAGCAAATGTTTTACCGAAAATGCTCGATTTCTTTAACTCTGCTATTTTTCATGTTATTTAGACTTTGTCTAAGTTTCCCTCTGAGCGTTGATTGCCACAGGCCTGCAAAATATACCAATACTGCCATCGCTGGTTTTGGATTGAAATGGTTAACCGAGAGTTTTGTTTGCATTGTTTAAAAAAAAAACAACTCGTAAAACGATCTTAAATGCAGGTGTACATGTTAACTCTCTTAGCGTCACGTTCTAGCAAGAAGTCTTAACACCTTGGTGGTAAGAAAACGAAAGTTTATGGGGCTCTCTCTCTTGTTACATCAGAAATTTCTGTTCCCAGCTATCCACGTGTTAAGTAACGCCAAGGTAGTGATATCTTTTTAGATACTAATATTTGTTGAGATCGTAACTGTACTGTGAGAACGATGCTTTCAGCAGTCTGGCGAAAAGGCGTATTGGGACATGGTTGCCAAAGAAGTGCTGAGTTTCATAACCCCAGACAAATTTTAAGAGTTCCTTGCGTTTTTAGGATCACCGTATTATGGAAAAGTTCATGGGTCTTCTACTACTACTACTACTACTACTACTACTACTACTACTACTACTACTACTACTACTACTATACTACTACTACTACTACTACTGTTTATATTACTACTACTACTTCTATTTTCAATTATAGGGGATGCTGTTCCCTACTTGGAAGGAGTATCCCACCTAGTTTCACGCACTCCATAGCGCCACTGATAAATCTTATCTATTAACGACAGACGGCGCTGGTGACAGATCTTGTCACTTTCAATCTGAGAAGCCGCGTCGCCTTCGACTCTGTCGCCTTCGCCTTTTTCTTCATCTTACATCTTACATCTTACATCCTTCCCGTGCCGTTAAATGTCACATAGGGCTCGCATCGTTGTTTTCGAAGTTTTTTTTCCCTTCATTAAGGGATGTTACGCCCACTAAACTGGCTTCTCTTAACAATGTCTTCTTTAACAATGTCATTGGGCGTTATATTAAATTTAAGAAATCACAGTCATTGCCAAGAAAGGAAAACGAAGATAGCTACTACAGATGTGACCCATCTCCCCTCCTTTATAGCACCATTTATTCAGTGATTCCCAAACTTTAATCAGTGGTCCTCAGAGCAGTATGACATGGTCATCGATTTGCTATTAAGCGTCAACTATTGCAGTGGTTTCCAAACTTGTACAGATTTAGGCCCGGTTACCACTGCAAATTCCTTTCGCGGCACGCCTGTGTTTGTAGTAATCTTAAAATTACAGTACTTTTACTGTTTAAATTACACCACGCGATGTGTGTTTTAATGGAGAATACTTTTATAACTAAAACATAGTTGCGCATCTTTCACGGCCTTGCGGCACACCAGAGTACCGGGGCACATCGTTTGAAAAACGCTGATTTGTTGAATTAAAAAACAAAACAATGAAGTTTTTTTGTTCGGTAGTTACAACATTACATATACGTTGGTGGTCTGACACTTATATGTATCTACATAAGCGGTCCTGAGATGTTTTTTAAAAAAAGGCCTTGGAAACCACCGTTGCAGATATGACTCTCAGACATCATACACTTCAGGCGAACGTGGCCACAAATTCTCAAAACTCCCAGTCCGTCACACTCGAAAGATCCCGAGTTTCTTTACTCTTTTGTTGACTAATTTTATATCATTTTAAAAGCCATTAACAGCGCGAGCCGGAGAACCAGGACTTAGAATTCTGCTAATGTCCATCCATCATAAACATTTGTGCAGCAATTTGAAAAAAACACACACACAAGAACAGAAAATGAAAGAATAAACAAGAAGAGCGCGGTGAAGATTTTTTCTTTTGATGGTTCAGTCCGTACGTTTCGTGACGAAGTAGTTGGGCGGGAGTTAAAAAACAAAATGAAGCGTGTAGAGAGGGGATGAATTGTTTTACGAAGTGGAAATAGAATAATTATGCCTGTTTGTTGGGTTGCACTCTGTTTTAATGGGCGGGAAAAATACGATAGAAAAAATGGTGTTTTTATGTTTTAAATTAAAAATAACAGATGTCCCCAAAGTTTTGACTCCAGTCTTCTTCTTCTTCTTTTTCTTGTCCTCCTCCTTCTTCTTCTTTTTCTTGTTCTCCTCCTCCTTCTTCTTCTTCTTCTTCTTCTTCTTGTTCGTGTCCTCCTCCTCCTTCTTCTTCTTCTTCTTCTTTTTCGTGTCCTCCTCCTCCTCCTCCTCCTTCTTCTTCTTCTTCTTCTTGTCCTTCTTCTTCTTCTTCTCTCTGAATTTGCGAGCTGGGGATTTGGGAGGGGGGGGAAGGCAGATCTTTGAAGCCTATGGGGTGAAGATGTTGAAGCACGGCATGGTGTCGGCTAGGGAGTGGATTTTTTTTCAGTCGGGGAGTGGAGCTAAAAAAAAAAGCAGGATGTGTGCAACACTTCTTTAGCAGATTTCAAACATTTTCCTACTCGGTAACAGTCCTAGCTTGGCTAATAGGGGCTGGGGTTGCCATTGTCCTCATGGTGGTGGAGTCTGATAAAGAAGCATTGCGGACCACCTGTTTTTTTTTTCATGCACTGTGTGGTTAAAAATAGCTGCCATAACCTGCTACCAACCTGTTGTGCCTCAATACTTTCACAGCATCTGCTGCAAAGAACATCAGATGGTAATTCCAGGGAGATTGAAGGAGGAGGAGGAAGAGAAGAAGAAGAAGGAGGAGGAGAAGAAGAAGAAGAAGGAGGAGGAGAAGAAGAAGAAGAAAGAGAAGAAGAAGGAGGAGGAGGAGAAGAAGAAGAAGGAGGAGGAGGAGAAGAAGAAAAAGAAGAAGAAGAAGAAGAAGAAGAAGGAGGAGGAGGAGAAGAAGAAGAAGAATTTACACCGGCATGCTAACTACGACTGTCCCTGCCGAGTTAGCTATGCAGAGACTGTTACTGTGGGTATCAGCGTAGAAATGGAACAGGGTCTTGGCCAGCTTTGGTTTAGCCAACTTTGATGACAGCTATGGGTTACCTGACTGTCAAACCAGACAGCATCCTCTTCCCAGACTACACCGAGAAGTAAAGGTACAACAGACAGCGCATTAAGGAGGAGAAAGGATTTCAGGGATAAGACAAGTGAAGGAGAAAGGATTTCAAGGATAAGACAAGTGAAAAGAAAAATATCACAGAGGGAGCTTTTCGATCGTTTTAAAACCACTAAACAAGTGGATACAGACTAGACACGCGTGTCAGTGTGATCATACTGTCTGTGTTGCTTCTGGTGGTACCAGATAATAAATTATAGTTTTAACCCTTCAGATAATGACGAGAAGAAAAAAATACAACAAAGAAACTATGGTTTTTATTTACAACTCCGCAGGAGCAGGACTCACTGAGCAGGACTCACTGAGCAGGACTCACTGAGCAGGATTCACTGAGCTGGATTCACTGAGCAGGATTCACTGAGCTGGATCCACTGAGCAGGATTCACTGAGGTGAGGTGCAAAAACTACTAATAATTGTCGAAAAATACGTGCTCCAGATTCCTGACAACTTACTACCAAAAATAGCACTAAAATGGACACCACAGGGGAACAGAAGTAAGGGTAGACCAAAATAGACATGGAGAAGAACAACAGAGAGGATGTTGAGCAATAGAGGGCTCACCTGGGCAAGAGCAGAAAAAAAAAAGCAAAGGACAGGCATTTGTGGAAAACCCTTGCGGAAGCCTCATGTGCCCTGGGCACTTAAGGTTCAGAGAGAGAGAGAGAGAGAGAGAGAGAGAGAGAGAATTGTGAAAAAAAGTCGAAGAAGGATGACGTAAAGTATTCCACCACTACTAGCATAATTCACATTCCCTTAATGAGGATTACATGTGAGTTTGAAGCGAGGTAATTCTAGAAATAGTTGTCATCTGTAATGATATGACATTACTTTCAAAGAATAAAATAGAGTGCTCTACAATAGGAAAGAAGAAATCGCATGTGGCATAAGAATTATGAATGCCTAGAACAGTTATTACACATTGCAAACACATTTTTTTTTCTTGTTGTCTTGGTTTTTAGGCCTGTTTCTGGGTTTATTAGGGGCGCTGATTCAGAAAACTGCCTTGTACAGACAGCATCAGCTCTAATTTCTTAGATGTGGTTGGCATCAGGTATAGTTTCTTAGATATGGTTGGCATCAGCTCTAGTTTCTTGGATATGGTTGGCATCAGCTCTAATTTCTTAGATATGGTTGGCATCAGCTCTAGTTTCTTAGATATGGTTGGCATCAGCTCTAGTTTCTTAGATATGGTTGGCATCAGCTCTAGTTTCTTAGATATAGTTGGCATCAGCTCTAGTTTCTTAGATATGGTTGGCATCAGTTCTGGTTTCTTAGATATGGTTGGCATCAGCTCTAATTTCTTAGGTATGGTTGGCATCAGCTCTAGTTTCTTAGATATGGTTGGCATCAGCTCTAGTTTCTTAGATATGGTTGGCATCAGCTCTAATTTCTTAGGTATGGTTGGCATTAGCTCTAGTTTCTTAGATATGGTTGGCATCAGCTCTTGTTTCTTAGATATGGTTGAATTTATACAATTGTAGTCCGCTCTTTAACAAATCTCTTGGGCAGAATTGGGATGTCATAACAAGCTGTCTTATTTGAATAGCAAACGTATGTATGTAATTTACCCATATTTTATTGTGTATAATGACATTTGTTTCACTATACGTTTCCTATATTGCTCACTGGCGAAAAATCTATAGCTCAAATGACAAAATAGCTTTTGTTCTGTTTATTACATAATTATGTGCACAAAATGAAGATGGTAAATCATGGGTTTCGTACACTACATACATTTGAATTTCAAAGGTTTTCCTACTTGATATGTTTAAAACAGTTTCGCTGTATAATGTTTATGATCGTACAAGAGGTGTGTGTATATTTCTACTCATATCATTTTATTTTTGCATATCTAACATCGTAGAGGTTATGGCTACTTCAAGAAGTAGCTGCTTGAATCATCCCGACATATTGTGCTATGTTTGTGGGGAGTACAAACTGAAAGCAAGTAGGAATCCTGTTTCTGAGTTTGTAGAAAAAAAGAGCATATATATATATATATAGATAGGTTATTTTGATGTCAAGAATGGAGATCAAGATAAGCCATGGGCTCTTCATATTGTGTCCAAAACTTGTACAGAGCGTTTGTGCCAGTTGACAAATAGAAAGAGAAGCTGGCTGAAATTTAGAGCACCAATGTTGTGGAGGGAACCGAAAACCACTTCGATGACTGTTAT